>CM047003.1:58048662-58148520 GCA_025698465.1 Gossypium longicalyx
CATATGTTAAATGTGTATATTTTGATGTCTTATGATAGAATAAGAAGCTGGAAATTATGTTAAACAACTAAATGATTTACAAGTGAAAATGAGTAAAGCTATTATAATCGATAAAATACCTAATGTTCATAAGTACATGATAGAGTGAATTTGATGTTTCCATAGAAGGAAAAAATGTTCAGCGTGTCATAAAATATAAGAAAATGGATAAATTTTAATTTCAGCCTAGGGGCAAAATTGTAATTTTAAATGTTTAGAGAGCAAAGTGATTTTGCCAAAGTTTGAGTTAGGGAATGTTTTGAACAGTAAATTAATTAAATAAGTGAAATATGATGTTTAGATCAGAAAGTGAGATTTGGACCTAGAACAGGAGAAAAATCGAAAATCGAGAAGTTGGAAAATGGTCGTTTTGGTATCGAGGTAAGTTCATATGTTTAATAAGCATTTAATTATGCATATTTGAATGATAAATTGATATTTTTGCCATAAATACTTTAGTATTGAGTTTCGATATAATGATTAATGTTTGATAATAATTCGATATTGGCAGAACTTATATAATTTATATGTATGACCAAATTTTGTATTATGGCTTTGTATGATAACAATAAAGTATTGACTAGCATAGTTTGATGAGAATAAATTATGTTGATGATATGATGAGATTGAGAATGTAAGTATGTAGTAGCATTTTATTATTATGCAACTATTGTTATTAGTATTGCTATTATTGAGTTATGCGACTAACGTTGAGAATTTGAGCAAGTATATTTTAGCTATGACTTAACAAGGCATTGATATCTCAAAGTCCATGGTTGTACCATGAAAATTAAGGAAGAATTGAAGGAAAAGTCCATGTTCATAACATGGCATTTAAGGAGGAATTGACAGTTAAGGATACCATGTAAGACCATGTCAAGACATGTTAGTAAGGTAAGATCCGTAAAACCATGTCAAGACATGGCATCGGCATTGATTAAGGACTCCATGTAAGACCACATCAAGATATGGCATTGGCACTAAGACAAGGATATTATGTAATACCATGTTTGGAACATGGATTTGGTAAGATAAGGATATCATGTAAAACCATGCCAAGGCATGGCATTGATAAGTTCTATAAGGCAAGGAAATCATGTAAGACCATGCCAAGGCATGGCATTGATAAGTTCTATAAGGCAAGGAAATCATGTAAGACCATGCCAAGGCATGGCATTGATATGTTCTATAAGTCAAGGAAATCATGTAAGACCATGTCAAGACATGGCATTGATGAGTTACTATAAGGCAAAGGTCCCATGTAAGACCATGTCAAGGCATGGCATTGGTGAGTTCATAAGGCAAGGATACCACGTAAGACCATGTCAAGACATGGCAATGGTAAGTTCAAAAGGAAAAGGTTTCGAGTAATCCAAAGAGTAAGTCAAAGAAAACGTGTAAGCAAGCTATTAAGTAAGATGGGAAAGTAAGTAAGAAAAGCGTGTGTCAAGACATGGCAATGGCATTGATGAGTTACTTTATGACATGATTGGCAATATGCCTATATTATGAAAGAGTACTCATGTGTTAAGTGAGATGTTGCAGTATGTAAGCAAGCTATTAAGTAAGGTGCCTTTTGTATTCAGGCCTCTGTAGAATGCAAATGAGTAAGATGGGAAAGTAAGAACTAAACATTATTTAAGCAAATTATGACAGCATAGTAGTAAGCTAAATTGATTGCTAATGCTTATTATTTTACATGTGAACTTACTAAGCTTATAAACACTTATTTCACTTTATGTTTGAGTACTTAAAAGCAAGCTCGGGTTGGAGGTCGTCGGAGATCCCTTCACACTATCGACTATCAAGTTACAAATGGGTATCTTCGTTTACAAGCGTTCTAGTTTATGGCATGTATAAAGACTTAGCCATTTTGAGTGTATGTCCTTATGATATGGCTAAAGAATGGTATGTAAATATTTGATAATGATTAGCTATTGAAATGGCTAATGAAGAACATGTTTCGATGTTATGTATGCCTAAATGGTAGTTAATACAAAGAAATCATGAAAAAGTGAAATTAGCATTAAAGCTGTAGCAGGTGATGTGATTTTGAAAAATCACCAAGAATAGTAGAAATGAAATTAGGTGATGAATGAGATGTATAACTAAATCTTATTGAGTGTATTTTCATATGAAAGAAGCAAGTAAGCAAAGAAGTGTATATTAAGAGATATTTGAATTTGTTGAGAAAGGGTTAGAGTATTTTTTGAATCCCTATTTTGAATTTATAAATTCACTAAAATTATACAAAAGAATTAGTAGTTATAGTTTCTATTTATAGATTCCTTAGTTAATCTACTTTCATGAGAAAACAATGGTTATTTGAATTCTGTACAAGGAGGAAATTGGTTCATAGTGAGAGAGAGTCGGAGTAGTTGAACAGCGCAATAGGGAAAATTTTAACTAATAAAATGTACTAATTGGCTAGACCAAATTTTTGAAAAAATTAGTAAGAAGATATCGAGTCTAGTTTCAGAAAAATTCACAATTTAAATTTTGAGTTTTTGACTCGAGTTATGATTTATTTAGTGACTATGACGCAGTCGGTAATTTTATAAGGAATAATGAAATAAATTGTTTTGATTTGTCTAAGTATTCAAAAAATTTTAATGTTCCCAATTTCATCTGGCCGTTTCAATTGCATGTTTTAGGGTCTCGAGGCCCTTTTAGGGACATATTGAATGAATGTCAATAAATCAATTTTAAAAGCAAATTTTATGCCTCGAATTAGTAGGTTAAGTCAAGTAACGCCTCGTGTCGACTCCAAATGCGGTCTCGGGTAGGGGTGTTACATTTATTGGTATGAGAGCAAAGATTTAGTCAGTTCTTGGAATAGTCAGTATGAGTAAAAGTCTAACTATACATGCCATATTGAACTATGATAGTGTGGCGACTCTGCCAAGATATAAAATGTTTTGTCAACAGATCGCCTCAACCAAGCTAAGTTTGATAGTACATACTGATATGTTACTGTATGTTTATGAGGAGTTGAGGCTCATAAAATGCAAGAATAATGGTTCATGATGTTTATGTGATAATGAATAAATTGTGAATAAGAATTGTTCGGAAATATGAAAGATGAGATAAGATGAAAGGAAAGTTTATATTGAGATAAGTGTTCATGTTAAATTGGCATTTGTATGATGCTATATGTATAAATAGAAGTTAAGTGAATGCTATGAGTAATTTCACTCGAGATTTATGAATGCATGTATAAGTGTACTAATTTGCATAAGATGATCATGAAGTCATTGTATTATGAACGTGCATGTTAAGTTGCTTGAAGCAAATTGTATAATTGTAATAATATTTTAATATGATGAGTGTTAAGTTATATGCATGAGTATGTTAGAGGTAAGTCGGAGGTGTTTCAACCTCGCCCCTTATCGACAAGGTAATTTAGAATGAGATTTCATGAAATTGATTGAATATGCTAAAGTGGAAAACTAAAGAGTTCAATGCAGATTTATTGCGATCTAATGAGTCGAGAATGATTTAGCAAATGAACACGATTTAAAAAGAATGCCAGTTAATAATAAAATCATGAGATAATAAATGTCACAATAAAAGAAAGGTCGAGCTCGCTAATGCACTCATTCAAGTATGATATGTAAGGTATATGATTGCTAGATTTTCTTGAAATAAATTCCAAGCCTGAGATGGGATAATGTGAATTCAATAATGACAAATTAGACAGAGGAATAATAATTGAGTTGTATTAATAGTTGAATGTAGATTTTATAGTTGAGAAATTATAGAAAAATCTTTTCCGACTATTATATGTGTACATTTACTTTCAGAGATATATATAAATATATGCAAGATCATAGAGCATAATTCCTACAATATGAGAATGTTAGTTAAATTTACAGATAGATGAAAGCATTATAGTTTGTTTGAGTGTGATTGATATTACTCTATCTATTCCAGTTCTACTTCAGCGTGTAGATGGAAGGTTGTGATGGAATCCGTATGATGTTAGTGATCCGTATTGTTAACTATTGCTTAATGAAAGTAAAGGAAAATTTTATGCCTGTCATAGTTGTTCCATGCTTGTGAGTATTATCCTTTCCTTTTGAAATTTTCTGAGATGCTATTGAAACCTTAACTCTCTACATGAGATGTGGTTACAATGATCTGTGTAGCTTCATGTCGAGATTTTATTATCTCGGTTTATTAATAAATTATTGTTCAAAGTATCAGCCATGAGACATTAGCGAAAATGCTCTATTGATGAAAATGGTTTCTTCTTATTATGAGTATGTTTATGATGATTACGAGTTCGGGCTGATAATAAAAGTATAGAGGTATAGTTATCGAGGTATAAAGATTCTTCTTTTATGGTTGTTATTGAAATTTGTGTTTAAATCTCGGATGATCGAAATGTTTTATTTTCACGGACATTATTTACTAAAGTAATTGAGAAGTCGGTCTTGTTATGGCATTATGATTTTAGTAGTATAAGTATTGTGGCCTCGATCTGATTCAGTTGGACATGTATTGATTTTCATTTTTGCATAATCTTGATATATATCGTGAGTTAAAGACTGAATGCTATGTTCTTTTGAGTTATGCAGAATAATGATTTGTGATTAGCTCTTTGAAGAAATCACGCAGAATGTATGTTTGAGATATCATGACAGCATAGAGAAACGATTTTGAAAAGTTATTGTCTTTTAGTTGAGATTGATTCATTGAGTAGTTGATTGAGTTATATGTATGTTTGAATTATTCATGGCTTCAGAGGTAAATACTAATTTTTCACGTATAAATAGATAAATGACCTCGAGTAAATAGTACATATTCTAGAGGTATGGTACGAGTTGTATACGCATATTAGAATGGTTGCATCAAGGGTATATTTTGCAAATCCAAGTTGTCGATTGTTAAAGTTCTCATTGTATGAAGTTTATTTTGCTTGAATTCATTCTCATAAAAGTATAAGCAGTTGAAGATATAAGGTCAGCATTTTAAGCTAATCGATCTTATGTTACAATTTGATGAGTTTGGCGTTATTTTGGGAATGAATTTGGTGACATTTGTATGATGCCAAGGTAGATTGTAAGCAAACACTAGAGTTGAAATGTGAAAATGGTGAAATTCCATAGGTTGAAAGCAGATGAATCAAATAAATTGCCTATGGCGATTTTGCGCACATGTCTGTGAGAGAAATACATGAGGAAAGGGTGTGACTTATCGGCCAATGTAATGAATCTGGTATGCAGATTGAAGCTTAAATCAGTCACGGGATAGTCTGTGAATTTCCGATGTATTTCGGAGAGAATTGCTAGATTACCTCGAATAGAGAGATAGAGTTTGCCATTGATTTGTTCTTTGGGGCCGCCACTTGCAAGTCTACGATTATCCATATAGAATAGTTCAGAATGAATTAAAAGAATTGAAGGCTCGGATTACAGAGTTAATGGACAAAAGTTTGTGAGACAATTTCTCCTGAAGTACTCTGTTGTTCTGAAGAAGAAGAAGGATGGCTCAATGAGGCTTTGCATTGATTACCATCAACTCAATAAGATGACTATAAAGAATAAGTACAGTTCACAGAGATTGATGATTTATTCGATCGGTTAAAAGGGAACAGTGATGTTTCAAAGATCGATTTGAGAATCGGGTTACTACAGGTTGAGAGTTAAGGAGTCGGATGTGTAGAAAATTTCCTTTTGGACATGGTATGGACATTATGAGTTCCTTATGATGCCTTTTGGCTTAACAAATGCTCCGGCTATATTTATGGACTTGATGAACCGAATCTTTGGCCATATTTAGATAAGTTTGTAGTGGTGTTCATAGATGACATTTTAATTTATTCAGAGATGAGTGCGACACGCCGAACACTTGAGAATTATATTGCGAGGATATTGAGAGAAAAGAAAGTTTGCTAAGTTTAGTAAAAGTGAGTTACGGCCGATGAAGTCAGATTTTTGGGACATATAGTCTTAGGTAATGGTATTCGGTGGATCAGAGCAAGATTTACTGCGATCGTTGATTGGAAATCGCCAAGAGAATGTATCAGAAGTTAGAAGCTTTTTAGGCATGGTCGGGTATTATAGGCGTTTTGTAGGATTTTTGATGATTGCCTCTCCATGTGACTAAGTTGCTGCAAAAAGAATGTTAAGTTTGAATGGGTGATAAATGTCGGTAAAGTTTTGAAAAAGTGAAACACGATTGGTAAAGCACCAATTTTAAGTACTGGCCCGAGGCGAGGGGAAGGAGTAAGTAATTTATAGTGATGCATCATTGTGAGGCGCTTGGATGTGTGCTAATGCAAGAGGGTAAAGTGGTGGCTTATGGCTCGAGGCAGTTAAAACCACATGAGAAAGAACTATCCTACACATGATTTGAAATTGGCGCTATTGTCATTGCCTTGAAGATCTGGCGACATTATTTGTATGGTGAAAAATGCGAATTTTTGCGATCACAAAAGTCTGAATTATTTAATGAATCAAAAGGATTTGAATGCGGCGAATGAAGATGGTTTGAATTATTGAAGGATTATGAGATAGTGATTAATTATCATCAGGAGAAGCGAATGTAATTCTTGGCGCCTTGCGCAGCGGAAATCTCTTTTTACTTTGAGAGCCATGAATACGAGGTTAGTATTGTATGCGATGATGGGTCAATCTTGGCGAGTGATGAGGGTTAAACCATTATTTCTCCAGCTAATTTGTGATGCTCAAAAAAAGCGATAGTGAGTTTGCGAACCAAGAGAACTTCGGTCGCGAATCGGGTCCACGACTTGATTTACCGAGTTGGACGGATGGTAGTTGATGTTTTGAGATAGGATTTGTGTCACCCGAAAAATGATGAATTGATTCAAAAAATATTACATGAAGCGCCACGATGGTTGTTTGTTAGTTCACCACAGTAGCACAAAAATGTATAATGATTTAAAGAAGTTGTATTGGTGGCTAGGTATGAAAAGGGACATTTTGAATTTGTAACTAAGTGTTTGATCTATCAACAAGTAAAAAGTGAGCATCAAGTGCCTTGGGATTACTCCAACCATGATAATGGTACTGAATGGAAATAGGATAGGATTACCATGGATTTTGTAATCGGTTTGCCTTTGACTCCTAAAAGAAGGATGATGTCTGCGGGTAGTGGTTGATAGGTTAACAAAGTCGGCTCACTTTATGCAGAGTACGCACCGATTACTCACTTGATAAATTATTTGAATTATATATTCTTGAGATTGTGAGGTTGCACGGGGTACCTATGTCTATAATATTAGATCGAGATTCTGGAAAAAGTTACAAGAAGCTTTGGGTACAAAATTGAATTTTAGTACCGTGTTTCATCCACAAGCAGTGGCAGTCGAGAAAAGAGTAATCGGATACTCGAAGATATGCTTAGATCTTTGTGTTTTAGAATTTGAAAGCGATTGGGAGAAATATCTATCTTTGGTTGAATTCGCCTACAATATTGATTTTATCAAGTATCTGAGATGGCACCGTATGAAGCCTTGTATGGTCGTGCAAGTGTCGGACTCCTTTATATTGGAATGAACTTAGTGAGAAGCAATTCACAGAGTTGATTTAGTTAAAGAAACCGAGAGAAAGTAAAAATAATTCGTGATTGCTTGAAAATTTGCTTGAGATCGACAAAAGTCATATGCTGATTTGAAAAGAAAAGAGATTGAATTTCAAGTGGGTGATAAAGTGTTCTTGAAGGTGTCACCATGGAAGAAGATTACGAGATTTAGCCAAAAAGGCAAGTTGAGTCAGTGTTTTATTGGTCGTGCATGCGAGATTATTGAGAGGATTGGAGCAACGGCATATTGGTTGGCCTTCTGGCGGAGTTAGAAAGAAGTCATAGCGTGTTTCATGTATCAATGTTGCGGCGTTATCGTTACGATCCTTCACATGTGATTTCTCCAACATAAATTGAGATTCAATCGGACTTGACCTATGATGAGGAACCGATTAAGATTTTGGCTCGAGAAGTAAAACAATTGAGAAAGAAAAGTATAGCTTTAGTGAAAGTGTTATGGCAAAGACATGGAGTAGAAGAAGCTACGTGGGAATCGGAGGAAGCCATGAGAAAGCAGTACCCAAATCTCTTCTGGTAAGATTTTGGGGATGAAAATCCCTAAAGGGGAGAGTTGTAATAGCCGATTTAGGGCCAAAATGGAATAGTGGTTTGAAACCACGAATCGAGGTTAAAATAAATAAATAAATAAATAAATAATTTTGATTAAGTTTTAGTGTTTATATTATGATTGCATAATTGTGTGAAAATTTCGTTGCGAAATTTTATCGATTGGGTGTTTAATTTGATGTTTAGGATTAAATTGAAATAGGTGAAAAATGTGTGTGTTCTAGTTCATAAGTACTTGATTGAAATGGGGGTTTTAAGTAGAGGTCCTTAAATGGCAATTAGACCATTATACTTTATATGGACAAAAATTTGGACATGGATGGAATTTTTAGAAAGTTTAGTAGTAAGGGCATTTTGGTCATTTGTGTATTAAATGAAATAAAATGGGAAAAATAACACAAAAATGTGTTCATCTTCATTAAGCTTGGCCAAAACTTGCATGTTCTCCATACCTAGGGTTTTCCCCAAGCTTTCAAGCTCAATAGTAAGTGCATTCAAGCCCCGTTTTTAATGTTCTTTACATTTTTGAAATCCTTGTAGCTCGGTCTACCTATTTCTACCATTATTTCGAGTTAGGGTTTATGTTTAAAAATTTACCCATGAATGATATGCATGTATTTTGATGTTTTAAGTTAGGAGAGCGATCTTTTCTAGCGATTTTTAGCGAAAAGCGAGCAAAGCGCATAATCGGTAAAAATACCTATTGTTCATAACTATGTGTTAGAGTGAGAATTTGATGTTTCCATAGAAGGAAAATGATCAGCATGTCATAAAACATAAGAAAAAGGGATGAAATTAAATTTCCGATCCTAGGGGTAAAATCGTAATTTTGTAAAAGTTAGGGGCAAAAATGTAATTTTTCATAATGTGATTTTGGATTGAAATAAATATTATGAGTGTTAAATGAGCTAAATGTGTTGTTATAGATCAAGAAAGCGTGGAATCGACCTCGAGCAGGGATGGAAAAGATTTTGGACTAAATTGCAAAATTTCCATATTTGCATAGAGGTAAGTTTGTATGTAAATAATACATTAACTTCATTTACATTCTTATATTTCAGCCTATTATATATATATTATAGCTGATTTTAAAGCATAAATTGACTATTGGAAGAATGGAAATAAGTAATAGAGAGAGAATTCTCGGTTGAACATTCGGAAAGATTTAAAAATATAGATGGAACGTAGCTAGGTCACATATATGGTGCTGAGTGCACATCATGTGTACAAGAGAGCTACGAGATACTATGTAGTAGCTAGGTCACATGTGTGATACGGGATGTATCCCATGTAGGCAAGAGAGCTACGGGAGAGATAAATGTAGCTATGTCGCATGTGTGATTCCAAATGAAGGACACCATGTAGGCAAGAGACTCTACGAAATAAATTGGCTAGGTCACATGGGTGGTACTAAGTGTTCACCATGTGTACAAGAGAGCCGAATTATATGAATTATGATGGGTGGAGGTGTGTGTCTGCAACCACCAAGTATCGAGAATTGATCCGAAGTGTTCAACGGGATGATTTTATAGTGACATTTTAATCATGGACCTATACTTGTGATGTATGAAATGTTGTGAAAATGAATTGTGACATGTATGTTAAAATGAGGTTAATACAAAGAAAGTGTAAAAGAGTGAATTTGCAATAATACTGTTTTTAGACAGTCACAGTGACGTGAATTTGAAAAATTACCAAAAATAGTATAAAATTAATTAGAGGCTGGATGAGATATTAAATTAAATCTTAGTGAGTCTATTCTCACGTAAGAGAAACAGAGCAAGTAAAGGAACTCTATATTTTGAGATATTTATATTTGTGTGTGACTTGTTCAGAATGACTATGTGATCCCTTGTTCTGACTTTGAAAAATCGTTAAAAATTGTACAAAAATAATTAAGAAATATAATTTACATGAATAGATTCCTTGTTGAGTCTAGTTTTAACTGAAACAAATTTCGTGGCTATTTGATTTTTTACTAGGAGAAAATCAATTCATAGTGAACAAAGGTCAGATCAGTCGAGCTGTATAAAAAGAAACTTTAACTAATAAACTGTACTAATTGGCTGAACCAAAAATTCCAGAATAAAATTAGTAAGAAGTATTATGAGTCTAGTTTCAGGAAAAATTTATGGATTTGAATTTCGAGTTTTTTAACTCGAGTTATGATTTATTTAGTGAATGTGACGCAGGAGAGACAGCTTAATCAAAGTGGATTGAATAGAAAAATTAAAGTAGATATACTTGAGTTATTGTGTATATATATTAGATTCTTTAATTATTATTTATATACTTACTTACTAAGCTATAAGATTACTTTCTTTTCTCTCTTTTGTCTTATAGTGTTGTCCAGCTTGCTCAGGAGTTAAAGATCGTGAAGATCTGTCCGCACTATCAATACTTTAGGGTATTTGAACTAAACATTTTGAATTATGGCATGTATAATAGGCTTAGTTATTTTGTTACGTGTCATAATTGCCTAGGTTTAAAATGTTGGTTCTGATTTGACCAATCATTTTGTACAAAGCCATTGAAGTTGGCTAATATTGTTCAAGACATATGTTATAACGATGCATTATCTAATTGGATGACACATTTCTATCTCGGTTTTGTCTAATGGTATGTGTTATGTTCCGGTAATACCTTGTACCCTGTTTCGGTGTTGAACACGGGTAAGGGACGTTACAACATGTGAGGACTCAAACCCGAGACCTAATGAAAGACTAACACTCATTCAACCACTAAACCAGTGAGCTTATTCTAATATTAAAATGGAACAATAAACTCAGCTGCTCGCCCTACTCATAGACCCTAACTACAAACCCTAAAACCGCTAACCCTAAATTTTGAGGTGTTACAACTCACCCCCTCCTTAAAGAAATTTCATCCCCACAATATCCTACTATCGAACAGTCGGCTTAAATGAAAAAATCTCACCACTACACTCCCGCTTAAGCAACTCTGATCCCAACGCACCACCATACTAAACCTTAAAATCTCACACACATACCCAGAACCTCTAACCACTAAACCGGATTAATTTACTTGTCTATCACACACACAAACACTATGCCACATTCAGGAAGTCAAATCATTCACAAACAATAGTGCACAAATTAAACAATATCTCACAACAATGCCTGTCTCAATGTCACCGACGACACTCCCTAATTTGATGCTCCGTGGACTCGGAGTTGAAAATATGCCCTGACTTTTTTCGACAATTACCCAGATGATGCTTTTTATAATGCCCACAAACTGACACATCCTCGCCACTACTAGAACCATCCACATTACCTTTTTCTAACACTCAACTGTGATCTCACACGCTTCATAGATCGAAGCTTCAACCTCAAAAGACTATGATCTCTTTTCCTCACACAATCCACATGTAACACCCCAAATTCGTATACATCCTTTGGAGTAGGGTTATAGAGTATTACAAGAGTTTGAGATCAATTCTGAGATAATTCATGTTAATTACTATTTATTTCTGAAACTAGTCATATTTTCCCTTGATTGGACCCTCGGGGCCCAATAAAACTATTGGAATCGAGTTGGGACTAAATTGGGAACTCATAGAATTTTTCACAAAATTTATAAAAAAATTTCCTAGATGCAGGGCACACATGCTTGTGTAGTTAAGGGACATGCCTGTGTGACCATGGGACACGCCCATGCTATAAGCCATGTTCGACCACGTGTAACTCTCTGACTTTTACCACACGACCAGCCACATGCCCGTGTGAGTAGGCCATGTGATCAATTTAATTTTCAAAAATTAGGTGCGTGGTTCACCACGGCCAAGACACACGCTTGATGTTCTAATTCGTGCATCACACACGGCTGAGACACACAACTATGTCTTTGCCCTTGTGCTAGATTATGAGCATTTTGTTTCTCAAATTTAAGATGGAGGGGACACACAGCGAAACCACATGCCTATGTGTCAGGCCGTGTGTCACACACAGTCAAGACACACGCCCGTATGTCTACCTGTGTGGACAAAATAAAGCCATTGTCTAGCTTTATTTCTCAACCAAATTTGCCAACAACCTACATCAACAATTGTAAACATATACCAACCAATACAAGCATTATAATCAAGCCAATTTTAACATTTGAATGATATATATTTACATGCTTCATGTTTAGTCAATATTTTTAATCCTGCATTAAATATATACCATTTATTATTTAACCATTTCCAAACATATTGGTTATATTATAAACTTTATATAAACATGCCAAAATATATCTCTCTAGCCAATCCAATGGCTAGATTACATACAACCATTTACATACCATCAATGGCCAAGTTAGCTTATACATGCCATTATACCAAAATGAGTTTACTATTTATACGAAACTAGATAGAGGATTGTGTGATGTTGCTCTAATCGATCTCCAACCTTTACGAGCTTCCGAGCACTATAAAATAGAGAAAATAAAACCTAATAAGCATTTAATGCTTAGTAAGTTCGTATAACAAGAATTTAACTTACCATTTACATTCACAATAGTAAGCATACAATAACATGATTTCCAAAAAATTGACAAGTTTGCCTAATCATATACACTCAAACAAGTATGTTACTCACATGATTCACATTTACACCAAATAAGCATAGATGAGCTCATCATGTTATAAACTTTCAAGTATTTTAGGTGCATTCGAGATATAATTCATTTAATCTCATAATTTCTTATTTTAGGAAATTTTCTGTTGAATCATTGAAATTTCGATGGATACTCAGGTAGTACACACAAGGTGTACAAAATGTAAATCATCAACTCATAATTAGGGGTACCTTAGGGCACTTAATTAGGGAGCACATTCTCAAGCCACTTATCAGGATGCTAAGATAAGTTATGTAACAGGACACCTATTCGGGCTAATCAAGAAACTGATAAGAGTTTTACTCAGTGAGCTCATAGAGCTTAACAGATAACTCCGAGGAGTTATTATCAATGAGCACCGAATAAGGTAACAGAGAGTTCAATCAAGCCATATCGGAAAGCCCATAAGAGCTTATATCAAGGCGCTCATGTAGAGTTGCGTTTGTATGCGCATTATATCTTTGGATCACAACCAATCAAGTTATGTAACAGGATGCTCACATAGAGCTGCGGTAGTGTGCAACACATGAAAAATCACTACCGATCAAGATGCTCGCAAGAACTATTTATCAGGATACTCGAGAAGGCTTTATCAGGATTACTCGTCTGAGCTAAATCTTATCTGTAACATATGCAGGATCACATTCAAATTTGGAAATTACATATATCCATCGAATTTCATTATTCAAACGGAACTTAACATTTATTTAATCTATACGGGCATATAATTTATTCCATGCTTTAAACATTTATAATTCATACAATCACATAACACATTCAATACAAGCATCTAAATATACACAATTCAGGTTACAAAAAATAACAGCCCTTGAATTTTACAAAAATCAAAATTTTTCTATGGGTTTTACCACTTTTCAATTTAATCAGTAAATTATGATTTCATCAAAATTCTCTTTGTAAAAGTTGTTTTTCTATCAACAACCTTTCATTTTCTACCAAAAATTTCAAATTTTCAACATATTCATCCATGACAAAACTTTGTTACTTTGATAAATTTTTAAATTAATCCCCAAAATAGATAGATTAGACTATCCCAATCTTAAAAATATGAAAATTACTAAAAACGAGAGAAGAATACTTACCCAATTAAGCTTGATTAGTTTCTTCTCTCTCTCTTAGGGTTTTCATGAAATTTGGGGATGAAGATGATATAAATTGATAATATTAAACATTTATTTAATTTATCATCTTTTAATTATTTTTATTTCCAATTTAGTCCATGTCCTTTTCTAATTTTTCCATGGATGAATCATCAAAAATATGTACTAACTTTTCTTTAATGGTCTAATTACCATATAAGGACCTCAAATTTTGAATTCCATAGCTATTTAATCCTTCTAGCTACTAGAATTCAACTTTTGCATTTTATGCAATTTGGTCCTTTCCCCAATTAAACACATAATCAATAAAATTTTCTTATCGAATTTTCATATGACATTCCTATCACAATGCAAATCATGCAATAATATTAAATTAAATTTTCTTTCCATTTCGAATTTGTGGTCCAGAAACCCTTTGTTCCAATTTCACTAAAAATGGTTGTTACAACTCTACCCCTTAAGAATTTTAGTCCTCAAAAATCTTTCTAGTAAAGAGATTTGGATATTGCTTTCTCATAGTATCCTCCGATTCCTAGGTTGCTTCTTCTATACCATGTCTTGCGGAGAAATTTTTAAAGCTACCTTTTTATTTCTCAATTGTTTCATTTCACGCACCAAGATTTTGATTAGTTCTTCACTGTAAGTCATATCAGGTTGAATCTCAACTTCTATCGGAGAAATAACATGTGAAGGATCCGATCGGTATAGTCGCAACATAGACACATGAAAAACATTATGAATTCTGTCAAGTTCTGGTGGTAATGCCAACCGATATACAATGAGTTCAATTCTTTCTGTCATTTCATATTGCCCGTTGAACCGTGGACTCATTTTCCTTTAAGCCAAAACGGAGAACTTTTTCCATGGTGATACTTTCAAGAATACCTTGTCCCCGACCTGAAATTCTATTTCTTTCTATTTAAGATCAGCATAAGACTTTTTACGATCAAAAGCGCTTTTAAAGCGCATCTGAATCACCTTCACCTTTTCTTTAGTTTCACAGACTAAGTCAACTCCGTGTATCTTTTTCTCATTGAACTCTATCCAATATAACGGGGTTCTACATTTTCGGCCATATAAAGCTTCATATGGTGCCATTTTAATGCTAGACTGATAGCTATTATTATAAAAAAATTCAACTAAAGGTAGGTACTTTTCCCAATTACCTTTAAATTCAAGCATACAACACCGAAGCATATTTTCCAAAATCTGTATGACACGTCCAGATTGTCCATCAGTTTAAGGATAGAATGCAGTACTGAAATGTAATTGAGTACCCAGAGCTTCTCGTAGCTTATTCCAAAATCGAGATGTAAATCGGGGAACTCTGTCTGAAATAATGGAGACTAATACTCCATGCAATCTGACAATCTCAGAAGCATATAATCCTGCCAATCTATCTAGAGAAAAATCCATACGTACTGGAATAGAGTGTGCAGACTTTGTCAATCGATTGACTATTACCCAAATGGCATATTTCTTCTTCGAAGACAAGGGCAACCCTGATACAAAGTCCATAGAAACCCCGATACAAAGTCCATAGTAATTCTTTCCCATTTCCATTACGGTATCGTGGTGGTTATAATAATCCGAGAAGGTACCTGATGTTCAGCTTTTACTTGCTGACATGCTTTTACTTACTAACATATTAAACATTTAGTTACATATTCAGAAATATCTCGTTTCATTCCTGGCCAACAATACATCTTTTTCAGATTATTTTACATTTTATTACTACCGGGATGAATAGTCATATTACCATTTTATGCTTCATCTAGAATCTTCTATATTAGTTCAGAATCCTTCGGTACACATATTCTATTTTTGAATAACAAACAACCATTAGGCCCAACTTGAAATTACGAATCGAGATTCAACTCACATTTATTCTCGCTCGACTTGCAATTTCTTATCACTCTTTTGAACTTCACGGATCATTGCGAAACATTGATCTAGCTTTTAACTAACTCGGCTATGGTTGAACCATCATCGATAATGACAATCGAGTATTCATTTCTCGCGAGAGGCAAATAAAGACTTTCTGCTTAGAGCATCAGCAACCACATTGGCTTTTCTCAGATAGTAGTCAATAACAAGATCATAATCTTTCAATAATTCAAGCCACCTGTATTGTCTCAAGTTCAAATCTTTCTGTGACATCAAATACTTCAAAATTTTATGGTCAGTGAATATGTGGCACTCTTCACCAAACAGATAATGCAGCCAAATTCTTAGTGCAAATACAATGGCTGCCAATTCAAGATCATGTATCAGGTAGTTCTTTTCATGTGGTTTTAACTGTCTTGAAGCATAGGCTATTACTTTACCTTCTTGCATCAATACAAAGCCTAAACCATTTAACGATGCATCACTGTAAATTACAAATTCCTTACTCGATTCAGGTTGAACTAACATAGGTGCTTCTGTTAATAAGATTTTCAATCCGTCAAAACTCTATTGACATTTATCAGACCACTTGAATTTCACATCTTTCTACAACAAACGAGTCATTGAAGAAGCTATCATTGAAAACCCTTTAACAAACCTCCGATAATATCCTGCTAATCTTAGAAAACTTTTAACTTCTAACTTCGGACACATTTTTCGGTGGCTTCCAGTTAACAATAGCTGAAATTTTATTTGGATCCACCACGATATCTTGACCAAAATCTATATGTCAGAAAGCCAACTTCACGAAGCCACAATTCACATTTACTGAATTTGGCATATAATTCTTTCTCACGTAGAGTTTGCAACACTATTATCAAACATTCGGTATGCTCATTTTCATCTCGAGAATATACCAAAATATCATTAATAAATACAACCACAAACATGTCTAAATAATGTTTGAAAATTCTGTTCATTAGATCCATAAATGCAGTAGGTGCATTTGTCAAACCAAATAGCATTACAAGAAACTCATAATGCTCATACCTGGTTCTGAAAGCCATCTTTGGCACATCTGAATCTTTTACCCGTAGCTGATAATATCCAGAATGGAGATCAACTTTGAAAATACTATGACACCTTTCAACTGGTCTAATAGATCATTAATTCAAGGCAGTGGATACTTGTTCTTTATTGTGACTTTGTGTAGCTTCCTATAATCAATACACAGTCTTAATGATCCATCATTCTTCTTTACAAACAGGACCGATGCACCCCAAGGTGAGAAACTAGTTTTAGTAAAACCTTTATCAATTAATTCTTGCAACTGTGCTTTTAACTCTTTCAATTTAGTAGGATCCATTCTGTATGGTGCTATGGATATCGGTGTTGTTCCCGGAATAAGATCTATAGAGAACTCTACTTCTCTAAATGGTGGTAAACCAGGTAATTCCTCTGAAAATACATTAGGAAATTCACAAACAATCGACACTGATTGAATCTTTGACCCAGATACTTTAGTATCCAACACATATGCAAGATAACCATCATATCCCTTTCAGACATATTTATGTGTTAATATTGCTAAAGTCACATTAGATAACCCATCTAGTTTATCATATTCAACATGGAGTAACTCACCATTCTGACATTTCAACACAATATATTTTTGTTTACAATTTACCAATGCATCATCTTTGAGTTAGCTTGATCCATACCCAATGTACACACCCTAACCCGTATCCGTCATCAAAGCAGGGTTTGAGCATTACTAAAATTTCTGAATCACCTAAAAAATTTTTAATTAAATACTTACGAATCAATGCATCATATAAATAAATATATTACCATTCAATCAATGGTTTGGCACTTGTCTAAGCATCAACAACAACACTTGTTAGTGTACTTACACATATTTCATTTATCTATCTTTTAATTATTTCTTTCATCTATTTTGTACATATATTTCCATATGACCAATTCTTGTAAACATTTCATAGAACCATTTCATATAACCATTCATCATCGATACATATTATCCGAATATCAATTGTTCAAGCGATGTCATAGCATCTCTCATCTACGGTCTTATTTATCTTCGACATGATGCCATAGTGTCTTTCAGCCATAGTCTTACTCATTTTCTGTCAGGTTCCCATGGTATCTTTCAACCATAGTCTTGTTCATTTCATGTTACATTGCCATAGTCTTACTCATTTTTGATGATTTTCAAAAGTCAGAACAAGGGAACCCAAAATCATTCTGACCTTGTCTCACAAAATTGATTATATCTCATGATTTAAAATTCCATTGCTTACATAATTTCTTCTATAAGAAACTAGACTCAATAAGATTTAATTCCATACTTTATTCATCCTATAATTCGATTTCTAAAATTTTTGATGATTTTTCAAAGTTAGACTCTCTTTCTTTGTCCAAAAGCTGTTTTGGTACAAGATATTAATTACCATGTTATAACACCCTTATTTTCTTCTTCTACACCATTTCTCATCACTTTCTCTTATTTTCTCTTCACTAACATATCAAGAACATAGGACCTTATGTAAGAAAACTCTACTATAACATTATTTCCATGCTTTGTCAATAACAACAAACTTAAAAGCATATTGAAATCTTGATGTACTTACCTTGTTCTATTGATACTAATCTTTAACTTGATTTTCTCTCTCCTCCAGCTTCTATTATTGAATTCAACTTGATATTCTAACTCCTCATGGTCTCCTTAACATTTCTCTCTCTTAGTGGCTATGGAAATTCTTTTGATTTCTAGGTGAAAATGGTGAATTTTTTGTGGAAGGACCAAATTGTAAAGAAAAGAAATTTTCTTTCTTTTCCTTCTCTTCTAACATTGGTTGCATGCATGAAAAGATGATGAGAATTCTTCATCTTTCCTTCTTTTTATACTAAATAATTAATAATAAAATAATAATAAAATAAAAAAAATCTTATTAAGATAATATATATCTAATTAAATAATCATAAAATATCATCAACATCATCATTACTTTCTAGATTTCTCTCTCTTCCAATTGACTATTTTTCCCTTTATTATCTTTTAAAATTACATCCTTGAGTCATCATTTAATTTGGTAAAATTGCAATTTAGTCCCTCATAGTTATTCACCTATTCAATTTGGTCCTAATCCATCCATTTTCCTTAGTTTCTAGATCATTCCACTCTTAAAATATTTACACTATTGGTCCTTTAAATTTTTCATATTTAGACTTTAACCCCTCAAATTTTAAGTATTTATTCTTGTGCAACAAAACTTTTTTCACTTTTACAATTTAGTCCTTTCTTGAATTAATGTATCATAATATACTTCTCAGTATTAATATAACTGAAAATTCCTTTTTTTGTCACTTTATTTCCTTATTTTACTATATCAAGGATAATATCTCACTGTAAAAATTTTCTGGGTATTACATTTCTCTCCCCCTTAAAATAAATTTCGTCCTCGAAATTTCCTTGTTTTCTTTTGATCATGAATTTCATTATTTCTATAGTTCTATAGTTTCTTTCTGTACATATTTACCCAGTTTATCATTTATATCAATTCTCTATCCTTTCATTTCACAATTTATTTTCAATAAAATATTTCACATTTGCCTTTGAGCTTCTACCAAATGAAATAGAAAATAATATCATATGAATCTTATTATCAAGTGTTCTATCACATATATTGTCTTGGAAAACCAAAGAAAGATAGAGTAGTACCAATTGTGAATCAATCAGACTTGCGATAATTTCTGTCTATTAGCATATTTATCCAACCTTTCCATATATTAATTTTAGCATCCAAACATGAACAGTTCCCTATGCTTCTGAAAATATGAGTACATATAAGATACTCATATAAAATCCCAAAAATTTTACTATAATATACCTAATTATAACTGCTATATTCAAATATTTTTACAATTTTATTTACCAATCTCTTGACTAGTATAGTCATCAATAATTTCACATCATTCATTTCACTCAAGAAACTAATTCGGAAGGAATTTTCAGTTAACCATTCTATAAATACCATATTTGAACAAATTGATTTTCTTATAAATAAGTTCTTTATTTAACAGTGATATTGTATATCTCAACTAGTTTAAGAAAAATCTGATATCTCTATTCAGTACCCATATTTACTTATTAACTCATTCTCGGTTCATTGCATTATCAATTGTTCAACCATTGAGCTTTTCACTTTTTCGCTTCGAACTTAATCAATATAAATCTCATGAATTTTATTGCATATAAGCTGTATTAGTAAAAGGGTATAGATCGTAAAGCCTCATAATTAAATTTTCATGTATTTACTCATATAACATTTATCATTCTCAAGTACTATAAAACATTTATACGTATTTTAACGAGTTACGCTTTATCATAACTAACATTTTTACTCAGAGATAATCATTTACCTCATGCTTGAAAATTATTTACTTTTTACTTAGCGAAGCCAGAGACTAGATAGAACACTTTGGATATACGGGACTTATACAGAGGTGCATTATTATGCACTAATGAGCAGAGAGCAAATCAAGTATCAGAGAGCACAAATGTGCTAAGCAGAGAGCATAACGTGCTAATAATAGAACGGAGAGCACTAATGTGCTAATCAGAGAGAAACAACGGCGTGCTAAATATCGAAGCAACGGTGTGCTAATAATCGAGAGCATCTTTGAAGTCCCTTAACATCCTAGTAGTTCTAATCTTGTCTACTTGGGCAAATTATTTCATACATACATATCACTTTTACACCTTTTGCATAATGCTTTTACATGCTTTACAATTTAATCCTTGTATCAATAATTCATATACTTATATCTTCTGTATCTTCAATACATGTAATATATTTCAAAATTCACTATTCATTCATAATTCTCTAATAATCCTTATCATGTACTTCATATATTACATTTATATATTTTGTAATTTAGTCATCAGCACAATATTTCATGTAGTAATATAATTTGCTTTTAATAATACATATAACATAATATTCATCATTGACATGTATTTATTCATACCTTTATGAATTCCGATTCATTCTAATCAATTTTTTACTCATATACCTGAGTATCGTTTTTAGCATTACCAGAATTATCTTGGGTTAGAAAGGATCTCATTTTATAAATAAAACAATTCTCATCAGAGTCAGGAGATATCATACTATAACATATTATAATGACATGTGTTTTTAGACTTCACATATACTACGTTTGGTCAGAGAACCGACTAAACTATAGCTCTGATACCACTAAATGTAACACCCCTAACCCGTATCCGTCGTCGAAACAAGGTTTCGGAGCATTACTAGAATTTACGAATCACCTAAAAAAAATTTTCAATTAAATACTTACCGAATCAATGCATCATATAAATAAATATATTACCATTCAATCAATAGTTTGGCACTTGTCTAAGCATCAACAACAACACTTGTTAGTGTACTTACACATATTTCATTTATCTATCTTTTTAATTATTTCTTTCATCTATTTTGTACATATATTTCCATATAACCAATTCTTGTAAACATTTCATAGAACCAATTCATATAACCATTCATCATGTGATACATATTATCCGAATATCAATTGTTCAGCCTGATGTCATAGCATCTCTCATCTACGGTCTTATTTATCTTCAACATGATGCCATAGTGTCTTTCAACCATAGTCTTACTCATTTTTTGTCAGGTTGCCAAGGTATCTTTCAACCATGGTCTTGTTCATTTCATTTTACATTGCCATGGTATCTTTCAACCATGGTCTTAGACATTTTTTTATCCTGTTGCCATGGTATCTTTCAACCATGGTCTTACACATTTCATATCAGAAAGCACACTCCCGCGAACCTCATCCTTACAGCAGGATTACCAGTCCAGGTTAAATCCCTTGTAATATAAACTCATAGAGTATTGTCGGGATTACCGGTCAGGCTAAATCTGCACGCGACAATTACTCTAATGAGCTTGGATCTAAATTACCAGTCTAGGCTAAATTCGGACCCTAATTCGGATTACCCGTCCGGGCTAAATCCATTTTCCACATATTCTTCGGGAGGGCTATATTAGGATAGGATCACCCGTCCGGGCTAGATCCTTTTTATCGTCAATTCCTTTTCAAAGATCCATCGAATTTTCCTTTCATTCAATCGAAATTTCTTCCCCTTTTTATCAATATGTCAGTGTTTTATAAATTTTCATATAATGAACATTCAAATCATATTCATATAAAAAACATGCATTTCAAACATTTAAGAATATAATTCAAGTTACATGAACTACCTCATTACTTGTTTGTGTTTATAATTTTATTAATCCGATATATTTTCTTTTCCACGATCAAATCTCTTATTTGAGTCGTCCGGATCTTTATAAATAAATTTGATCATCATTTTCATTCATTTCATATTCTAATGTATTTAATTAATGCTCTAGGCAAAATTACCATTTGCCTCTAAACTTTATTTAATGACGATTTCATCCTTAGAGTCGGAAAATAAAATTCTTGCAATTTAATCCTTATTTCCAGCTATTATTCTCATACATATTGATAATGACCCATGAATTCTATAAAATATCGAATTTTCCATAATTTCAACACTTTTCAATTTAATCCCTAAAAACATGTTTTTCCCCAATCTTGAACTAAATTAATAATTTCATTCAATTTTGTAATTTAAATAATAAAATAGTTCGTTTCATGCAATTTGGTCATTTCGACATTTTACAAAATTACCCATAAAGTTTTACTTTTATTCAATTTAGTCCCTGAGCCTAAAACATGCAAATTAGCCATTTAGATGAATATTCATACATATTTTCCTCCTCCTTCTCTCCATTTCACATCCTTAATGTATATAACACACTTATAAGTAATATTATTTATAATTTTTATTATTTACTTTTATGAATATTCAAGCTGTCCATCTGTGTCATAGTCACTAAATTATTTATATCTGGAGCTATAGAACTCCAAATTAAGATCCGCTAATTTTCCTTGAAACTAGACTCATATATATTATTACCACAAAATTTTAAAAAATTTTGGTTTTATTAATAAGTACAGTTTATTCTTTAAATTTACCCCTGTTCTACTGTCTGATACTCCTGACCCTTGTTCACTAAAAATTAATTATCTCCTCGTACAGAATTCGAATGATGTTTCCATTTATTTCTCTTGAAAATAGACTCATTCAAGATTCTAGACATATAAATTTAAGTCCATAATTATTTTTATCCAATTTTTTATTGTTTTCAAAAGTTAGAACAGGGGAACCCCAAATCATTCTGACCTTGTCTCACAAAATTGATTATATCTCATGATGTACAATTCCATTGCTTACATAATTTCTTCTATAAGAAACTAGACTCAATAAGATTTAATTTCATACTTTATTCATCCTATAATTCGATTTCTAAAATTTTTGATGATTTTTCAAAGTTAGACTACTGCTGCTGTCCAAAACTGTTTTGGTACAAGATATTAATTACCATGTTATAACACCCTTATTTTCTTCTTCTACACCATTTCTCATCACTTTCTCTTATTTTCTCTTCACTAACATATCAAGAACATAGTACCTTATGTAAGAAAACTCTATTATAACATTATTTCCATGCTTTGTCAATAACAACAAACTTAAAAACATATTAAAATCTTGATGTACTTACCTTGTTCTATTGATACTAATCTTTAACTTGATTTTCTCTCTCCTCCAGCTTCTATTATTGAATCCAACTTGATATTTTAACTCCCCATGCTCTCCTTAACATTTCTCTCTCGTAGTGGCTATGGAAATTCTTTTGATTTCTAGGTGAAAATGGTGAATTTTTGGTGGAAGAACCAAATTGTAAAGAAAAGAAAATTTCATTCTTTTCCCTCTCTTCTAACATTGGTTGCATGCATGGAAAGATGATGAAAATTCTTCATCTTTCCTTCCTTTTATACTAAATAATTAATAAGAAAATAATAATGAAATAATAATAAAATAATAAAATATCTTATTAAAATAATATATATCTAATTAAATAATCATAAAATATCATCAACATCATCATTACTTTCTAGATTTCTCTCTCTTCCAATTGACCATTTTGCCCTTTATTATCTTTTAAAATTCCATCCTTGAGTCATCATTTAATTTGGTAAAATTGCAATTTAGTCCCTCATAGTTCTTCACCTATTCAATTTGGTCCTAATCCATCTATTTTCCTTGGTTTCTAGATCATTCCACTCTTAAAATATTTACACTATTGGTCCTTTAACTTTTTCATACTTACACTTTAACCCCTCAAATTTTAAGAATTTATTCTTGTGCAACAAAACTTTTCTCACTTTTACAATTTAGTCCTTTCTTGAATTAATGTATCATAATATACTTCTCAGTATTGACATAACTCAAAATTCCTTTTTTTGTCACTTTATTTCCTTATTTTACTATATCAAGGATAATATCTCACTTTGTAAAAATTTCACTGGGTATTACATTTCTCTCCCCCTAAAAATAAATTTCGTCCTCGAAATTTCCTTGTTTTCTTTTGATCATGAATTTCATTATTTCTATAGTTCTATAGTTTCTTTCTGTACATATTTACCCAGTTTATCATTTATATCAATTCTCTATCCTTTCATTTCACAATTTATTTTCAATAAAATATTTCACATTTGCCTTTCTGAGCTTCTACCAACAGAAATAGAAAATAATATCATATGAATCTTATTATCAAGTGTTCTATCACATATATTGTCTTGGAAAACCAAAGAAATATAGAGTAGTACCACTTGTGAATCAATCAGACTTGCGATAATTTCTATCTATTAGCATATTTATCCAACCTTTCCATATATTAATTTTAGCATCCAAACATGAACAGTTCCCTATGCTTCTGAAAATATTAGTACATATAAGATACTCATATAAAATCCCAAAAATTTAACTATAATATACCCAATTATAACTGCTATATTCAAATATTTTTGCAATTTCATTTACCAATCTATTGACTAGTATAGTCATCAATAATTTCACATCATTCAGTTCACTCAAGAAACTAATTCGGAAGGAATTTTCAGTTAACCATTCTGTAAATACCATATTTGAACAAATCGATTTTCCTATAAATAACTTCTTTATTTAACAGTGATATTGTATATCTCAACTAGTTTAAGAAAAATCTAATATCTCTATTCAGCACCCATATTTACTTATTAACTCATTCTCACTTCTGACTGCATTATCAATTGTTCAACCATTGAGCTTTTCACTTTTCGCTTCTGAACTTAATCAATATAAATCTCATGAATTTCATTGCATATAACTGTATTAGTAAAAGGGTATAGATCGTAAAGCCTCATAATTAAATTTTCATGTATTTACTCATATAACATTTATCATTCTCAAGTACTATAAAACATTTATCCGTAATTTAACGAGTTCCGCTTTATCATAACTAACATTTTTACTCAGAGATAATTATTTACCTCATAATGAAATTATGTACTTTTTTTAGCGAAGCCAGTGAGACTAGATAGAACACTTGGATATACGGGACTTATACTGAGGTGCATTATTATGCACTAATGAGCAGAGAAACCTTTGAAGTGCTATCTGAGAACATGGATGTGCTAAGCAGAGAGCACTTAACGTGCTAATAATAGAACGGAGAGCACTAATGTGCTAATCGAGAGCACATCTGAAGTCCCTTAACATCCTAGTAGTTCTAATGTTGTCTACTTGGGCAAATTATTTCATACATGCATATCACTTTTACACCTTTTGCATAATGCTTTTACATGCTTTACAATTTAATCCTTGTACCAATAATTCATATACTTATATCTTACGTATCTTCAATACATGTAATATATTTCAAAATTCACTATTCATTCATAATTCTCTAATAATCCTTATCATGTACTTCATATATTACATTTATACATTTTGTAATTTAGTCATCAGCACAATATTTCATGTAGTAATATAATTTGCTTTTAATAATACATATAACATAATATTCATCATTGACATGTATTTATTCATACCTTTATGAATTCCGATTCATTCTAATCAACTTTTTACTCATATACCTGAGTGTCGTTTTTAGCATTATCAGAATTATCTTGGGTTAGAAAGCATCTCATTTTATAATTAAAACAAATCTCATCAGAGTCGGGAGATATCATACTATAACATATTATAATGACATGTGTTTTTAGACTTCACATATACTACGTTTGGTCCGAGAACAAACTAAACCATAGCTCTGATACCACTAAATATAACACCCGAAACCCGTATCCGTCGTCAAAACAGGGTTTCGGAGCATTACTAAAATTTACGAATCACCTAAAAAAAATTTCAATTAAATACTTACCGAATCAATGCATCATATAAATAAATATATTACCATTCAATCAATGGTTTGGCACTTGTCTAAGAATCAACAGCAACACTTATTAGTGTACTTACACATATTTCATTTATCTATCTTTTTAATTATTTCTTTCATCTATTTTGTACATATATTTCCATATAACCAATTCTTGTAAACATTTCATAGAACCAATTCATATAACCATTCATCATCTGATACATATTATCTGAATATCAATTATTCAACTGATGTCATAGCATCTCCCATCTACGGTGTTATTTATCTTCGACATGATGTCATAGTGTCTTTCAACCATAGTCTTACTCATTTTCTGTCAGGTTTCCATGGTATCTTTCAACCATGGTCTTATTCATTTCATGTTACATTGCCATGGTATCTTTCAACCATGGTCTTACTCATTTTTTTATCATGTTGCCATGGTATCTTTCAACCATGGTCTTACACATTTCATATCAGAAAGCACACTCCCACGAACCTCATCCTTACAGCGGGATTACAGTCAGGCTAAATCACTGTAATATAAACTCATAGAGTATTGTCGGGATTACGGTCGAGGCTAAATCCTGCAGCGACAATTACTCTAATGAGCTTGGATCTAAATTACCAGTCTAGGCTAAATTCAGACCCTAATTCGGATTACCCGTCCGGGCTAAATCCATTTTCCACATATTCTTCGGGAGGGCTATATCAGGATAGGATCACCCGTCCAGGCTAGATCCTTTTTATCGTCAATTCCTTTTCAAAGATCCATCGAATTTTCCTTTCATTCAATCGGGATTTCTTCCCCTTTTTATCAATATGTTAGTGTTTCATAAATTTTCATATAATAAACATTCAAGTCATATTCATATCAAAAACATGCATTTTGAACATTTAAGAATATAATTCAAGTTACATGAACTTACCTCATTACTTGTTTGTGTTTATAATTTTATTAATCCGATATATTTTCTTTTCCACGATCAAATCTCTTATTTGAGTCGTCCGGATCTTTATAAATAAATTTGATCATCATTTTCATTCATTTCATATTCTAATGTATTTAATTAATGCTCTAGGCAAAATTACCATTTTGCCCCTAAACTTTTATTTAATGACGATTTCATCCTTAGGGTCAGGAAAATAAAATTCTTGCAATTTAATCCTTATTTCAAGCTATTATTCTCACACATATTGTTAACAGCCCATGAATTCTATAAAATATCAGAATTTTACATAATTTCAACACTTTTCAATTTAATCCCTAAAAACATGTTTTTCCCCAATCTTGAACTAAATTAATAATTTTATTCAATTTTGTAATTTAAATAATAAAATAGTTCATTTCATGCAATTTGGTCATTTCTGACATTTTTACAAAATTACCCATAAAGTTTTACTTTTATTCAATTTAGTCCCTGAGCCTAAAACATGCAAATTAGCCATGTTAGATGAATATTCATACATATTTTCCTCCTCCCCCCTCTATTTATATAAGACACTTATAAGTAATATTATCTATAATTTTTATTATTTACTTTTATGAATATTCAAGTTGTCCATCTATGTTATAGTCACTAAATTATTTATATCTGGAGCTATAGAACTCCAAATTAAGATCCGCTAATTTTCCCTGAAACTAGATTCATATATCTTATTACCATAAAATTTTCAAAATTTTTAGTTTAGCCAATAAGTACATTTTATTCTTTAAATTTACCCCTATTCTACTATCTGACGGTCCTGACCCTTGTTCACTAAAAATTAATTATCTCATCGTACAGAATTCGAATGATGTTTCCGTTTATTTCTCTTGAAAATAGACTCATTGAAGATTATAAACATATAAATTTAAGTCCATAATTATTTTTATCCAATTTTGGATGATTTTCAAAAGTCAGAATAGGGGAACCTGAAATCATTCTGACCTTGTCTCACAAAATTGATTATATCTCATGATTTACAATTCCATTGCTTACATAATTTATTCTATAAGAAACTATACTCAGTAATATTTAATTTCATACTTTATTCATCCTATAATCGATTTCTAAAATTTTTGATGATTTTCTAAAGTTAGACTACTGCTGCTGTCCAAAACTGTTTTGGTACAAGATATTAATTACCATGTTATAACCCCCTTATTTTCTTCTTCTACACCATTTCTCATCACTTTCTCTTATTTTCTCTTCACTAACATATCAAGAACATGGGACCTTATGTAAGAAAACTCTACTATAACATTATTTCCATGCTTTGTCAATAACAACAAACTTAAAAACATATTGAAATCTTGATGTACTTACCTTGTTCTATTGATACTAATCTTTAACTTGATTTTCTCTCTCCTCCAGCTTCTATTCTTGAATCCAACTTGATATTCTAACTCCCCATGCTCTCCTTAACATTTCTCTCTCTTAGTGGCTGTGGAAATTCTTTTGATTTCTAGGTGAAAATGGTGAATTTTTTGTGGAAGGACCAAATTGTAAAGAAAAGAAAATTTCTTTCTTTTCCTTCTCTTCTAACATTGGTTGCATGCATGGAAAGATGATGAAAATTCTTCATCTTTCCTTCCTTTTATACTAAATAATTAATAATAAAATAATAATAAAATAATAATAAAATAATAAAATATCTTATTAAAATAATATATATCTAATTAAATAATCATAAAATATCATCAACATCATCATTACTTTCTAGATTTCTCTCTCTTCTAATTGACCATTTTGCCCTTTATTATCTTTTAAAATTCCATCCTTGAGTCATCATTTAATTTGGTAAAATAGCAATTTAGTCCCTCATAGTTCTTCACCTATTCAATTTGGTCCTAATCTATCCATTTTCCTTAGTTTCTAGATCATTCCACTCTTAAAATATTTACACTATTGGTCCTTTAAATTTTTCATATTTACACTTTAACCCCTCAAATTTTAAGTATTTATTCTTGTGCAACAAAACTTTTCTCACTTTTACAATTTAGTCCTTTCTTGAATTAATGTATCATAATATACTTCTCAATATTGACATAACTCAAAATTCCTTTTTTTTGTCACTTTATTTCCTTATTTTACTATATCAAGGATAATATCTCACTGTAAAAATTTTCATGGTATTACACCCAAAATAACATCAAATTCATCAAAGGGCAACCACATTAAATCAGCCGAAAAACAATAACCCTTTACCATCAACAGACATTTTTTATAAACTTTATTAACCATAACATACTGGCCTAGGGGGTTTGAAACTTTAACCATAAATTTAGTGAATTCAATAGAAAACTTTTTAAAAAACACTAAATTTATGCATATGTATGAATACGTTGAACCAGGATCAATCAAAGCGTTAATATCAGTATCAGGTAGAGAAAATGTACCAGTAATGACATCTGGTGCAGAAGTATCCTCTTTAGCATGAAATGAATATGTCCTTGTCGGTGCTCGTGCCTCAAATTTAACTGTTGTATCCCTTATAATACCTCGGCTACTACTGACATTGCCGTGGTGATGAGGCAGTTTGCCTCTCGAGGCAGGAGTACTCGGCTTTGAAGTTTGATTAATATCTTTTTCAATCCTTTCCGGGCAATCTTTGAGAAAATGATCAAGAGAATCACATTGGTAACAAGCTCCACTTCTCAAACGATATTCCTCAAAATGAAATTTGTTGTAATATTTACATTTCGTTTTGGGATTACCAACACTTCCAACATTGGAAACAGATGGAGAAGATTATCTTGGGTTAAAGCGTTAAGAGCCTCGCTCTTTTCCAGAATATCCCGTAAAGTGGTAGAACAATCATGATACTTCTTTGATTTCTTTGAAGCAGATGATTGTGATTTACCTATATATCTTTTACCAAAAATCCAAGCTTCCCTCTCTGCTTGCTTATTTTCTTTACTTAATTCCTTAGCTTTATGTGTTCGATCGGCTAACACCACAAATTCCCTCAATTCAAGAATTCCAATCAACAATTTGATATCTTCATTTAAGCCCTCTTTAAACATTTGCACATATCAGCCTCAGTTAAGACCCATTCTCTAGCATACTTACTTAACCGGACAAATTCCCGCTCATATTCAGATATAGTCATGTTTCCCTATTTGAGCTCTAAAAGTTCTTTCTTTTTCTGATCTAGAAATCTTTGACTGATTACTTTTTTTTGAATTCAGTTTGGAAAAATTCCCATGTGACATTTTCTCTCGGTACCCCAGAAGTTATGGTGTTCCACCAATGATAACCTGTGTCTTTCAGCAAAGAAACTACACATTTCAAACATTCAGCTGGTGTGCAAGATAATTCATCTAAAACCTTGATGGTATTTTTCAACCAAAATTCAGCCCTTTCTGGGTCATCATCAGCAGTAGCTATAAATTCCTTTGCCCCATATTTACGAATTTTATCTACTGGAGGCTTACCAATTCTAACATGTTCAGCACCCTATGGCATCTCTGGAACTGGTTGAGGAACAAGAGGGAGAGGTTGTTGTACAGTAGGATTTGTTCTTATAAATTTTTTTAACCATTCATTCATCATTTAGAAGAAGGCTTCTTTTGCCTCCCCACCTCAGCTCTCAGATTTGGGCCTTCTACTACTAGATGCAGCTCTTTGAATTGAAGCTGGAGCATTGCTCTCAGCTTTCTTGGATTCAACTCTAGCTTGGTTGGATGACATTACTATATAAAAAACACATTTAAAAGTGATTAAGAGATATTACACTATCAAAAATTATATAATGGCATGTATAGCTAAACTCGAACTTGCTACATTCAATCCGAGAATCGGTTAAATCGTAGCTCTAATATCAATAAATGTAACACCCCTAGCCTGTATCCATCACTGGAGTAGAGTTACAGAGTATTATCGTAGTTTACAGATCAATTACAGATAATTCATGTTAATTACTATTTATTTCCCGAACTAGTCTTATTGTCCCTTGATTGTACCCTCGAGGCCCAATAAAAACATTAGAATCGAGTCGGGACTAAATCGGGCACTTAGAGTATTTTTCGCAAAATTTCAAAAAAAATTTCCTAGATGCAAGGCACACACGCCCGCTTGATCAAGGGACACGCCTATGTTGTAAGCCATGTCTGACCTCGTGTAACTTTCTAACCTGTACTACATGGACAACCATACGCCCGTGTGATTATACTGTGTGATCAATTTAATTTTCAAAAATTAGATGTAGGGTTCACAAAGCCAAGACACATGCTCGTCTTCTAAGCCGTGTATCACACACGGCTAAGACACATGCCCGTGTCTCTGCCTGTGTGCCAAATTCTGAGCATTCTGTTTCTCAAATTTAAGATGCAAGGGACACACGGCCAAACTACATGCCCATGTGCCAGGTCGTTTGGCACACACGGTTAAAACACACGCCCATGTGTCTACCCGTGTAGACAAAATTAAGCCATTTCCTAGCTTTATTTCTCACCCAAATTTGCCAACAACCTACATCAACAATTGCAAACATATACCAACCAATACAAGCATTATAATCAAGCTAATTTTAACATCTAAATGATATATCTTTTCATGCATTAATGTCTAGAGTTGAAATAGGGCAATATGACAGTGACTGAATATGAGCGCGAGTTTGTTAGATTCAGCAATTATGCTCGAGTGTGTGTCACAGAGGCTATTATGTGCAAAAGATTTGAGGAAGGGCTTAATGATGATATCCGATTGTCGGTTGGTGTCCTAGAAATAAAAGAGTTTGTTGTCCTAGTTGAGAGAGCCTGTAAGGCAGAGGAGCTGTTAAAAAGAAAGGGAAAAGTTGAAATTAAGACGCAAGACACGAAGAAAAGACTAATGATCAAGTCATTTCAGTCTACACCCAAGAGGCCTAGAGAGTTCTCCACTAGATCTAATTTTTCAGTTGGATATTCTAGCCGAAATAGAGGCAAAAAATTTATGAGTCCGAAAGTTCAGACCACTTCGATTGCAAGTGTTGGCAGTGTTCAGCCTGATAGACCAGAGTGTCCCCGATGTGTTCAACGTCACCCAGGTCAGTGTCGAGCAACTGAGACAGGTTGTTTCCGATGTGGTGCACCAGACCATTTTATTTGGGAGTGTCCTGAGATGATTAAAAGAGAAGCAATACCGAGTGTAAGATTAGGCAACGCTCCTGTCAGAGGCAGACCACTGAGAAATCTAGGAGCTGGGGGAAGTAATAGAGGTGCATCTAGAGATTCAGCAGTAAGGCCAGATGTTAGAGCACCTGTGAGGACCTATGCTATCCATGCTCGCGAAGAGGCATCCTCTCTCGATGTGATTACGGGTACATTTTCTCTCCATGATACTAGAGTTATTACTTTGATTGATCCGGGTTCAACCCATTCATATGTTTGCATGAAATTGACGCCTAGTATGAGTATGCCTATAGAATCTATATAATTTGTGATTAAAGTATCAAATCCATTAGGCAAGCATGTATTAGTAGATAAAGTATGTAGAAATTGTCCTTTGATGATTAGAGGCTACTGTTTTCCAGCCGATCTCATGCTATTGCCATTTGATGAGTTTGATGTGATTCTTGGTATGGATTGGTTGACTACACATGATGTGATAGTGAATTGTGGAAAGAAATTCATTGAGTTGAAATATGAAAATGGCGAAATTCTTCGGGTTAATTCAGAAGAGTCAGATAGTTCATTTGCCATGATTTCTATTATGTCTACTAAAAAATGTTTGAGAAAAGGGTATGAAGCTTATCTTGCTTTTGTGTTGAACACTAAAGATCTAAAATTGAAAATTGAATCAGTGCCTGTGGTATGTGAGTTTTCCAATGTGTTTCCGGAAGAACTACCAGGTTTGCCTCCTGTTAGAGAAGTTGAGTTTGGTATTGAGTTGATTCGAGATACCACACCCATTTCTATTGCTCCTTATAGAATGGTCCCATTGGAATTGAAAGAATTGAAAGCTCAGTTGTAGGAATTAACATAGAAAGGCTTTGGAAGACCCAATAGTTTACCATGGGGTGCACCATTGCTATTTGTGAAAAAAAAAGACGGATCGATGAGATTGTGCATAGATTATAGGCAGCTTAACAAGGTAACAGTAAAGAACAAGTATCCATTGCCTAGAATTGATGATCTGTTTGATCAATTGAAGGGAGCCACTATGTTCTCCAAGATAGATTTGAGATTCAGATACTATCAGTTGCGAGTTAAAAAGTCAGATGTCCTGAAGACTACTTTCCGAACTAGGTATGGTCTTTATGAGTTCCTTGTGATGCCATTTGGCTTAACTAATGCTCCTGCCATTTTCATGGACTTAATGAACCGAATTTTCAAACCGTATTTGGATAAGTTTGTAGTTGTGTTCATTGATGATATCTTGATTTATTCTCATGATAAGACTGAGCATGCAGAGCATTTGAGAACAGTTTTACAGATTCTGAGAGATAATCAGTTGTATGCCAAGTTCAGCAAAAATGAGTTCTGATGACGAGAAGTTGGTTTTCTTGGACATATTGTCTCAGGTGAAGGTATCAAGGTTGATCCGAGCAAGATTTCAGCCATTGTCGATTGGAAGCCTCCTAGAAATGTATCAAAAGTTAGAAGTTTTCTTGGTCTTGCCAGATATTATAGATGATTTGTAGAGGGATTTTCCATGATAGCTACCCCGCTGACAAGATTGCTGCAAAAGGATGTCAACTTTGAATGGACTGAGAAGTGTCAACTGAGTTTTGACAAGTTAAAGGCATTGTTGACTAAAGCTCCTGTTTTAGTACAACCAGAACCAGGTAAGGAGTTTGTGATTTACAGTGATGCGTCCATGAATGGACTTGGTTGTGTACTTATGCAGGAAGGAAAGGTAATTGCTTATGCCTCTAGACAGCTAAAGCCACATGAGAAGAACTATCCGACACATGATTTAGAGCTAGCTGCCATTGTTTTTGCGCTAAAGATCTGGAGACATCATTTGTACAATGAGAAGTGCCACATATTCACTGATCACAAACGTTTGAAATATTTTATGACTCAAAAAGATTTGAATTTAAGACAAAGAAGATGGTTAGAGTTGATTAAAGATTATGAGCTAGTGATCGATTATCACCCAGGTAAGGCAAACATTGTTGTTGTTGCTTTGAGTAGAAAATCTTTGTTTGCATTAAGAGCTTTGAACACTAGTCTAGCCTTATCAGGTGATGGTTTTATCTTAGCTGAGTTAAGAGCTAAACCGATGTTTCCTGAAGAAATTTATGAAGTTCAAAAAAATGACAATGAGTTGTTAGCCAAAAGAGCTCAGTGTGAGTCGGATATGGAGTCAGATTTTCAGATCAATTTTGACGGTTGTTTGATGTTCAGAGGCAGGGTATGTGTACCGAAGAATGATGAGCTTATTTGAAAGATCTTACAGGAAGCACATAGTAGTTCTTTGTCTATTCATCCAGGTAGTACAAAGATGTATAATGATTTGAAGAAAATGTACTGGTGGGTAGGAATGAAAAGGGACATTTCAGAATTTGTTTCTAGATGCTTGATCTGTCAGCAGGTAAAGGCCGAACATCAGGTACCTTTAGGTTTATTGCAGCCTGTGCTAGTCCCTGAGTGGAAATGGGACCGAGTTACTATGGATTTTGTGACAGGATTGCCATTGACACCGAGAAAGAAAGATGCAATATGGGTTGTGATTGATAAGTTAACGAAGTCAGCTCATTTTATCCTAGTTTGTATGGATTATTCACTTGACAAGTTGGCTGAGTTGTATATTTCAGAGATAGTCAGACTACACGGGGTACCATTATCGATCATTTCAGAAAGAGATCCGAGATTTACTTCACGATTTTAGAAGAAATTACAGGAAGCTTTGGGCACAAAGTTGAGTTTCAGTACAACTTTCTATCCTCAGACCGACGGTCAGTCAGAGAAAGTTATTCAGGTACTTAAGGATATGCTTAGATGCTGTGTACTGGAATTTCAAGGCAGTTGGGAAAAGTACTTACCATTAGTAGAGTTTTCCTACAATAATAGTTATCAAACGAGTTTGAAGATGGCACCTTATGAAGCTTTGTATGGACGTAAATGTCACACACCTTTGTATTGGACAGAGCTTAAGGAAAATCAGATTTACTGGGTTGATCTAGTTAAGGAAAGAGAAGAGAAAGTAAAAGTCATCAGAGATTGCTTGAAAGCAACTTCAGACAGACAAAAGTCGTATGCAGATTTGAAGAGAAAAGATATTGAGTATCAAGTTGGTGACAAATTGTTTTTAAAAGTATCCCCGTGGAAGAAAGTTCTCATATTTGGCAAGAAAGGCAAACTAAGTCCACGTTTTATTGGACCGTTTGAAGTGATTGAGAGAGTTGGACCATTAGCATATCGGTTAGCTTTACCGATTGAGTTAGAGAAGATTCATGATGTATTTCATGTGTCTATGCTACATCGTTATCGTTCAGATCCGTCACATGTGATTTCTCATACCGACATTGAGATTCAGCCAGACATGACTTACGGTGAAGAACCAGTAAAGATTCTAGCTCGAGAGGTAAAGCAATTAAGGAACAAAAGTATTGCACTTGTGAAAGTACTATGGAATAGACATGGGGTAGACGAAGCTACATGGGAGCCCGAAGAGGCTATGCGAAAACAGTACCCAAATCTCTTCACAGGTAAGATTTTTGGGGATGAAAATCCCTAAAAGGGGGGAGAAATGTAACATCCCGAAATAGGGCCTAAACGGAACAGTGGTTGCGAAACCACAAATCTGAGATATTTTACGAGATATATAATTAAATCTTATTGAGTCTATTTTCATATGAAAGAAACAGAGTAAATAAAGGAGTTGTATTTTACGAGATATTTAAATTTTGGTGCGATAGGGTCAGAGTGATTTCTGAATCCCCTGTTCTAACTTTAGAAATTCACTAAAAATTGTACAAAAATAATTAGGAGTTATAATTTATATGTGTAGATTCCTTATTTAGTCTACTTTTAAATAAAACAAACCGCATGGTCTTTACAGGGAGAAAATTAATTCGTAGTGAACAGAGGTCAGAGTAGCCAAACACTGTAACAGGGGAAACTTTAACTAATAAACTGTACTCATTGGCTAGACCAAAAATTCTAAAAAAAATTAGTAAGAAGATATATGAGTCTAGTTTCATAGAAAATTTACGGATTTGGATTTCTAGTTTTTTAACTCGAGTTATGATTTATTTAGTGACTATGACGCAGATGGATAGATTATTTATGAAAGATGAAATAAATTGTTTTGATTTGTTTAAGTGATTGGAAAATTTTTATTGATTCCGCTTTTTTCCCAAACCATTTCAATTTCATGTTTTAGGGTCTTGAGGACCCTTTTTAAGGACATATTGAATGAATGAAGCTAAATTAATTTTAAAAGAAAATTTTTATGCCCCGAATTAGTAAGCTAAGTCAGGTAACGCCTCGTGCTTGACTCCGGCGACGGTCTCGGGTATGGGGTGTTACAAATTGTATGATTTTTTGTGTTATAAGTCCGGTAATGTCGCATACCCTATTCCAGCATTGAATACTGGTAAGGGGTGTTATACAGTAGGCACATTCTGACATTAAAATGCAACAATAAACTCAACTGCTCGCCCTACTCATAAACCCTAAGTACAAACCTCAAAATTTCTAAACCCAAATTCTGGGGTGTTCAGAAACACCTTATCCTAATCAATATTAAATAAATGAAGTGTAATACGGTTGAAAAACCTTAATCTAAAATAAAATAAAAGAAGTGTAGTTCTATATGGAGTTTACTTTTATTTTATTTTACCACCGTATTTTATTTTAATAAGGATCCGGGTCACTCAATTCTAACAAAATTTATAAAAATAATTATATTAATTACATAAAAGTATTTACAATTTATATTCCATATATCATAGTATTACCAATGATTTATCAGTTTTTTTATATTTTCATGATAATCTAATTTGAATATTTTTTAATATAAAAAAATTCAAACATGAAAACACGACATCATGATAATAATAATAACTGTAAAGACACGAGAAAATAAATGTACTTTACATTTGAATAAATTATCTCATCACTTATGAAATCTTTTTAAATTTATATGAGTTATATTTATAGACAATTTAATATTTAAAATATTATTTATATATCCAAATTAAATTTTACAGATAAATTGTATTAATTGCATTAAAGTATTTAAAATTTATAATTCATATATCATAATATTAACAAATTTGAATATGATTTAAATTAATTTAGTGTTACTCTAGAATGCCATTTTAATAAGTATTTTACTCTTCATTATTTTCTAATAGTCAACAAACATGTATAATTACAATCATGAATCCAACTTCTCTGTATCTTTATCCAGTAGATAGGTTGGATATCCCTAAATATTAAAGTGATTTAGGCTTGGCTTCCTCCCATGCCACAATTCCTATGGAGTTTTTGGTGCATTCTTAGTTGGTATTTCATTCAGAATGTAGCAAGTCATTTTCAATGCATATCCCCAAAAATATGTGGGTAGTTGTGAATAAAACAACATTGAACAAACTATGTCTAGTAAGGTTTTATTGCTTCCTTCTGCCACACTATTTTATTGTAGAATGCCTAGCACAATTAATTGGTATAAGATCTCATTTTGTATAAGGGAACCTAGGTACTCATTTGATAAATATTTCCACCTTGGTGAAATTGAAATGTCTTTATGGGTAAACCTAACTATTTTTCAACTTTCATATGAAACTTTAGCAATTTATTGAAGGTTTTTCTCTTGTAGAGCATTAGGTACTCATATTTGGAATAATCATCTATAAAAGTTATGTAGTAATCATAATCACCTTGCGCATTAATGTTCATAGGACAACATACATCAATGCGCACAAGTTCTAATGATTGAATGATCTTTGTACCTTTTGCATTAAAAGACCACTTAATAATTTTACCTTCTGACCGCCTTCAAACGTGCAAATATTTAGAGTAAAAATCGTGCGAATAAAATATGTAATTAAAGTGTGGTACCTACATGTAAACATGTCAAATTGTAATATACAAGTGTTATAACAGAACATCGGTAAGTATTTCGAGGATCGTACCCAATGAAGGATGAATTAAATTTAAAATTATTTTTACAATAATAAGTCTAAACACTAATCACAAAAAACCATATTATGATAAACAAGAATATTAAAATTAATATTATGAAATAAAATAAAATAACTAGGAAGAAATAAATGAATAAAGAAAATCTCAATTAACAGATAAAAAATTAACTCGCTTTCGTGGTTGTAATTAACATCAAAACTCGAGTTTGTTTAATGAATTAGTTATTCACTAACCAGTATTACCTTCTGGTCTTGACTAATTAATTAATCGGCAAGTACTTACTTAACTTCCAACCTCACTTTCTTGATCGAGATAAATTATGATTTGCTCGGTAAACTTATCTTTTGACCTTGTTTATCCTAAATTACTTCCTAGGATCGTCAATTCTAACGTTCATGCATACATAATTTATACCAACCAATTAATATGGAAAACCCTCAATTTCCATTAATCACTCATTAATCACCCTAAAGGACGTAACCACTCATCAATTCACTTACCATCTTCATCATAATCAAATTAATCATGCAAAACACACAAATTAGATTAAAACGAGAGAAGGATAGAAATTGATCAGTTTGATAAATTGGATGTGCTCGAATTTGCAAAATCCTTTAACAACTAGCGAGATATCATCGTTGACAATCAAGAAGTGAAAGAAAAATATAAAAAAATGCTTAAAAACAAAGTCTTGGATCAAATCAAATCCAAGTAGAAATACAAGAAAATAAAATGTTTTGAAAAGGAAAAGAAACCTAATTTAAAATCTAATTAAAATTAAATCTACTCCTAAAACCTAATTTGTGGCCTCCAAAACGGTGGCCCCTATAGCTTAGCGTAAGCTTACTACTTATAGGAAAAGTTAGTTGCTCAATTAGGTCAATTGCAAGCCTTAATTAATCTAAATATGGGTTGTATAGACGAAAACACCCTTAATGAATTTTTGCCCTCCGTCAGACCTGTGTCGCGACACAGGCTAGTGCGTGTTGTGACACACAACTTCGAATGTGAATCTTTGGGGTTGGTTTTCTTTGTGTTGCGACTTGGCTGTTGTAACTGCCCAAATCTGGCCAAGACGTTATGACCAAATTTCAAAAGCCACATTAAATCTGTTGAAAAACTTTTACTTTTTAAAAGCAACTATGTTAAAGCCGTTTTTGTGAAAACTTAAAATTTAAATACTAAATAATTTAATTTTTGAAAAAGATTTATTAAAACATAAATATTGAAACGTTCATTATTTTATCGAGTTATTGTCTTATATCATTAAAACAAAGAATTTGCAACATCAATTTTAAATATTTCTTAAAAATGATTTTGGTAAAATATTTCACGAAGGACTTTGAAAATACTAAAGAAAAAAACCTAAATTTATAAGTTTATTAAAAATTAGATAAAATCATTAAACTATTTTATAACAACAATTTAAAATACTTATAAGTTCATCTATTATGCATGAATGGCAGTTTATAAATTATAAGTAAAAACAACCCATAAATAGTCTAATGTCTAATGTTAAAATAACAACCTAAAAAGTTTATTAACCATTTTATAAAATATTTCATCTACAAAACCTCTCCATATGTTGAATCCAAGTCTTACGCTCGTGAATCATCTGAAAAGTTTATGAAAACTAAAGAGTGAGCTAAAAAGATCAGTGTGAATTTCATAACAAGTTAAATATCAATAAACATGATTATGGCAATGCAATTTTGATAAAAGCACTAAAATGTTTTGGAAAATCCTTAACTTCATTTCCTTAATCTTATGTATATTGAAGGACTTAGAACCTTCCCAGTTTACTCGATTCTCTACTTTTTCGACTCAAACCTTATGGTCACTTCTCTATGCAAGGCTTCCTATAACTATCTCTTCTTTGGAGAAACCTAAGGTGTGGATAAAGAAAAGAAGAAAATGAATCAGAGATGAGGAGAGTTTTCCTTGAGAAGTCATTTTTGAGCTATTTATAGTCCTTCGCGCTCAGTTATCAACCCTATAGAAACAATCTATTGGTAATCATTTTGTCTCCCACTGCGGAACTAGTCAGTTTTAATCCAACCAAACCAGAATTTGATCTCAACCATTTGTAACTAGTCACTAAATTTTCCTGATTTTTCAATAGAGGCTGCCAACTTATAGTTCCTTTCAATTTTACCGCCACTTATTCCTAATTTCAGATGTAACACCCCAAACTCGACCTAGATGTTATGGCTGAATTTGGAGATGTCACACGAAATGGTTTTGGAAATGAAGTTGTCACGTCAGAGCATTTCCATTTTATAATTTCCAAATTTAATAAAAAACGTCGTTTAATTAGTTCTTTTATCAAAACTTAATACAATGGAAGCTTATCAAACTAATAGTTTTTGAAACCCAATTTGAAATTTTAGGAAAAACCCATTTGTGTGTAAAATCCCTTTTTTGTAAGCAATTTATCAAGCATGCAAAATAACGAGCGATCAGATCCAAAATTAAGTTAAAAACCAATAGTCCAAAGAGTCCCTAAAATTTACAACTCTCAAAATAGTCCAAATTTTAAATTAACCAAAAGACCAAGTTTTAGTAGTTTATGATAAAGTGGCCACCCCTGAGTCTCTACTGCACCGATCCGCCTGACACTATGGACTACCTATACAGAATAAACAGAAAAGAGTGAGTTTACGTAAACTCAATGTGTAACCCCACAGAATTAAGCATGCAAACAACTGTACAATTAGATTCAGTCAGATACATATTCGGGTTTAAGCTCATTCTGAATCTGATTAGAGATATGCATATGAGAATCGAGAAATCACAACCCTACCCCCATCCTTTACACACCATCTCGACCATCCCTACACACCATGTCGGGTTTAAAACACCCACCCAACCCTAAACACCTTATAGTACTGATGCGGTACATAACAGATATAATGCAGCCATGCTGCCAGATAATGTGCAAAAACTGCCTTTCAAAACTCTTCCTCCAGTACGAATCATCCCACCCCAATAACAATAACAGAAACAAAACATACATATAGAATTAAAAATAGTACATGCTTAACATTCTTATAATAACAGATAGCAGATACACATGGCATAAACATGCTCAGAAACAATACAACAATCTAACAAAGCACATAGTTTTAGGGTTTAGTAAGCCTTTACCGACCCTACAGTAGGTCCACAGTTGATTAGGTTGACCCATGCGACCCTACGAAAAATTCAGTATAATGGGCTCACATGCCCGTGTGGCCCACATGCCCATATTAGCCTTGCCCATGTGAATCACACGGCCTGGCCCAGTTACTACACGCCCATGTAGCGTGTCTGTCTGGACCCACACGCCTAGATTGGCCTTGCCCATCTGGATCACACTGCCTGGCCTAATTACCACACACCCAATTTTTCCTAGCCCATGTGGCTCACACAGCTACACTCTGGCCATCACATGGCCGTATCTTACGCACGGCCTGGCCTTCGTCGACTACACGGCCTACCACATGACCTATCACACGACCGTGTGGCGTCGATAGATTACAATTTCGGCTTTCGCAGAATCCTATTTTTCTACGTTTCGGGTACACACCTAATACTCTTTCGTAGCAAAGACACTCCGGAGCCTCCTAAAGCCTAGAATTGATCAATTAAACCCCAATTAATTGCTTGGAGATGATATTAAACCGAACCATACCATAATGGACAACCCATAAGTCGTCTAAAACCTTTACCTTAGAATGTTTAACAATGATTTTGCACAATCAAAGCATCGATTGGGAACCTCCAGCCCTTTGACCTTCTCCTAAACATAAAATGAATCTCAATTAACTGAAGATTCACAAGCCAAAACAAAAATAAAATTGATAGTAGGTAGGAGATCGAAAAAATAAAATTGGCAGTAAGAAAGGAAAAGGGAAAATGACAATGGAGGAGGAAGAGAATGTCAGTTTTTCTGAAGAGGATTTTTGGGGAACCAGATTTACTCAAATCCCACTATCTAAACTATCATAACCACCCTATATCAGAATTTTAACTTCAACAAAATTCTGTCCCATAACCGATCAAAAATAAATACCCATACTTGTATAGGGATTCGAACACAGGACCTCCACATAATACACAAACTCCCTTACCACTTGAACCAGCAAGCTCATTCTGGTTTTGAATTACAGATAATTAAATATAAGCCCACTGAACAAAGATAGGGCTTAAATAAGAAAAATGCCAAAATTTACCAAATTTGAGGCTTGAACTTAGGACCTCTCACACATACCTAGAACATTTAACCACTGAAGTAGATACACAATTGTGTCAAAATTTTACAAAAGTAGACGTAAGAAATTTGGGGTGCTACAACTCTACCCCAAAAAGAAATTTCGACCTCAAAATTTACCTGATCAGAATAGTTGAGGATATTGCTGACGCATTGAGTCCTCAGGTTCCCACGTGGCCTCCTTAGTGCCTTGATTCTGCCACAGAACCTTCACTAATGGAATGGACTTTATTCGCAAAACCTTAACATCTCGATCTAGGATCTGAACCGGCTCATCCTCAAAGGTCAAGTCCAACCTAACCTCGATCTCCTCAACTGAGACAACATGAGATGGATTAGAATGGTACCGCCTCAACATCAAGATGTGAAACACTTCATAATACGGTCTAGTTCATGGGGTAACTCCAATTGATAGGCAACTGGTCCCACACGTTTTAGAATCTGGTACGACCCAATAAATTTAAGGTTCAGCTTGCCTTTACGGCCGAACTTCAATATCTTCTTCCATGGAAAAACCTTAAGAAACACGAAGTCCCCCACAGAATACTCAATCTCACGGCTCTTTAGATCTGTATAAAATTTCTATCTGTGAGAAGCCATTTTCAGACGATCCCGAATTAGTCTAACCTTATCCTCAGTCTCAAAAACCAATTCAGGACCCAAAACTCGACATTCACCCAACTCAATCCAACACAGTAAGGTACGACACTTACGACCATACAGAGCCTCGTAAGGTGCCATCTAAATGCTAGACTGGTAACTGTTATTGTAGGGGAATTTGGCTAGAGGCAGATAATCCTTCCAACTACCTGGGAAGTCGATCACACAACTCTGAATCATATCCTCCAGTATCTGAATCACCCTCTTAGATTGACCATCGGTCTGAGGATGGAACGCAGTACTAAAGTCCAATCTTGACCCTAGAGATTCATGCAACTTCTTCTAGAATCGAGACGTAAAACAAGGATCTCTGTCAGAAGTAATCGACATTTGAACCCCATGCAGTCTAACTATCTCGGAGATATACAGCTTTACCAACTTCTGAAGAGAAAAGTCTATCCGAAACGGAATGAAGTGAGTAGACTTGGTTAATCGATCCACGATGACCCAAACTGAATCCTTCTTAGTAGGTGTTAAGGGCAACCCACTAACAAAACCCATCGTCACACGTTCCTATTTCCTGCTGACATAAAGGCTACAATAACCTGGTGCTCAACCATAACCTGCTGACACGTTAGACATCGAGCCACAAAGTTAGTAACCTCACGCTTCAAACCCGGTCACCAATAGAACTCGCGAAGGTCGCGATACATCTTATTACCGCCGGGATGCATAGCATAAAGGCTACTATGCGCCTCCCTCAAAATAGACTGCCTTAGATCAGAATCGTTCAGTACACAAATCCACCATTGGAAACATAACACACTATCACGATTTATGCCAAAATCAAAAGTAGTACCACTCTCAATCTGTCAGAACCACCAGCTCAAAGACTCATCCCCTAACTCTTTATCCCAAATCTGATCAATCCAAGTCGGCTTAACCTGCAACTCAGCCAGTAGACTCCCATCGTCAAAAATAAGGTCATTTATTTTGGTAAGAAAAGAAGAGTTAGTTGCGTTTCATCAAAGAGTATGAGGTTAATGATAAAATAAGGTCAGTTACTTATCAGTAGGAATTCTAGTTCAGAGCCTTAGTTTAAGAAGTAAAATGTTAGGTATGCCAAGGCTGAATGAGAATTTGAAAGTGTTGCTGGAAATCAATTTCAAATCCATTTGTAGGTAAGATTTTCGGGGACAAAAATCCCTAAAGGGGGGAGAAATGTAACATCCTGAAATAGGGCCTAAACGGATTAGTAGTTACGAAACCATGAATTCCAGGTCAAAAAACTTATTCCGATTAATTTTTAAGGTTTATTCATTGATTGAATAATTGTGTGAAAATTTCGTGAAGAAATTTTATGTATAAGTGCATAATTTGATAATTAGGACTAAATTGTAAAATTAGCAAAATGTGTGTTCTAGATAATAAAGGGGATTTAATTGAAATGGGTTCTTAAAGTGGAGGTCCTTATTTATTAATTAGACCATTATATTTAAGTTTGGACAAAAATGAGCAAGAATAGGACAAATTTGAAAGAAAAGCCTTTAAGGGCATTTTGGTCATTTAGTAATTAAAAGAATTAAAAAGGGAAAATAAAACCAAAAGTGGTCCATCTTCTTCATGGAGGCCGAATATAGCATGGGAGAAGCCATGGTTAGGGTTTCCAAGCTTTCCAAGCTCAATAGTAAGTCCATTCTAGCCTTGTTCTTAATGTTCTTTACGTTTTTAGAGTCCCGGTAACTTGATTTAGCATATTCTAGCAATAATTCATGCTAGGGTTCATATTTGGAAAAATACCCATATGTTAAATGTGTATATTTTGATGTCTTATGATAGAATAAGAAGCTGGAAATTATGTTAAACAACTTTTGCTAAGCGATTTTAAGTGAAAATGAGTAAAACGACATAATCGGTAAAAATACCTAATGTTCATAAGTACATGATAGAGTGGGAATTTGATGTTTCCATAGAAGGAAAAAATGTTCAGCGTGTCATAAAATATAAGAAAAATGGATAAATTTTAATTTCTGAGCCTAGGGGCAAAATTGTAATTTTGCAAATGTTTAGGGGCAAAACTGTGATTTTGCCAAAGTTTGAGTTAGGGAATGTTTTGAACAGTAAATTAATTAAATAAGTGAAATATGATGTTTTAGATCCCAGAAAGTGAGATTTGGACCTAGAACAGGAGAAAAATCGAAAATCGAGAAAGTTGGAAAAATGGTCGTTTTGGTATCGAGGTAAGTTCATATGTTTAATAAGCATTTAATTATGCATATTTGAATGATAAATTGATATTTTTGCCATAAATACTTTAGTATTGAGTTTCAGATATAATGATTAATGTTTGATAATAATTCGATATTGGAACGAGAACTTGTATAATTTATATGTATGACCAAATTTTGTATTATGGCTTTGTATGATAACAATAAAGTATTGACTAGCATAGTTTGATGAGAATAAATTATGTTGATGATATGATGAGATTGAGAATGTAAGTATGTAGTAGCATTTTATTATTATGCAACTATTGTTATTAGTATTGCTATTATTGAGTTATGCGACTAACCTTGAGAATTTGAGCAAGTATATTTTAGCTATGACTTAACAAGGCATTGATATCTCAAAGTCCATGGTTGTACCATGAAAATTAAGGAAGAATTGAAGGAAAAGTCCATGTTCATAACATGGCATTTAAGGAGGAATTGACGGTTAAGGATACCATGTAAGACCATGTCAAGACATGGCATTGGTAAGGTAAGGATCCCGTCTAAAACCATGTCAAGACATGGCATCGGCATTGATTAAGGACTCCATGTAAGACCACATCAAGATATGGCATTGGCACTAAGACAAGGATATTATGTAATACCATGTTTGGAACATGGATTTGGTAAGATAAGGATATCATGTAAAACCATGCCAAGGCATGGCATTGATAAGTTCTATAAGGCAAGGAAATCATGTAAGACCATACCAAGGCATGGCATTGATAAGTTCTATAAGGCAAGGAAATCATGTAAGACCATGCCAAGGCATGGCATTGATAAGTTCTATAAGGCAAGGAAATCATGTAAGACCATGTCAAGACATGGCATTGATGAGTTACTATAAGGCAAAGGTCCCATGTAAGACCATGTCAAGGCATGGCATTGGTGAGTTCATAAGGCAAGGATACCACGTAAGACCATGTCAAGACATGGCAATGGTAAGTTCAAAAAGGAAAAGGTTTACGAGTAATCCAAAGAGTAAGTCAAAGAAAACGTGTGTAAGCAAGCTATTAAGTAAGATGGGAAAGTAAGTAAGAAAACGTGTGTCAAGACATGGCAATGGCATTGATGAGTTACTTTATGACATGATTGGCAATATGCCTATATTATGAAAGAGTACTCATGTGTTAAGTGAGATGTTGCAGGTATGTAAGCAAGCTATTAAGTAAGGTGCCTTTTGTATTCGAGCCTCTGGTAAAGTACCGATGAGTAAGATGGGAAAGTAAGAACTAAACATTATTTAAGCAAATTATGATGACATAGTAGTAAGCTAAATTGATTGCTAATGCTTATTATTTTACATGTGAACTTACTAAGCTTTATAAGCTTACTTATTTCACTTTCGCATGTTTTGAGTACTTAAAAGCAAGCTCGGGTTGGAGGTCGTCGGAGATCCCTTCACACTATCGACTATCAAGTTACCAAATGGGTATCTTCGTTTACAAGCGTTCTAGTTTATGGCATGTATAAAGACTTAGCCATTTTGAGTGTATGTCCTTATGATATGGCTAAAGAATGGTATGTAAATATTTGATAATGATTAGCTATTGAAATGGCTAATGAAGAACATGTTTCGATGTTATGTATGCCTAAATGGTAGTTAATACAAAGAAATCATGAAAAAGTGAAATTAGCATTAAAAGCGTATTAAATAAAGAAAGTGATGATGTGATTTTGAAAAATCACCAAGAATAGTAGAAATGAAATTAGGTGATGAATGAGATGTATAACTAAATCTTATTGAGTGTATTTTCATATGAAAGAAACAGAGTAAGCAAAAGAAGTGTATATTAAGAGATATTTGAATTTCAGTGAGAAAGGGTTAGAGTATTTTTTGAATCCCCTATTTTGAATTTATAAATTCACTAAAAATTATACAAAAAGAATTAGTAGTTATAGTTTCTATTTATAGATTCCTTAGTTAATCTACTTTCATGAGAAAGAAACAGCATGGTTATTTGAATTCTGTACAAGGAGGAAATTGGTTCATAGTGAGGAGAGGTCAGAGTAGTTGAACAGCGCAATAGGGAAAATTTTAACTAATAAAATGTACTAATTGGCTAGACCAAATTTTTTGGAAAAAAATTAGTAAGAAGATATACGAGTCTAGTTTCAGGAAAAATTCACGAATTTAAATTTTGAGTTTTTTGACTCGAGTTATGATTTATTTAGTGACTATGACGCAGGTCAGTAATTTTATAAGGAATAATGAAATAAATTGTTTTGATTTGTCTAAGTATTCAAAAAAATTTTAATGTTCCCAATTTCATCCTGAACCGTTTCAATTGCATGTTTTAGGGTCTCGAGGGCCCTTTTTAGGGACATATTGAATGAATGTCAATAAATCAATTTTAAAAGCAAATTTTATGCCTCGAATTAGTAGGTTAAGTCAAGTAACGCCTCGTGCTCGACTCCAGCGACGGTCTCGGGTAAGGGGTGTTACATTTATTGGTATCAGAGCAAAGATTTAGTCAGTTCTTGGAATAGTCAGTATGAGTAAAAGTCTAACTATACATGCCATATTGAACTATGATAGTGTGACGACTCCCGGCCAAGATATAAAATGTTTTGTCAAACAGATGCGCACTCCAACCAAGCTAAGTTTGATAGTACATACAGTATGTTACAGTATGTTTATGAGGAGTTGAGGCTCATAAAATGCAAGAATAATGGTTCATGATGTTTATGTGATAATGAATAAATTGTGAATAAGAATTGTTCGGGAAATATGAAAGATGAGATAAGATGAAAGGAAAGTTTATATTGAGATAAGTGTTCATGTTAAATTGGCATTTGTATGATGCTATATGTATAAATAGAGAAGTTAAGTGAATGCTATGAGTAATTTCACTCGAGATTTATGAATGCATGTATAAGTGTACTAATTTGCATAAGATGATCATGAAGTCATTGTATTATGAACGTGCATGTTAAGTTGCTTGAAGCAAATTGTATAATTGTAATAATATTTTAATATGATGAGTGTTAAGTTATATGCATGAGTATGTTAGAGGTAAGTCAGAGGTGTTTCAACCTCGCCCCCCTTATCAGCAAGGTAATTTAGAATGAGATTTCATGAAATTCAGATTGAATATGCTAAAGTGGAAAACTAAAGAGTTCAATGACAGATTTATTGACGATCTAATCAGAGTCGAGAATGATTTAGCAAATGAACACAGTTGCAAAAAGAATGCCAGGTTAATAATAAAATCATCCAGATAACTGAAATGTCACAATAAAAGAAAGGTCAGGCTCAGCTAATGCACTCATTCAAGTATGATATGTAAGGTATATGATTGCTAGATTTTCTTCAGAATAAATTCCAACTGTGAATGGGATAATGTGAATTCAATAATGACAGAATTAGACAGAGGAATAATAATTGAGTTGTATTAATAGTTGAATGTAGATTTTATAGTTGAGAAATTATAGAAAAATCTTTTCCGACTATTATATGTGTACATTTACTTTCAGAGATATATATAAATATATGCAAGATCATAGACGCAATTCCTACAATATGAGAATGTTAGTTAAATTTACAGATAGATGAAAGCATTATAGTTTGTTTGAGCTGTGATTGATATTACTCTATCTATTCCAGTTTTCTACTTCAGCGTGTAGATGGAAGGTTGACAGTAAGATCTGTATGATGTTAGTGATCTGTATTGTTAACTATTGCTTAATGAAAGTAAAGGAAAATTTTATGGCTTCTGTCATAGTTGTTCCCAGTGCTTGTGAGTATTATCCTTTCCTTTTGGAAATTTTCTGAGATGCTATTGAAACCTTAACTGCTCTACATGAGATGTGGTTACCAGTAATTCTGAGTAGCTTCATGTTCTGAGATTTTATTATCTCAGTTTTATTAATAAATTATTGTTCAAAGTATCAGCCATGAGACATTAGCAGAAAATGCTCTATTGATGAAAATGGTTTCTTCTTATTATGAGTATGTTTATGATGATTACGAGTTCGGGCCTGATAATAAAAGTATAGAGGTATAGTTATCAGAGGTATAAAGATTCTTCTTTTGCACTGGTTGTTATTGAAATTTGTGTTTAAATCTCTCAGATGATCAGAATGTTTTATTTTCACCCAGGACATTATTTACTAAAGTAATTGAGAAGTCAGTCTTGTTATGGCATTATGATTTTTGAGTAGTATAAGTATTGTGGCCTCAGTGCAGTTCAGTTCAGACATGTGTATTGATTTTCATTTTTTGCATAATCTTGATATATATCAGTGAGTTAAAGACTGAATGCTATGTTCTTTTGAGTTATGCAGTAATAATGATTTGTGATTAGCTCTTTGAAGAAATCACGACAGAATGTATGTTTGAGATATCATGACAGCATAGAGAGGAACAGTTTTTGAAAAGTTATTGTCTTTTAGTTGAGATTGATTCAGTTGAGTAGTTGATTGAGTTATATGTATGTTTGAATTATTCATGGCTTCAGAGGTAAATACTAATTTTTCACGTATAAATAGATAAATGACCTGAGTAAATAGTACATATTCTAGAGGTATGGTACAGAGTTGTATACGCATATTAGAATGGTTGCATCAAGGGTATATTTTTGCAAATCCAAGTTGTCTGATTGTTAAAGTTCTCATTGTATGAAGTTTATTTTGCTTGAATTCATTCTCATAAAGTATAAACAGTTGAAGATATTGACAATTGAAGTATCCATTATGATTCAACTTAGTTTGAATAAAGAGTTTATGGTTTCTAAAAATGTGTTAATGAGAAATCAAGAGATTTTGCAATGATTATGATGCCTATATGATGATAATTATTTAATTATTTGAGAAGTACAGAGATGGATGATAACTTGAGCTAGTTATACTAGTAAGAGTGTGAAATGTTATGTACCAGACTTTGAATCTGATACCTGAACTTTTAAAGAGTTAAAGTTGATTTTCAAGTATCTCAGAAGCTATTACAGTTAGTATTAATGTTTGTGTGAAAATGTGAGGGTATTTCAAAGAATTATGCAATAGAATTAGCATTATCACAAAAAGGTTAAATGAGCTATGGTTAAAAAGGTCACTGTTTTCCGGCTAATCTGATGCTGTTACCATTTGATGAGTTTGACGTTATTTTGGGAATGGACTGGTGACATTGTATGATGCCAAGGTAGATTGTAAACAGAAAACACTAGAGTTGAAATGTGAAAATGGTGAAATTCTGTAGGTTGAAACAGATGAATCAAATAAATTGCCTATGGCGATTTCGCACATGTCTACACAGAAATACATGAGGAAAGGGTGTGAAGCTTATCTCGCCAATGTAATGAATAATCGAAATTGTGTGCGAATTGAAGCTTAAATCAGCACGGATAGTCCGTGAATTTCCGATGTATTTCGGAGGAATTGCTGGATTGCCTCCGAATAGAGAGATAGAGTTTGCCATTGATTTGTTGCCAGGATCTGCACTGACTCGATCTCGATTGCTCCATATAGAATAGCTCATTGAATTAAAAGAATTGAAGGCTCAGTTGCAAGAGTTAACAGACAAGGGATTTGTGAGACCGAGTTTCTCTCCCTGGGGTGCTCCTGTATTGTTCATAAAGAAGAAGAATGGCCCAATGAGGCTTTGCATTGATTACCATCAGCTCAATAAGATGACTATAAAGAACAAGTACCCGTTACCGAGGATTGATGATTTATTCGATCAGTTAAAAGGGGCAACAGTGTTTTCAAAGATCGATTTGAGGTCGGGTTACTACCAGTTGAGAGTTAAGGAGTCAGATGTGCCGAAAATCGCCTTTCGGACATGGTATGGACATTATGAGTTCCTTGTGATGCCTTTTGGCTTAACAAATGCTCCGACTATATTTATGGACTTGATGAACTGAATCTTTCGGCCATATTTAGATAAGTTTGCAGTGGTGTTCATAGATGACATTTTAATTTATTCCCGGGATGAGTCTGAGCATGCCGAACACTTGAGAACTATATTGCAGATATTGAGAGAAAAGAAACTGTTTGCTAAGTTTAGTAAAAGTGAGTTCTAGCTTCGTGAAGTAGGATTTTTGGGACATATAGTCTTAGGTGATGGTATTCGGGTGGATCCGAGCAAGATTTCTGCGATCGTTGATTGGAAACCGCCAAAGAATGTATCCGAGGTTAGAAGCTTTTTAGGCATGGCCGGGTATTATAGACGTTTTGTCGAGGGATTTTCGATGATTGCCTCTCCTATGACTAAGTTGCTGCAAAAGAATGTTAAGTTTGAATGGGGTGATAAATGTCACAGAGTTTGAAAAAGTGAAAGCACGATTGATCAAGCACCAATTTTAGTAGTGCTTTGAGCCAGTGGAAGGAGTTCATAATTTATAGTGATGCATCATTGACAGGCCTTGGATGTGTGCTAATGCAAGAGGGTAAAGTGGTGGCTTATGCCTCGAGACAGTTAAAACCACATGAGAAGAACTATCCTACACATGATTTGGAATTGGCCGCTATTGTCTTTGCCTTGAAGATCTGGCAACATTATTTGTATGGTGAAAAATGCCGAATTTTTACTGATCACAAAAGTTTGAATTATTTAATGAATCAAAAGGATTTGAATCTGCGACAGCGAAGATGGTTTGAATTATTGAAGGATTATGAGATAGTGATTAATTATCATCCTGGAAAAGCGAATGTAGTTATTGACGCCTTGAGCAGGAAATCTCTTTTTACTTTGAGAGCCATGAATACGAGGTTAGTATTGTCTGATGATGGGTCAATCTTGGCAGAGATGAGGGTTAAACCGTTATTTCTCCAGCTAATTTGTGATGCTCAAAAGAACGATAGTGAGTTGCGAACCAAGAGAACTCAGTGCGAATCGGGTTATGACTCAGATTTTCGAGTTGGACCAGATGACTGGTTGATGTTTTGAGATAGGATTTGTGTACCGAAAAATGATGAATTGATTCAAAAAATATTACATGAGGCGCACAGTGGTTGTTTGTTAGTTCACCCTGGTAGCACAAAAATGTATAATGATTTAAAGAAGTTGTATTGGTGGCCAGGTATGAAAAGGGACATTTTTGAATTTGTAACTAAGTGTTTGATCTGTCAACAAGTAAAAGCTGAGCATCAAGTGCCTTCAGAATTACTCCAACCAGTAATGGTACCTGAGTGGAAATAGGATAGGATTACCATGGATTTTGTAACCGGTTTGCCTTTGACTCCTAAAAAGAAGGATGTTGTTTGGGTAGTGGTTGATAGGTTAACAAAGTCGGCTCACTTTATACCGGTACGTACCGATTACTCACTTGATAAATTAGCTGAATTATATATTGATGAAATTGTGAGGTTGCACGGGGTACCTATGTCTATAATATTAGATAGAGATCTGAGGTTTACCTCGAGATTCTGGAAAAAGTTACAAGAAGCTTTGGGTACAAAATTGAATTTTAGTACCGCGTTTCATCCACAAACAGGTGGCCAGTCAGAAAGAGTAATCCAGATACTCGAAGATATGATTAGATGCTGTGTTTTAGAATTTGAAGGCAGTTGGGAGAAATATCTATCTTTGGTTGAATTCGCCTACAATAACAGTTTTCAGTCAAGTATACAGATGGCACCGTATGAAGCCTTGTATGGTCGCAACTGTCGAACTCCTTTATATTGGACAGAACTTAGTGACAAACAGATTCACAGAGTTGATTTAGTTAAAGAAACCAAAGAGAAAGTAAAAATAATTCGTGATTGCTTGAAAGCTGCTTCAGATCGACAAAAGTCATATGCAAATTTAAAAAGAAAAGAGATTGAATTTCAGGTGGGTGATAAAGTGTTCTTGAAGGTGTCACCATGGAAGAAGATTCTGAGATTTAGCCAAAAAGGCAAGTTGAGTTCGTGTTTTATTGGGTCGTACGAGATTATTGAGAGGATTGGACTAGTGGCATATCGGTTGGCCTTACCGGCAGAGTTAGAAAGAATTCATAACGTGTTTCATGTATCAATGTTGCGACGTTATCGTTCTGATCCTTCACATGTGATTTCTCCAATAGGAATTGAGATTCGATCGGACTTGACCTATGATGAGGAACCGATTAAGATTTTGGCTCGAGAAGTAAAATAGTTGAGAAAGAAAAGTATAGCTTTAGTGAAAGTGTTATGGCAAAGACATGGAGTAGAAGAAGCTACGTGGGAATCGGAGGAAGCCATGAGAAAACAGTACCCAAATCTCTTTACCGGTAAGATTTTCAGGGACGAAAATCCCTAAAGGGGGGAGAGTTGTAATAGCCCGATTTAGGGCCAAAATGGAATAGTGGTTTCGAAACCACGAATCCGAGGTTAAAATAAATAAATAAATTATTTTGATTAAGTTTTAGTGTTTATATTATGATTGCATAATTGTGTGAAAATTTCGTTACGAAATTTTATCGATTGGGTGTTTAATTTGATGTTTAGGACTAAATTGAAATAGGTGAAAAATGGGGGTTTTAAGTAGAGGTCCTTAAATGGCAATTAGACCATTATACTTTATATGGACAAAAATTTGGACATGGATGGAATTTTTAGAAAGTTTAGTAGTAAGGGCATTTTGGTCATTTGTGTATTAAATGAAATAAAATGGGAAAAATAACACAAAAATGTGTTCATCTTCACTAAGCTTGGCCAAAACTTGCATGCTCTCCATAGCTAGGGTTTTCCCCAAGCTTTCAAGCTCAATAGTAAGTGCATTCAAGCCCCGTTTTTAATGTTCTTTACATTTTTGAAATCCTTGTAGCTCGGTCTACCTATTTCTACCATTATTTCGAGTTAGGTTTTATGTTTAAAAATTTACCCATTAATGATATGCATGTATTTTGATGTTTTAAGTTATGAGAATGATCTTTTCTAAGCGATTTTTAACGAAGACGAGCAAAACCGCATAATCGGTAAAAATACCTATTGTTCATAACTATGTGTTAGAGTGAGAATTTGATGTTTCCATAGAAGGGGGAAATGATCAGCATGTCATAAAACATAAGAAAAAGGGCTGAAATTAAATTTCTGAGCCTAGGGGTAAAATCATAATTTTGTAAAAGTTAGGGGGCAAAAATGTAATTTTTTCATAATGTGATTTTTGGATTGAAATAAATATTATGAGTGTTAAATGAGCTAAATGTGTTGTTATAGATCAAGAAAGGCGTGGAATCGACCTCGAACGGGGGATGGAAAAGATTTTGGACTAAATTGTAAAATTTCCATATTTGGCACCGAGGTAAGTTTGTATGTAAATAATACATTAACTTCATTTACATTCTTATATTTCAGCCTATCATATATATATTATAGCTGATTTTAAAGCATAAATTGACTATTGGAAGAATGGAAATAAGTAATAGAGAGAGAATTCTCAGTTGAACATTCGGAAAGATTTAAAAATATAGATGGAACGTAGCTAGGTCACATGTATGGTGCTGAGTGCACATCATGTGTACAAGAAAGCTACGAGATACTATGTAGTAGCTAGGTCACATGTGTGATACGGGATGTATCCCATGTAGACAAGAGAGCTACGGGAGAGATAAATGTAGCTAGGTCGCATGTGTAATTCCAAATGAAGGACACCATGTAGCCAAGAGAGCTACGAAATAAATTGGCTAGGTCACATGGGTGGTACTAAGTGTTCACCATGTGTAAAAGAGAGCCGAATAATATGAATTATGATGGGTGGAGCTGTGTTCAACGGGATGATTTTATAGTGACATTTTAATCATGGACCTATACTTGTGATGTATGAAATGTGGTGAAAATGAATTGTGACATGTACGTTAAAATGAGGTTAATACAAAGAAAGTGTAAAAGAGTGAATTTGCAATAATACTGTTTTTAGACAGTCACAGTGACGTGAATTTGAAAAATTACCAAAAATAGTAGAAAATTAATTAGAGGCTGGATGAGATATTAAATTAAATCTTAGTGAGTCTATTCTCATGTAAGAGAAACAGATCAAGTAAAGGAACTCTATATTTTGAGATATTTATATTTGTGTGTGACTGTTTAGAATGACTATGTGATCCCCTGTTCTGACTTTGAAAAATCATTAAAAATTGTACAAAAATAATTAAGAAATATAATTTACATGAATAGATTCCTTGTTGAGTCTAGTTTTAACTGAAACAAATTTCGTGGCTATTTGATATTTTTACTAGGAGAAAAACAATTCACAGTGAACAGAGGTCAGATCAGTCGAGCTGTATAAAAGGGGAAACTTTAACTAATAAACTGTACTAATTGGCTAGACCAAAAATTCCAGAATAAAATTAGTAAGAAGTAATATGAGTATAGTTTCAGGAAAAATTTATGGATTTGAATTTTGAGTTTTTTAACTCGAGTTATGATTTATTTAGTGAACGTGACGCAGGAGAGACAGCTTAATCAAAGTGGAGTGAATAGAAAAATTAAAGTAGATACTTGAGTTATTGTGTATATATATTAGATTCTTTAATTATTATTTATATACTTACTTACTAAGCTATAAGCTTACTTTCTTTTCTCTCTTTTGTCTTATAGTGTCGTCCAGCTTGCTCAGGAGTTAAAGATCGTGAAGATCTGTCCGCACTATCAATACTTTAGGGTATTTGAACTAAACATTTTGAATTATGGCATGTATAATAGGCTTAGTTATTTTGTTACGTGTCATAATTGCCTAGGTTTAAAATGTTGGTTACAGTATTTGACCAATCATTTTGTACAAAGCCATTGAAGTTGGCTAATATTGTTCAAGACATATGTTATAACGATGCATTATCTAATTGGATGACATATTTCTATCTCGGTTTTGTCTAATGGTATGTGTTATGTTCCGGTAATACCTCGTACCCTATTTCGGTGTTGAACACGGGTAAGGGACGTTACAACATGTGAGGACTCGAACCCGAGACCTAATGAAAGACTAACACTCATTCAACCACTAAACCAGCAGGCTTATTCTAATATTAAAATGCAACAATAAACTCAACTGCTCGCCCTACTCATAGACCCTAACTACAAACCCCAAAACTTCTAACCCTAAATTTTGAGGTGTTACAACTCACCCCTCCTTAAAGAAATTTCATCCCCACAATTTCCTACTATCGAACAGTCGCTTAAATGAAAAAAATCTCACCACTACACTCCTGCTAAGCAACTCTGATCCCAACGCACCACCATACTAAACCTTAAAATCTCACACACATACCCAGAACCTCTAACCACTAAACCGGATTAATTTACTTGTCTATCACACACACAAACACTATGCCACATTCAGGAAGTCAAATCATTCACAAACAATAGTGCACAAAGTAAACAATATCTCACAACAATGCCTGTCTCAATGTCGCCGACGACACTCCCTAATTTGATGCTCTGTGGACTTGGATTGAAAATATGCCCCCAACTCTTTTCGACAATTGCCCAGATGATGCTTTTTATAATGCCCACAAACTGACACATCCTCGCCACTACTAGAACCATCCACATTACCTTTTTCTAACACTCAACTGTAATCTCACACGCTTCGCAGATCGAGGCTTCAACCTCAAAAGACTATGATCTCTTTTCCTCACACAATCCACATGTAACACCCCAAATTCGTATCTGTCACTGGAGTAGGGTTATAGAGTATTACAGGAGTTTACAGATCAATTATAGATAATTCATGTTAATTACTATTTATTTCTGAAACTAGTCATATTTTCCCTTGATTGGACCCTCGGGGCCCAATAAAAATATTGGAATCGAGTTGAGACTAAATTGGGAACTCATAGAATTTTTCGCAAAATTTTAAAAAAAATTTCCTAGATGCAGGGCACACATGCCTGTGTAGTCAAGGGACATGCCCGTGTGACCATGGGACACGCCCATGCTGTAAGCCATGTTCAACCACGTGTAACTCTCTGACTTTTACCACACGACCAGCCACATGCCCATGTGAGTAGGCCATGTGATCAATTTAATTTTCAAAAATTAGGTGCAGGGTTCACATGGACACACGCTAGTGTTCTAATCCGTGCATCACACACGGCTGAGACACACAACTATCTCTTTGCCCTTGTGCTAGATTATGAGCATTTTGTTTCTCAAATTTAAGATGGAGGGGACACACAGCCAAACCACATGCCCATGTGTCAGGCCGTGTGTCACACACAGTCAAGACACATGCCCGTATGTCTACCTGTGTGGATAAAATAAAGCCATTGTCTAGCTTTATTTCTCACCCAAATTTGCCAACAACCTACATCAACAATTGTAAACATATACCAACCAATACAAGCATTATAATCAAGCCAATTTTAACATTTGAATGATATATCTTTACCTGTTTCATGTTTAGTCAATATTTTTAATTCAAAATTTACCCTGCATTAAATATATACCATTTATTATTTAACCATTTTCAAACATATTGGTTATATTGTAAACTTTATATAAACATGCAAAAATATATCTCTCTAGCCAATCCAATGGCTAGATTACATACAACCATTTACATACCATCAATGGCCAAGTTAGCTTATACATGCCATTATACCAAAATGAGTTTACTATTTATACCGAAACGAGATAGAGGATTGTGTGATGTTGCTCCAATCGATCTCCAACCTTTACGAGCTTCCAAGCACTATAAAATAGAGAAAATAAAACCTAATAAGCATTTAATGCTTAGTAAGTTCGTATAACAAGAATTTAACTTACCATTTACATTCACAATAATAAGCATACAATAACATGATTTCCAAAAAATTGACAAGTTTGCCTAATCATATACACTCAAACAAGTATGTTACTCACATAATTCACATTTACACCAAATAAGCATAGATGAGCTCATCATGTTATAAACTTTCAAGTATTTTAGGTACATTCGAGATATAATTCATTTAATCTCATAATTTCTTATTTTAGGAAATTGTCTGTTGAATCATTGAAATTTTGATGGATACTCAGGTAGTACACACAAGGTGTACAAAACTGTAAATCATCAACTCATAATTAGGGGTACCCCTTAGGGCACTTAATCAGGGAGCACATTCTCAAGCCACTTATCAGGATGCTCAGATAAGTTATGTAACAGGACACCTATTCGGGCTAATCAAGAAACTGATAAGAGTTTTACTCAGTGAGCTCATAGAGCTTAACAGATAACTCCGAGGAGTTATTATCAATGAGCACCGAATAAGGTAACAGAGAGTTCAATCAAGCCATATCAGGAAAGCCCATAAGAGCTTATATCAAGACGCTCATGCAAAGTTGCGTTTGTGTCTACATTATATGCTGGATCACAACCAATCAATTTATGTAACAGGATGCTCACACAGAGCTGCGGTAGTGTGCAACACATGAAAAATCACTACCGATCAAGATGCTCGCAAGAACTATTTATCAGGATACTCGAGAAGGCTTTATCAGGATTACTCATCCGAGCTAAATCTTATCTGCAACATATGCAGGATCACATTCAAATTTGGAAATTACATATATCCATCGAATTTCATTATTCAAACGGAACTTAACATTTATTTAATCTATACCAGGCATATAATTTATTCCATGCTTTAAACATTTATAATTCATACAATCACATAACACATTCAATACAAGCATCTAAATATACACAATTCGGTTACAAAATAACAGCCCTTGAATTTTACAAAAATCAAAATTTTTCTATGGGTTTTACCACTTTTCAATTTAATCCGTAAATTATGATTTCATCAAAATTCTCTTTGTAAAAGTTGTTTTTCTATCAACAACCTTTCATTTTCTACCAAAAATTTTAAATTTTCAACATATTCATCCATGACAAAACTTTGTTACTTTGATAAATTTTTAAATTAATCCCCAAAATAGATAGATTAGACTATCCCAATCTCAAAAATATGAAAATTACTAAAAACGAGAGAAGAATACTTACCCAATTAAGCTTGATTAGTTTCTTCTCTCTCTCTTAGGGTTTCCATGAAATTTGGGGATGAAGATGGTATAAATTGATAATATCAAACATTTATTTAATTTATCATCTTTTCATTATTTTTATTTCCAATTTAGTCTTTTTCCTTTTCTAATTTTTCCATGGATGAATCATCAAAAATATGTACTAACTTTTCTTTAATGGTCTAATTACCATATAAGGACCTCAAATTTTGAATTCCATAGCTATTTAATCCTTCTAGCTACTAGAATTCAACTTTTGCATTTTATGCAATTTGGTCCTTTCCCCAATTAAGCACATAATCAATAAAATTTTATTATCATAATTTTCATATGACATTCCTATCACAATGCAAATCATGCAATAATATTAAATTAAATTTTCTTTCCAGCTCGGATTTGTGGTCCCGAAACCACTGTTCCAATTTCACTAAAAATGGTTGTTACAACTCTACCCCTTAAGAATTTTAGTCCTCGAAAATCTTTCCAGTAAAGAGATTTGGATATTGCTTGCTCATAGTATCCTCCGATTCCTAGGCTGCTTCTTCTATACCATGTCTTGCCAGAGAAATTTTCTAAAGCTACCTTTTTATTTCTCAACTGTTTCATTTCACACACCAAGATTTTGATTAGTTCTTCACTGTAAGTCATATCAGGTTGAATCTCAACTTCTATCGGAGAAATAACATGTGAAGGATCCGATCGGTATAGTCGCAACATAGACACATGAAAAACATTATGAATTCTGTCAAGTTCTGGTGGTAATGCCAACCGATATACAACAGGTTCAATTCTTTCCGTCATTTCATATGGCCCGTTGAACCGTGGACTCATTTTTCCTTTACAGCCAAACCGGAGAACTTTTTTCCATGGTGATACTTTCAAGAATACCTTGTCCCCGACCTGAAATTCTATTTCTTTCTATTTAAGATCAGCATAAGACTTTTTACGATCAAAAACTGCTTTTAAACTGTCCTGAATCACCTTCACCTTTTCTTTAGTTTCACAGACTAAGTCAACTCCGTGTATCTTTTTCTCATTGAACTCTATCCAATATAATGGGGTTCTACATTTTCGGCCATATAAAGCTTCATATGGTGCCATTTAATGCTAGACTGATAGCTATTATTATAAAAAAATTCAACTAAAGGTAGGTACTTTTCCCAATTACCTTTAAATTCAAGCATACAACACCGAAGCATATTTTCTAAAATCTGTATGACACGTTCAGATTGTCCATCAGTTTAAGGATAGAATGCAGTACTGAAATGTAATTGAGTACCCAGAGCTTCTCGTAGCTTATTCCAAAATCGAGATGTAAATCGGGGAACTCTGTCTGAAATAATAGAGACTAATACTCCATGCAATCTGACAATCTCAGAAGCATATAATCCTACCAATCTATCCAGAGAAAAATCCATACGTACTGGAATAGAGTGTGCAGACTTTGTCAATCGATTGACTATTACCCAAATGGCATATTTCTTCTTCGAAGACAAGGGCAACCCTGATACAAAGTCCATAGAAACCCTGATACAAAGTCCATAGTAATTCTTTCCCATTTCCATTCTGGTATCGTAGCTGGTTATAATAATCCCGAAGGTACCTGATGTTCAGCTTTTACTTGCTGACATGCTTTTACTTGCTAACATATTAAACATTTAGTTACATATTCAAAAATATCCCGTTTCATTCCTGGCCACCAATACATCTTTTTCAGATTATTATACATTTTATTACTACCAGGATGAATAGTAATATTACATTATATGCTTCATGTAGAATCTTCTATATTAGTTCTGAATCCTTCGGTACACATATTCTATTTTTGAATAACAAACAATCATCAGACCCAACTTGAAATTCTGAATCAGGATTCAACTCACGCTGTTCTCGCTCAGCTTGCAATTTCTTATCACTCTTTTGAACTTCACAGATCTGTTGCAGAAACATTGATCTAGCTTTTAACTCAGCTATGGTTGAACCATCATCTGATAATGACAATCGAGTATTCATTTCTCGCAAGGCAAATAAAGACTTTCTGCTTAGAGCATCAGCAACCACATTGGCTTTTCTCAGATAGTAGTCAATAACAAGATCATAATCTTTCAATAATTCAAGCCACCTGCATTGTCTCAAGTTCAAATCTTTCTGTGACATCAAATACTTCAAAATTTTATGGTCGGTGAATATGTGGCACTCTTCACCAAACAGATAATGCAGCCAAATTCTTAGTGCAAATACAATGGCTGCCAATTCAAGATCATGTATCAGGTAGTTCCTTTCATGTGGTTTTAACTGTCTTGAAGCATAGGCTATTACTTTACCTTCTTGCATCAATACAAAGCCTAAACCATTTAATGATGCATCACTGTAAATTACAAATTCCTTACTCGATTCAGGCTGAACTAACATAGGTGCTTCTGTTAATAAGATTTTCAATCCGTCAAAACTCTATTGACATTTATCAGACCACTCGAATTTCACATCTTTCTACAACAAACGAGTCATTGAAGAAGCTATCATTGAAAACCCTTTAACAAACCTCCGATAATATCCTGCTAATCTTAGAAAACTTTTAACTTCTAACTTCAGACACATTTTTCGGTGGCTTCCAGTTAACAATAGCTGAAATTTTATTTGGATCCACCCTGATATCTTTAGCAAAATCTATGTCCAAGAAAGCCAACTTCCTAAAGCCAAAATTCACATTTACTGAATTTGGCATATAATTCTTTCTCGCGTAGAGTTTGCAACACTATCATCAAACATTCAGCATGCTCATTTTCATCTCGAGAATATACCAAAATATCATTAATAAATACCACCACAAACACGTCTAAATAATGTTTGAAAATTCTGTTCATTAGATCCATAAATACAGTAGGTGCATTTGTCAAACCAAATAGCATTACAAGAAACTCATAATGCTCATACCTGGTTCTGAAAGCCGTCTTTGGCACATCTGAATCTTTTACCCGTAGCTGATAATATCCAGAATGGAGATCAACTTTGAAAATACTATGACACCTTTCAACTGGTCAAATAGATCATTAATTCAAGGCAGTGGATACTTGTTCTTTATTGTGACTTTGTGTAGCTGCCTATAATCAATACACAGTCTCAATGATCCATCATTCTTCTTTACAAACAGGACCGATGCACCCCAAGGTGAGAAACTAGTTCTAGTAAAACCTTTATCAATTAATTCTTGCAACTGTGCTTTTAACTCTTTCAATTTAGTAGGAGCCATTCTGTATGGTGCTATGGATATCGGTGTTGTTCCCGGAATAAGATCTATAGAGAACTCTACTTTCTAAATGGTGGTAAAACTGTAATTCCTCCGAAAATACATCAGGAAATTCACAAACAATCGGCACTGATTGAATCTTTGACTCAGATACTTTAGTATCCAACACATATGCAAGATAACCATCATATCCCTTTCAGACATATTTATGTGTTAATATTGCTAAAGTCACATTAGATAACCCATCTAGTTTATCATATTCAACATGGAGTAACTCACCATTCTGACATTTCAACACAATATATTTTTGTTTACAATTTACCAATGCATCATGCTGAGTTAGCCAGTCCATACCCAATGTAACACCCCTAACCCGTATCCGTCATCAAAACAGGGTTTCGGAGCATTACTAGAATTTACGAATCACCTAAAAAGTTTTTTTAATTAAATACTTACCGAATCAATGCATCATATAAATAAATATATTACCATTCAATCAATGGTTTGGCACTTGTCTAAGCATCAACAACAACACTTGTTAGTGTACTTACAGATATTTTATTTATCTATCTTTTTAATTATTTCTTTCATCTATTTTGTACATATATTTCCATATGACCAATTCTTGTAAACATTTCATAGAACCATTTCATATAACCATTCATCATCTGATACATATTATTTGAATATCAATTGTTCAACTGATGTCATAGCATCTCTTATCTACAGTCTTATTTATCTTTGACATGATGCCATAGTGTCTTTCAGCCATAGTCTTACTCATTTTCTGTCAGGTTGCCATGGTATCTTTCAACCATGGTCTTGTTCATTTCATGTTACATTGCCATAGTCTTACTCATTTTTGATGATTTTCAAAAGTCAGAACAAGGGAACCCGAAATCATTCTGACCTTGTCTCACAAAATTGATTATATCTCATGATTTAAAATTCCATTGCTTACATAATTTCTTCTATAAGAAACTAGACTCAATAAGATTTAATTCCATACTTTATTCATCCTACAATTCGATTTCTAAAATTTTTGATGATTTTTCAAAGTTAGACTACTACTGCTGTCCAAAACTGTTTTGGTACAAGATATTAATTACCATGTTATAACACCCTTATTTTCTTCTTCTACACCATTTCTCATCACTTTCTCTTATTTTCTCTTCACTAACATATCAAGAACATAGGACCTTATGTAAGAAAACTCTACTATAACATTATTTCCATGCTTTGTCAATAACAACAAACTTAAAAACATATTGAAATCTTGATGTACTTACCTTGTTCTATTGATACTAATCTTTAACTTGATTTTCTCTCTCCTCCAGCTTCTATTCTTGAATCCAACTTGATATTCTAACTCCCCATGCTCTCCTTAACATTTCTCTCTCTTAGTGGCTATGGAAATTCTTTTGATTTCTAGGTGAAAATGGTGAATTTTTGGTGGAAGGACCAAATTGTAAAGAAAAGAAAATTTCTTTCTTTTCCTTCTCTTCTAACATTGGTTGCATGCATGGAAAGATGATGAGAATTCTTCATCTTTCCTTCTGTTTATACTAAATAATTAATAATAAAATAATAATGAAATAATAATAAAATAATAAAATATCTTATTAAAATAATATATATCTAATTAAATAATCATAAAATATCATCAACATCATCATTACTTTCTAGATTTCTCTCTCTTCCAATTGACTATTTTTTCCTTTATTATCTTTTAAAATTACATCCTTGAGTCATCATTTAATTTGGTAAAATTGCAATTTAGTCCCTCATAGTTCTTCACCTATTCAATTTGGTCCTAATCCATTCATTTTCCTTAGTTTCTAGATCATTCCACTCTTAAAATATTTACAATATTGGTCCTTTAAATTTTTCATATTTACACTTTAACCCCTCAAATTTTAAGTATTTATTCTTGTGCAACAAAACTTTTCTCACTTTTACAATTTAGTCCGTTCTTGAATTAATGTATCATAATATACTTCTCAGTATTGATATAACTCAAAATTCCTTTTTTTGTCACTTTATTTCCTTATTTTACTATATCAAGGATAATATCTCACTGTAAAAATTTTCTGGGTATTACATTTCTCTCCCCCTTAAAATAAATTTCGTCCTCGAAATTTCCTTGTTTTCTTTTGATCATGAATTTCATTATTTCTATAGTTCTATAGTTTCTTTCTGTACATATTTACCCAGTTTATCATTTATATCAATTCTCTATCCTTTCATTTCACAATTTATTTTCAATAAAATATTTCACATTTGTCTTTCAGAGCTTCTACCAACAAAAATAGAAAATAATATCATATGAATCTTATTATCAAGTGTTCTATCACATATATTGTCTTGGAAAACTAAAGAAAGATAGAGTAGTACCACTTGTGAATCAATCAGACTTGCGATAATTTCTGTCTATTAGCATATTTATCCAACCTTTCCATATGTTAATTTTAGCATCCAAACATGAACAGTTCCCTATGCTTCTGAAAATATTAGTACATATAAGATACTCATATAAAATCCCAAAAAGTTTACTATAATATACCCAATTATAACTGCTATATTCAAATATTTTTACAATTTTATTTACCAATCTCTTGACTAGTATAGTCATCAATAATTTCACATCATTCAGTTCACTCAAGAAACTAATTCGGAAGGAATTTTCAGTTAACCATTCTGTAAATACCATATTTGAACAAATCGATTTTCCTATAAATAACTTCTTTATTTAACAATGATATTGTATATCTCAACTAGTTCAAGAAAAATCTGATATCTCTATTCAGTACCCATATTTACTTATTAACTCATTCTCAGTTCCGACTGCATTATCAATTGTTCAACCATTGAGCTTTTCACTTTTCGCTTCTGAACTTAATCAATATAAATCTCATGAATTTTATTGCATATAACTGTATTAGTAAAAGGGTATAGATCGTAAAGCCTCATAATTAAATTTTCATGTATTTACTCATATAACATTTATCATTCTCAAGTACTATAAAACTTTTATCCGTATTTTAACGAGTTCTGCTTTATCATAACTAACATTTTTACTCAGAGATAATCATTTACCTCGTAACGAAAATTATTTACTTTTTACTTAGCAGAAGCCCAGTAGACTAGATAGAACACTTTGGATATACGGGACTTATACAGAGGTGCATTATTATGCACTAATGAACAAAGAGCACTGAAGTGCTGTACAGAGAGCACAGATGTGCTAAACAGAGAGAACTTAACGTGCTAATAATAGAACGGAGAGCACTAATGTGCTAATCAGAGAACACTGACGTGCTAAATATCAGAGAGCACAAATGTGCTAATCAGAGAGCACTGACGTGCTAAATATCAGAGAGCACTGGCGTGCTAATAATCAGAGAGCATGCTGAAGTCCCTTAACATCCTAGTAGTTCTAATCTTGTCTACTTGGGCAAATTATTTCATACATGCATATCACTTTTGCACCTTTTGCATAATGCTTTTACATGCTTTACAATTTAATCCTTGTACCAATAATCCATATACTTATATCTTCTGTATCTTCAATACATGTAATATATTTCAAAATTCACTATTCATTCATAATTCTCTAATAATCCTTATCATGTACTTCATATATTACATTTATATATTTTGTAATTTAGTCATCAGCACAATATTTCATGTAGTAATATAATTTGCTTTTAATAATATATATAACATAATATTCATCATTGACATGTATTTATTCATACCTTTATGAATTCTGATTCATTCTAATCAATTTTTTACTCATATATACCGAGTATCGTTTTTAGCATTATCGTAATTATCTTGGGTTAGAAAGGATCTCATTTTATAAATAAAACAAATCTCATCAGAGTCAGGAGATATCATACTATAACATATTATAATGACATGTGTTTTTAGACTTCACATATACTACGTTTGGTCCGAGAACCGACTAAACTATAGCTCTGATACCACTAACTGTAACACCTCTAACCCGTATCTGTCGTCGAAACAAGGTTTCGGAGCATTACTAGAATTTACGAATCACCTAAAAAAAATTTTCAATTAAATACTTACCGAATCAATGCATCATATAAATAAATATATTACCATTCAATCAATGGTTTGGCACTTGTCTAAGCATCAACAACAACACTTGTTAGTGTACTTACACATATTTCATTTATCTATCTTTTTAATTATTTCTTTCATCTATTTTGTACATATATTTCCATATAACCAATTCTTGTAAACATTTCATAGAACCAATTCATATAACCATTCATCATCTGATACATATTATCTGAATATCAATTGTTCAACTGATGTCATAGCATTTCTCATCTACGGTCTTATTTATCTTCGACATGATGCCATAGTGTCTTTCAACCATAGTCTTACTCATTTTTTGTCAGGTTGCCATGGTATCTTTCAACCATGGTCTTGTTCATTTCATGTTACATTGCCATGGTATCTTTCAACCATGGTCTTGCACATTTTTTTATCCTGTTGCCATGGTATCTTTCAACCATGGTCTTACACATTTCATATCAGAAAGCACACTCCCGCGAACCTCATCCTTACAAAGAGGATTACCAGTCCAAAGCTAAATCCCGGTAATATAAACTCATAGAGTATTGTCGGGATTACCACCCAAGCTAAATCCTCGCAACGACAATTACTCTAATGAGCTTAGATCTAAATTACGATCTAGGCTAAATTCAGACCTAATTCGGATTACCCCGTCCAAGCTAAATCCATTTTCCACATATTCTTCGGGAGGGCTATATTAGGATAGGATCACCCGTCCGGCTAGATCCTTTTATCACAATTCCTATTCAAAGATCCATCGAATTTTTCTTTCATTCAATCGGGATTTCTTCCCCTTTTTATCAATATGTCAGTGTTTTACAAATTTTCATATAATGAACATTCAAATCATATTCATATAAAAAACATGCATTTCAAACATTTAAGAATATAATTCAAGTTACATGAACTTACCTCATTACTTGTTTGTGTTTATAATTTTATTAATCCGATATATTTTCTTTTCCACGATCAAATCTCTTATTTGAGTCGTCCGGATCTTTATAAATAAATTTGATCATCATTTTCATTCATTTCATATTCTAATGTATTTAATTAATGCTCTAGGCAAAATTACCATTTTGCCTCTAAACTTTTATTTAATGACGATTTCATCCTTAGAGTCAGGAAAATAAAATTCTTGCAATTTAATCCTTATTTCCAGCTATTATTCTCATACATATTGATAACAACCCATGAATTCTATAAAATATCAGAATTTTTCATAATTTCAACACTTTTCAATTTAATCTCTAAAAACATGTTTTTCCCCAATCTTGAACTAAATTAATAATTTCATTCAATTTTGTAATTTAAATAATAAAATAGTCCGTTTCATGCAATTTGGTCATTTCTGACATTTTTACAAAATTACCCATAAAGTTTTACTTTTATTCAATTTAGTCCCTGAGCCTAAAACATGCAAATTAGCCATTTAGATGAATATTCATACATATTTTCCTCCTCCTTCTCTCCATTTCACATTCTTAATGTATATAACACACTTATAAGTAAAATTATCTATAATTTTTATTATTTACTTTTATGAATATTCAAGCTGTCCATCTGTGTCATAGTCACTAAATTATTTATATCTGGAGCTATAAAACTCCAAATTAAGATCCACTAATTTTCCCTGAAACTAGACTCATATATATTATTACCATAAAATTTTAAGAATTTTTGGTTTAGCCAATAAGTATAGTTTATTCTTTAAATTTACTCCCGTTCAACTGTCTGATACTCCTGACCCTTGTTCACTAAAAATTAATTATCTCCTCGTACAGAATTCGAATAATGTTCCCATTTATTTTTCTTGAAAATAGACTCATTCAAGATTCTAGACATATAAATTTAAGTCCATATTTATTTTTATCCAATTTTTTATGATTTTCAAAATTCAGAACAGGGGAACCCGAAATCATTCTGACCTTGTCTCACAAAATTGATTATATCTCATGATTTACAATTCCATTGCTTACATAATTTATTCCATAAGAAACTAGACTCAATAAGATTTAATTTCATACTTTATTAATTCTATAATTAAATTTCTAAAATTTTTGATGATTTTTCAAAGTTAGACTACTGCTGCTGTCCAAAACTGTTTTGGTACAAGATATTAATTACCATGTTATAACACCCTTATTTTCTTCTTCTACACCATTTCTCATCACTTTCTCTTATTTTCTCTTCACTAACATATCAAGAACATAGTACCTTATGTAAGAAAACTCTACTATAACATTATTTCTATGCTTTGTCAATAACATCAAACTTAAAAACATATTGAAATCTTGATGTACTTACCTTGTTCTATTGATATTAATCTTTAACTTGATTTTTCTCTCTCCAGCTTCTATTCTTGAATCCAACTTGATATTCTAACTCCCCATGGTCTCCTTAACATTTCTCTCTCGTAGTGGCTATGGAAATTCTTTTGATTTCTAGGTGAAAATGGTGAATTTTTGGTGGAAGAACCAAATTGTAAAGAAAAGAAAATTTCATTCTTTTCCTCTCTTCTAACATTGGTTGCATGCATGGAAAGATGATGAAAATTCTTCATCTTTCCTTCCTTTTATACTAAATAATTAATAATAAAATAATAATGAAATAATAATAAAATAATAAAATATCTTATTAAAATAATATATATCTAATTAAATAATCATAAAATATCATCAACATCATCATTACTTTCTAGATTTCTCTCTCTTCCAATTGACCATTTTGCCCTTTATTATCTTTTAAAATTCCATCCTTGAGTCATCATTTAATTTGATAAAATTGCAATTTAGTCCCTCATAGTTCTTCACCTATTCAATTTGGTCCTAATCCATCCATTTTCCTTAGTTTCTAGATCATTCCACTCTTAAAATATTTACACTATTGGTCCTTTAACTTTTTCATATTTACACTTTAACCCCTCAAATTTTAAGTATTTATTCTTGTGCAACAAAACTTTTCTCACTTTTACAATTTATTCCTTTCTTGAATTAATGTATCATAATATACTTCTCAGTATTGACATAACTCAAAATTCCTTTTTTTGTCACTTTATTTCCTTATTTTACTATATCAAGGATAATATCTCAATGTAAAAATTTTCTGGGTATTACATTTCTCTCCCCCTTAAAATAAATTTCGTCCTCGAAATTTCCTTGTTTTCTTTTGATCATGGATTTTATTATTTCTATAGTTCTATAGTTTCTTTCTGTACATATTTACCCAGTTTATCATTTATATCAATTCTCTATCCTTTCATTTCAGAATTTATTTTCAATAAAATATTTCACATTTGCCTTTCAGAGCTTCTACCAACAGAAATAGAAAATAATATCATATGAATCTTATTATCAAGTGTTCTATCACATATATTGTCTTGGAAAACCAAAGAAAGATAGAGTAGTACCACTTGTGAATCAATTAGATGCGATAATTTTTGTCTATTAGCATATTTATCCAACCTTTCCACATATTAGTTTTAGCATCCAAACGTGAACAGTTCCCTATGCTTCTAAAAATATTAGTACATATAAGATACTCATATAAAATCCCAAAAATTTTACTATAATATACCCAATTATAACTGCTATATTCAAATATTTTTGCAATTTTATTTACCAATCTATTGACTAGTATAGTCATCAATAATTTCACATCATTCAGTTCACTCAAGAAACTAATTCGAAAGGAATTTTCAGTTAACCATTCTGTAAATACCATATTTGAACAAATCGATTTTCCTATAAATAACTTCTTTATTTAACAGTGATATTGTATATCTCAACTAGTTTAAGAAAAATCTAATATCTCTATTCAAGCATCCCATATTTACTTATTAACTCATTCTCGATTCGATCGCATTATCAATTGTTCAACCATTGAGCTTTTCACTTTTCGCTTCTGAACTTAATCAATATAAATCTCATGAATTTCATTGCATATAACTGTATTAGTAAAAGGGTATAGATCGTAAAGCCTTATAATTAAATTTTCATGTATTTACTCATATAACATTTATCATTCTCAAGTACTATAAAACATTTATCCGTATTTTAACGAGTTCCGCTTTATCATAACTAACATTTTTACTCAGAGATAATTATTTACCTCATAACGAAATTATGTACTTTTTACTTAGCAGAAGCCCAGTAGACTAGATAGAACACTTCGGATATACGGGACTTATACAGAGGTGCATTATTATGCACTAATGAATAGAGAGCACTGAAGTGCTATACAGAGAGCACAGATGTGCTAAACAGAGAGCACTTAACGTGCTAATAATAGAACGGAGAGCACTAATGTGCTAATCAGAGAGCACTGACATGCTAAATATCAGAGAGCACTGGCGTGCTAATAATCAGAGAGCATGCTGAAGTCCCTTAACATCCTAGTAGTTCTAATCTTGTCTACTTGGGCAAATTATTTCATACATGCATATCACTTTTACACCTTTTGCATAATGCTTTTACATGCTTTACAATTTAATCCTTGTACCAATAATTCATATACTTATATCTTCTGTATCTTCAAAACATGTAATATATTTCATAATTCAATATTCATTCATAATTCTCTAATAATCCTTATCATGTACTTCATATATTACATTTATACATTTTGTAATTTAGTCATCAGCACAATATTTCATGTAGTAATATAATTTGCTTTTAATAATACATATAACATAATATTCATCATTGACATGTATTTATTCATACCTTTATGAATTCCGATTCATTCTAATCAACTTTTTACTCATATACCTGAGTGTCATTTTTAGCATTATCAGAATTATCTTGGGTTAGAAAGCATCTCATTTTATAAATAAAACAAATCTCATCAGAGTCGGGAGATATCATACTATAACATATTATAATGACATGTGTTTTTAGACTTCACATATACTACGTTTGGTCCAAGAACAAACTAAATCATAGCTCTCATACCACTAAATGTAACACCCGAAACTCGTATCCGTCGTCGAAACAAGGTTTCGGAGCATTACTAGAATTTACGAATCACCTAAAAAAATTCAATTAAATACTTACCGAATCAATGCTTCATATAAATAAATATATTACCATTCAATCAATGGTTTGGCACTTGTCTAAGCATCAACAGCAACACTTGTTAGTGTACTTACACATATTTCATTTATCTATCTTTTTAATTATTTCTTTCATCTATTTTGTACATATATTTCCATATAACCAATTCTTGTAAACATTTCATAGAACCAATTCATATAACCATTCATCATCTGATACATATTATCTGAATATCAATTGTTCAACTAATGTCATAGCATCTCTCATCTACGGTCTTATTTATCTTCTACATGATGTCATAGTGTCTTTCAACCATAGTCTTACTCATTTTCTGTCATGTTGCCATGGTATCTTTCAACCATGGTCTTGTTCATTTCATGTTACATTGCCATGGTATCTTTCAACCATGGTCTTACACATTTTTTTATCATGTTGCCATGGTATCTTTCAACCATGGTCTTACACATTTCATATCGTAAAGCACACTCCCACTACCACCTCATCCTTACAAAGTGGGATTACCACCTAGGCTAAATCCCTGGTAATATAAACTCATAGAGTATTGTCGGGATTACCACCCAGCTAAATCCTCGCAACGACAATTACTCTAATGAGCTTGGATCTAAATTACCAGCCTAGGCTAAATTGCACTTAATTCGGATTACCCGTCCAAGCTAAATCCATTTTCCACATATTCTTCGGGAGGGCTATATCAGATAGGATCACCCGTCCGGCTAGATCCTTTTATCACAATTCCTTTTCAAAGATCCATCGAATTTTCCTTTCATTCAATCGATTTCTTCCTTTTATCAATATGTCGTTGTTTCATAAATTTTCATATAATAAACATTCAAATCATATTCATATCAAAAACATGCATTTTGAACATTTAAGAATATAATTCAAGTTACATGAACTTACCTCATTACTTGTTTGTGTTTATAATTTTATTAATCAGATATATTTTCTTTTCCACGGTCAAATCTCTTATTCCGGATCTTTATAAATAAATTTGATCATAATTTTCATTCATATCATATTCTAATGTATTTAATTAATGCTCTAGGCAAAATTACCATTTTGCCCCTAAACTTTTATTTAATGACGATTTCATCCTTAGGGTCAGGAAAATAAAATTCTTGCAATTTAATCCTTATTTCCAGCTATTATTCTCATACATATTGATAACAACCCATGAATTCTATAAAATATCAGAATTTTCCATAATTTCAATACTTTTCAATTTAACCCCTAAAAACATGTTTTTCCCCAATCTTGAACTAAATTAATAATTTCATTCAATTTTGTAATTTAAATAATAAAATAGTTCATTTCATGCAATTTGGTCATTTCTGACAATTTTACAAAATTACCCATAAAGTTTTACTTTTATTCAATTTAGTCCCTGAGCCTAAAACATGCAAATTAGCCATGTTAGATGAATATTCATACATATTTTCCTCCTCCCCCCTCTCCATTTCACATCCTTAATGTATATAACACACTTATAAGTAATATTATCTATAATTTTTATTATTTACTTTTATGAATATTCAAGCTGTCCATCTATGTCATAGTCACTAAATTATTTATATCTGGAGCTATAGAACTCCAAATTATGATCCGCTAATTTTCCCTGAAGCTAGATTCATATATCTTATTACCATAAAATTTTCAGAATTTTTGGTTTAGCCAATAAGTACATTTCATTCTTTAAATTTACCCCTATTCTACTATCTGACAGTCCTGCCCCTTGTTCACTAAAAATTAATTATCTCCTCGTACAGAATTCGAATGATGTTACTGTTTATTTCTCTTGAAAATAGACTCATTCAAGATTCTAAACATATAAATTTAAGTCCATAATTATTTTTATCCAATTTTGGATGATTTTCAAAAGTCAGAATAGGGGAACCCGAAATCATTCTGACCTTGTCTCACAAAATTGATTATATCTCATGATTTACAATTCCATTGCTTACATAATTTCTTCTATACGAAACTATACTCAGTAAGATTTAATTTCATACTTTATTCATCCTATAATTCGATTTCTAAAATTTTGATGATTTTTCAAATTTAGATTACTGATGCTGTCCAAAACTGTTTTGGTACAAGATATTAATTACCATGTTATAACCCCCTTATTTTCTTCTTCTACACCATTTCTCATCACTTTCTTATTTTCTCTTCGCTAACATATCAAGAACTTGAGACCTTTAAGAAAACTCTACTATAACATTATTTCCATGCTTTGTCAATAACAACAAACTTAAAAACATATTGAAATCTTGATGTACTTACCTTGTTCTATTGATACTAATCTTTAACTTGATTTTCTCTCCTCCAGCTTCTATTCTTGAATCCAACTTGATATTCTAACTCCCCATGGTCTCCTTAACATTTTCTCTCTTAGTGGCTATGAAAATTCTTTTTGATTTCTAGGTGAAAATGGTGAATTTTTGGTGGAAGGACTAAATTGTAAAGAAAAGAAAATTTCTTTCTTTTCCTTCTCTTCTAACATTGGTTGCATGCATGGAAAGATGATGAAAATTCTTCATCTTTCCTTCCTTTTATACTAAATAATTAATAATAAAATAATAATGAAATAATAATAAAATAATAAAATATCTTATTAAAATAATATATAACTAATTAAATAATCATAAAATATCATCAACATCATCATTACTTTCTAGATCTCTCTCTTCCAATTGACCATTTTGCCCTTTATTATCTTTTAAAATTCCATCCTTGAGTCATCATTTAATTTGGTAAAATTGCAATTTAGTCCTCATAGTTCTTCACCTATTCAATTTGGTCCTAATCTATCCATTTTCCTTAGTTTCTAGATCATTCCACTCTTAAAATATTTACACTATTGGTCCTTTAACTTTTTCATATTTAAACTTTAACCCTCAAATTTTAAGTATTTATTCTTGTGCAACAAAACTTTTCTCACTTTTACAATTTAGTCCTTTCTTGAATTAATGTATCATAATATACTTCTCAATATTGACATAACTCAAAATTCCTTTTTTTTGTCACTTTATTTCCTTAGTTTACTATATCAAGGATAATATCTCACTGTAAAAATTTTCATTGTATTACACCCAAAATCACATCAAATTCATCAAAGGGCAACCACATTAGATCATTAAAAACAATAACCCTTTACCATCAACAGACAGTTTTTATAAACTTTATTAACCATAACATACTGGCCTAGGGGATTTGAAACTTTAACCATAAATTTAGTGAATTCAACAGAAAACTTTTTAACAAACACTAAATTTATGCATATGTATGAATACGTTGAACCAGGATCAATCAAAGCATTAATATCGTGATTCGTAGAGAAAATGTACCAAGAATGACATCCGTGCGTATATCCTCTTTAGCATGAAATGAATATGTCCTTTTCGGTGCTCGTGCCTCAAATTTAACTGTTGTATCCCTTATAGTACCTCGGCTACTACTGACATTGCCGTGGTGATGAGGCAGTTTGCCTCTCGAGGCAGGAGTACTCGGCTTTGAAGTTTGATTAATATCTTTTTCAATCTTTTCCGGGCAAACTTTGAGAAAATGATCAAGAGAATCACATTGGTAACAAGCTCCACTTCTCAAACGATATTCCCCAAAATGAAATTTGTTGTAATATTTACATTTTGTTTTGGGATTACCAACACTTCCAACATTGGAAACAGATGGAGAAGATTATCTTGGGTTAAAGCGTTGAGAGCCTCGCTCTTTTCCAGAATATCCCGTAAAGTGGTAGAACAATCATGATACTTCTTTGATTTCTTTGAAGCAGATGATTGTGATTTACCTATATATCTTTTACCAAAAATCCAAGCTTCCCTCTCTGCTTGCTTATTTTCTTTACTTAATTCCTTAGCTTTATGTGTTCGATCGGCTAACACCACAAATTCCCTCAATTCAAGAATTTCAATCAACAATTTGATATCTTTATTTAAGCCATCTTTAAACATTTGCACATATCAGCCTCAGTTAAAACCCATTCTCTAGCATACTTACTTAACCGGACAAATTCCCGCTCATATTCAGATATAGTCATGTTTCCCTATTTGAGCTCTAAAAGTTCTTTCTTTTTCTGATCTAGAAATCTTTGACTGATTACTTTTTTTTTGAATTCAGTTTGGAAAAATTCCCATGTGACATTTTCTCTCGGTACCCCAGAAGTTATGGTGTTCCACCAATGATAACCTATGTCTTTTAGTAAAGAAACTACACATTTCAAACATTCAGCTAGTGTGCAAGATAATTCATCTAAAACCGTGATGGTATTTTTCAACCAAAATTCAGCCCTTTCTGGGTCATCATCAGTAGTAGCTATAAATTCCTTTGCCCCATATTTACGGATTTTATCTACTGGAGGCTTACCAATTCTAACATGTTCAGCACCCTATGGCATCTCTGGAACTGGTTGAGGAACAAGAGGGAGAGGTTGTTGTACAGTAGGATTTGTTCTTATAAATTTTGTTAACCACTCATTCATCATTTGGAAGAAGGCTTCTTTTGCCTCCCCACCTCAGCTCTAAGATTTGGGCCTTCTACTACTAGATGCTCTTTTGAACTCAAGTCGAGCATTGCTCTCAGCTTTCTTAGATTCAACTCTAGCTTGGTTGGATGACATTACTATATAAAAAACACATTTAAAAGTGATTAGGAGATATCACACTATCAAAAATTATATAATGGCATGTATAGCTAAACTCGAACTTGCTACATTCAATCCGAGAATCGGTTAAATCGTAGCTCTAATATCAATAAATGTAACACCCCTAGCCTGTATCCATCATTGGAGTAGAGTTATAGAGTATTATCGGAGTTTACAGATCAATTACAGATAATTCATGTTAATTACTGTTTATTTCCTGAACTAGTCGTATTGTCCCTTGATTGTACCCTCGAGGCCCAATAAAAACATTAGAATCGAGTCGGGACTAAATCGGGCACTTAGAGTATTTTTCGTAAAATTTCAAACAAAATTTCCTAGATGCAAGGCACACACGCCCGCTTGACCAAGGGACACGCATATGTTGTAAGCCATGTCTGACCTCGTGTAACTTTCTAACCTGTACTACATGGACAACTATACGCCCGTGTGATTATATTGTGTGATCAATTTAATTTTCAAAAATTAGGTGTAGGGTTCACAAAGCCGAGACACATGCTCGTCTTCTAAGCCATGTATCACACACGGCTAAGACACATGCCCGTGTCTCTGCCTGTGTGCCAAATTCTAAGCATTCTGTTTCTCAAATTTAAGATGCAAGGGACACACGGCCAAACTACATGCCCATGTGCCAGGTCGTGTGTCACACACGGTTAAAACACAAGCCCATATGTCTACCCGTGTAGACAAAATTAAGCCATTTCCTAGCTTTATTTCTCACCCAAATTTGCCAACAACCTACACCAACAATTGCAAACATATACCAACCAATACAAGCATTATAATCAAGCTAATTTTAACATCTAAATGATATATCTTTTCATACATTAATGTCTAGAGTTGAAACAGGGCAATATGACAGTGACTGAATATGAGCGCGAGTTTGTTAGATTCAACAATTATGCTCGAGAGTGTGTGTCACAGAGGCTATTATGTGCAAAAGATTTGAGGAAGGGCTTAATGATGATATCCGATTGTCGGTTGGTGTCCTAGAAATAAAAGAGTTTGTTGTCCTAGTTGAGAGAGCTTGTAAGGCAGAGGAGCTGTTAAAAAGAAAGGGCAAAGTTGAAATTGAGATGCTAATGAGCAAGTCATTTCAGTCAACACCCAAGAGGCCTAGAGAGTTCTCCACTAGATCTAATTTTTCAGTTGGATATTCTAGCCGAAACAGAGGCAGAAAATTTATGAGTCTGAAAGTTCAGACCACTTCGATTGCAAGTGTTGGCAGTGTTCAGCCTGATAGACCAGAGTGTCCCCGATGTGTTCAACGTCACCTGTGTCAAGATCGGCAATCGAGACAAAGTTGTTTCGGATGTGGTGCACTGCATCATTTTATTCGTGGAGTGTCCCGAGATGATTAAAAGAGAAGCAATACCGAGTGTAAGATTAGGCAACGCCCCGCCGTGAGGCGCACTCACCGAGAAATCCAGGAGCTGGGGGAAGTAATAGAGGTGTATCTAGAGATTCAGCAGTAAGGCCAGATGTTAGAGCACCTGTGAGGACCTATGTTATCCATGCTCGCGAAGAGGCATCCTCCCTCGATGTGATTACGGGTACATTTTCTCTCCATGATACTAGAGTTATTACTTTGATTGATCTGGGTTCAACCCATTCATATGTTTGCATGAAATTGACGCCTAGTATAAGTATGCCTATAGAATCTACAGAATTTGTGATTAAAGTATCAAATCCATTAGGCAAGCATGTATTAGTAGATAAAGTATGTAGAAATTGTCCTTTGATGATTAGAGGCTACTATTTTCCAGCCGATCTCATGCTATTGCCATTTGATGAGTTTGATGTGATTCTTGGTATGGATTGGTTGACTACACATGATGTGATAGTGAATTGTGGAAAGAAATTCATTGAGTTGAAATATGAAAATGGCGAAATTCTTCGGGTTAATTCAGAAGATTCGGATAGTTTAATTGCCATGATTTCTGTTATGTCTACTAAAAAATGTTTGAGAAAAGGGTATGAAACTTATCTTGCTTTTGTGTTGAACACTAAAGATCTAAAATTGAAAATTGAATCAGTGCTTATGGTATGTGAGTTTTTCGATGTGTTTCCGGAAGAACTACCAGGTTTGCCTCCTGTTAGAGAAGTTGAGTTTGGTATTGAGTTGATTCCAGATGCCACACCCATTTCTATTGCTCCTTATAGAATGGTCCCATTGGAATTGAAAGAATTGAAAGCTCAGTTGTAGGAATTAACAGATAAAGGCTTTGGAAGACCCAGTAGTTCACCATGGGGTGCACCATTGCTATTTGTGAAAAAAAAAGACGGATCGATGAGATTGTGCATAGATTATAGGCAGCTTAACAAGGTAATAGTAAAGAACAAGTATCCATTGCCTAGAATTGATGATCTATTTTATCAATTGAAGGGAGCCACTATGTTCTCCAAGATAGATTTGAGATTCGGATAATATCGGGCTATGAAGTTAAAGAGTCAGATGTCCTAAAGACTACTTTCCGGACTAGGTATGGTCTTTATGAGTTCCTTGTGATGCCATTTGGCTTAACTAATGCTCCTGCCATTTTCATGGACTTAATGAACTGAATTTTCAAACCGTATTTGGATAAGTTTGTAGTTGTGTTCATTGATGATATCTTGATTTATTCTCATGATAAGACTGAGCATGCAGAGCATTTGAGAACAGTTTTACAGATTCTGAGAGATAATCAGTTGTATGCCAAGTTCAGGAAAAATGAGTTCTGATGACGAGAAGTTGGTTTTCTTGGACATATTGTCTCAGGTGAAGGTATCAAGGTTGATCCGAGCAAGATTTCAGCCATTGTTGATTGGGAGCCTCCTAGAAATGTATCAGAAGTTAGAAGTTTTCTTGGTCTTGCCAGATATTATAGATGATTTGTAGAGGGATTTTCCATGATAGCTACCCCGCTGACAAGATTGCTGCAAAAGGATGTCAACTTTGAATGGACTGAGAAGTGTCAACAGAGGTTTGACAAGTTAAAGGCATTGTTGATTAAAGCTCCTGTTTTAGTACAACCAGAACCAGGTAAGGAGTTTGTGATTTACAGTGATGCGTCCATGAATGGACTTGGTTGTGTACTTATGCAGGAAGGAAAGGTAATTGCTTATGCCTCTAGACAGCTAAAGCCACATGAGAAGAACTATCCGACACATGATTTAGAGCTAGCTGCCATTGTTTTTGCGCTAAAGATTTGGAGACATCATTTCTACGATGAGAAGTGCCACATATTCACTGATCACAAAAGTTTGAAATATTTGATGACTCAAAAAGATTTGAATTTAAGGCAAAGAAGATGGTTAGAGTTGATTAAAGATTATGAGCTAGTGATCAATTATCACCCAGGTAAGGCAAACATTGTTGCTGTTGCTTTGAGTAGAAAATCTTTGTTTGCATTAAGAGCTTTGAACACTAGTCTAGCCTTATTAGATGATGGTTTTATCTTAGCTGAGTTGAGAGCTAAACCGATGTTTCTTGAAAAAATTTATGAAGTTCAGAAAAATGACAATGAGTTGTTAGCCAAAAGAGCTCAGTGTGAGTCGGATATCGAGTCAGATTTTCAGATCGCTTTGACGGTTGTTTGATGTTCAGAGGAGGTGGTATGTGTACCAAGAATGATGAGCTTATTTGAAAGATCTTACAGAAGCACATAGTAGTTCTTTGTCTATTCATCCGTAGTACAAAGATGTATAATGATTTGAAGAAAATGTATCGTGGGTAGGAATGAAAAGGGACATTTTAATTTGTTTCTAGATGCTTGATCCTGTCAACAGTAAAGGCCGAACATCGTGTACCTTTAGGTTTATTGCACTGTGCTAGTCCCTCGAGTGGAAATGGGGCCGAGTTACTATGGATTTTGTGATGTGATTGCCATTGACATTTAGAAAGAAAGATGCAATATGGGTTGTGATTGATAAGTTAACGAAGTCACCATTTTATCCTGGGCTTTGTATGGATTATTCACTTGACAAGTTGGCTGAGTTGTATATTTCAGAGATAGTCAGACTACACGGGGTACCATTATCGATCATTTCAGAAAGAGATCCGAGATTTACTTCATGATTTTGGAAGAAATTACAGGAAGCTTTGGGCACAAAGTTGAGTTTCAGTACAACTTTCTATCCTCAGACCGACGGTCAGTCAGAGAGAGTTATTCAGGTACTTGAGGATATGCTTAGATGCTGTGTACTGGAATTTCAAGGCAGTTGGGAAAAGTACTTACCATTAGTAGAGTTTTCCTACAATAATAGTTATCAAACGAGTTTGAAGATGGCACCTTATGAAGCTTTGTATGGACGTAAATGTCGCACACCTTTGTATTGGACAGAGCTTAAGGAAAATCAGATTTACGGGGTTGATCTAGTTAAGGAAAGAGAAGAGAAAGTAAAAGTCATCAGAGATTGCTTGAAAGCAACTTCGCATGCATAAAAGTCGATGCGATTTGAAGAGAAAAGATATTGAGTATCAAGTTGGTGACAAATTGTTTTTAAAAGTATCCCCGTGGAAGAAAGTTCTCGATTTGGTAAGAAAGGCAAACTAAGTCCACGCTTTATTGGACCGCTTGAAGTGATTGAGAGAGTTGGACCATTAGCATATCGGTTAGCTTTACCGATTGAGTTAGAGAAGATTCATGATGTATTTCATGTGTCTATGCTACATCGTTATCGCTCAGATCCGTCTACATGTGATTTCTCATACAGACGTTGAGATTCACTTCCAGACATGACTTACGGTGAAGAACCAGTAAAGATTCTAGCTCGAGAGGTAAAGCAATTAAGGAACAAAAGTATTGCACTTGTGAAAGTACTATGGAATAAACATGGGGTATAATGGTTACATGGGAGCCCAAGAGGCTATACGAAAAACAAGACTCCAAATCTCTTCACAGTAAGATTTTGGGGACGAAAATCCCTAAAAAGGGGGAGAAATGTAACATCCTGAAATAGGGCCTAAACGGAATAGTGGTTGCGAAACCACAAATCTGAGATATTTTACGAGATATATAATTAAATATTATTGAGTCTATTTTCATATGAAAGAAACAGAGTAAATAAAGGAGTTGTATTTTACGAGATATTTAAATTTTGGTGCGACAGGGTCAGAGTGATTTCTGAATCCCCTGCTCTAACTTTAGAAATTCACTAAAAATTGTACAAAAATAATTAGGAGTTATAATTTATATGTGTAGATTCCTTATTTAGTCTACTTTTAAATAAAATAAACTGGTCTTTACAGGGAGAAAATTAATTCGTAGTGAACAGAGGTCAGAGTAGCCAAACACTATAACAGAGGAAACTTTAACTAATAAACTGTACTCATTGGCTAGACCAAAAATTCTAAAAAAAAATTAGTAAGAAGATATATGAGTCTAGTTTCATAGAAAATTTACGGATTTGGATTTCTAGTTTTGTAACTTGAGTTATGATTTATTTAGTGACTATGACGCAGATGGATAGATTATTTATGAAAGATGAAATAAATTGTTTTGATTTGTTTAAGTGATCGGAAAATTTTTATTGATTCCGCTTTTTTCCCAAACCATTTCAATTTCATGTTTTAGGGTCTTGAGGACCCTTTTAAGGACATATTGAATGAATGAAGCTAAATTAATTTTAAAAGAAAATTTTTATGCCCCGAATTAGTAAGCTAAGTCGTGTAACTGCGTGCTCGACTCCGCGACGGTCTCGGGTATGGGGTGTTACAAATTGTATGATTTTTTGTGTTATAAGTCCGGCAATGTCGCATACCCTATTCCAGCCTTGAATACTGGTAAGGGGTGTTATACAGTAGGCTCATTCTGACATTAAAATGCAACAATAAACTCAACTGCTCGCCCTACTCATAAACCCTAAGTACAAACCTCAAAATTTCTAAACCCAAATTCTGGGGTGTTCAGAAACACCTTATCCTAATCAATATCAAATAAATGAAGTGTAATACGATTGAAAAACCTTAATCTAAAATAAAATAAAAGAAGTGTAGTTCTATATGGAGTTACTTTTTATTTTATTTTACCACCGTATTTTATTTTAATAAGGATTCGGTCACTCAATTCTAACAAAATTTATAAAATGATTATATTAATTACATAAAAGTATTTACAATTTATATTCCATATATCATAATATTACCAATGATTTATCAGCTTTTTTTATATTTTCATGATAATCTAATTTGAATATTTTTAATATAAAAATTCAAACATGAAAACACGACATCATGATAATAATAATAACTGTAAAGACACGAGAAAATAAATGTACTTTACATTTTAATAAATTATCTCATCACTTATGAAATCTTTTTAAATTTATATGAGTTATATTTATAGACAATTTAATATTTAAAATATTATTTATATATCCAAATTAAATTTTATGAGATAAATTGTATTAATTGCATTAAAGTATTTAAAATTTATAATTCATATATCATAATATTAACAAATTTGAATATGATTTAAATTAATTTAGTGTTACTCTAGAATGCCATTTTAATAAGTATTTTACTCTTCATTATTTTCTAATAGTCAACAAACATGTATAATTACAATCATGAATCCAACTTCTCTGTATCTTTATCCAGTACATAGGTTGTATATCCCTAAATATTAAAGTGATTTAGGCTTGGCTTCCTCCCATGCCACAATTCCTATGGAGTTTTTGGTGCATTCTTCGTTGGTATTTCATTCAGAATGTAGCAAGTCATTTTCAATGCATATCCCCAAAAATATGTGGGTAGTTGTGAATAAAACAACATTGAACAAACTATGTCTAGTAAGGTTTTGTTGCTTCCTTCTGCCACACTATTTTATTGTAGAATGCCTAGCACAATTAATTGGTATAAGATCTCATTTTGTATAAGGGAACCTAGGTACTCATTTGATAAATATTTCCACCTTGGTGAAATTGAAATGTCTTTATGGGTAAACCTAACTATTTTTCAACTTTCATATGAAACTTTAGCAATTTATTGAAGGTTTTTCTCTTGTAGAGCATTAGGTACTCATATTTGGAATAATCATCTATAAAAGTTATGTAGTAATCATAATCACCTTGCGCATTAATGTTCATAGGACAACATACATCAATGTGCACAAGTTCTAATGATTGAATGATCTTTGTACCTTTTGCATTAAAAGACCACTTAATAATTTTACCTTTCGACCGCTTCAAATGTGCAAATATTTAGAGTAAAAATCGTGCATAATAAAATATATAATTAAAGTGTGGTACCTACAAGTAAACATGTCAAATTGTAATATACAAGTGTTATAACAGTAACATCGGTAAGTATTTCGAGGATCGTGATCCAATGAAGGATGGATTAAATTTAAAATTATTTTTACAATAATAAGTCTAAACACTAATCACAAAAATCATATTATGATAAACAAGAATATTAAAATTAATATTATGAAATAAAATAAAATAACTAGGAAGAAATAAATGAATAAAGAAAATCTCAATTAACAGATAAAAATTAACTCGCCGTGGTTGTAATTAACATCAAAACTCGAGTTTGTTTAATGAATTAGTTATTCACTAACCAAGATACCTTTCCTGGTCTTGACTAATTAATTAATCGGCAAGTACTTACTTAACTTCCAACCTCACTTTCTTGATCGAGATAAATTACAATTTGCTCTCAGTAAACTTATCTTTTGACCTTGTTTATCCTAAATTACTTCCTGTGGTCACAATTCTAACGCTCATGCATACATAATTTATACCAACCAATTAATATGGAAAACCCTCAATTTCCATTAATCACTCATTAATCACCCTAAAGGACGAGCCACTCATCAATTCACTTACCATCTTCATCATAATCAAATTAATCATGCAAAACACACAAATTAGATTAAAACGAGAGAAGGATAGAAATTGATCAGTTTGATAAATTGGATGTGCTCGAATTTGCAAAATCCTTTAACAACTAGCGAGATATCATCGTTTACAATCAAGAAGTGAAAGAAAAAGATAAAAAAATGCTTAAAAACAAAGTCTTGGATCAAATCAAATCCAAGTAGAAATACAAGAAAATAAAATGTTTTGAAAAGGAAAAGAAACCAAATTTAAAATCTAATTAAAATTAAATCTACTCCTAAAACCTAATTTGTGGCCTCCAAAACGGTGGCCCCTATAGCTTAGCGTAAGCTTACTACTTATAGGCAAAGTTAGTTGCTCAATTAGGTCAGTTGCAAGCCTTAATTAATCTAAATATGGGTTGTATAGACGAAAAACACCCTTAATGAATTTTTGCCCTCCGTCGACTGCGTGTCGCGACATTGTGCTAGTGCGTGTTGTGACACACAACTTCGAATGTGAATGTCGGGTTGGTTTTGTTGTGTTGCGACTTGGTCGTTGTAATCGCCAAATCGCCAAGACGTTATGACCAAATTTCAAAAGCCACATTAAATCATGTTGAAAACTTTTCCTTTTAAAAGCAACTATGTTAAAGTCATTTTTGTGAAAACTTAAAATTTAAATACTAAATAATTTAATTTTTGAAAAAGATTTATTAAAACATAAATATTGAAACGCTCATTATTTTATCGAGTTATTGTCTTATATCATTAAAACAAAGAATTTGCAACATCAATTTTAAATATTTCTTAAAAACGATTTTGGTAAAATATTTCACTAAGGACTTTGAAAATACTAAAGAAAAAACCTAAATTTATAAGTTTATTAAAAATTAGATAAAATCATTAAACTATTTTATAACAACAATTTAAAATACTTATAAGTTCATCTATTATGCATGAATGGCGCTTTATAAATTATAAGTAAAAACAACCCATAAATAGTCTAATGTCTAATGTTAAAATAACAACCTAAAAAGTTTATTAACCATTTTATAAAATATTTCATCTACAAAACCTCTCCATATGTTGAATCCAAGTCTTACGCTCGTGAATCATCTCAAAAGTTTATGAAAACTAAAGAGTGAGCTAAAAAGATCAAGCAGAATTTCATAACAAGTTAAATATCAATAAACATGATTATGGCAATCCAATTTTGATAAAAGCACTAAAATGTTTTGGAAAATCCTTAACTTCATTTCCTTAATCTTATGTATATTGAAGGAGTTAGAACCTTCCTGGGCTTTTTACTCGATTCTCTACTTTTTCGACTCAAACCTTATGGTCACTTCTCTATGCAAGGCTTCCTATAACTATCTCTTCTTTGAGAAACCTAAGGTGTGGATAAAGAAAAGAAGAAAATGAATCAGAGATGAGGAGAGTTTTCCTTGAGAAGTCATTTTTGAGCTATTTATAGTCCTTCGCGCTCGCTTATCAACCCTATAGAAACAATCTATTGGTAATCATTTTGTCTCCCATCATGAACTAGTGGGCTTTTAATCCAACCAAACCAGAATTTGATCTCAACCATTTGCAACTGGTCATTAAATTTTCCTGATTTTTCAGTAGAGGTTGCCAACTTATAGTTCCTTTCAATTTAACCGCCACTTATTCCTAATTTCAGATGTAACACCCCAAACTCGACCTAGATGTTATGGCTGAATTTGGAGATGTCACACTTAAATGGTTTTGGAAACGAAGTTGTCACGTTAGAGCATTTCCATTTTATAATTTCCAAGTTTAATCAAAAACCCCGTTTAATTAGTTCTTTTATCAAAACTTAATACAATGGAAGCTTATCAAACTAATAGTTTTTGAAACCCAATTTGAAATTTTAGGAAAAACCCATTTGTGTGTAAAATCCCTTTTTTGTAAGAAATTTTATCAAGCATGCAAAATAACGAGCGATCAGATCCAAAATTAAGTTAAAACCCAATAGTCCAAAGAGTCCCTAAAATTTACAACTCTCAAAATAGTCCAAATTTTAAATTAACCAAAAGACCAAGTTTTAGTAGTTTATGATAAAGTGGCCACCCCTGAGTCTCTACTGCACCGATCCGCCTGACTCTATGGACTACCTATATAGAATAAAAAGAAAAGAGTGAGTTTACGTAAACTCAATGTGTAACCCCACAGAATTAAGCATGCAAACAACTGTACAATTAGATTCAGTCAGATACATATTCGGGTTTAAGCTCATTACAGATACAGTTAGAGATATGCATATGAGAATCAGAAATCACAACCCTACCCCCATCCTTTACACACCATCTCCGACGACCATCCCTTACACACCATGTGGGGTTTAAAACACCCACCCAACCCTAAACACCTTATAGTACTCGATGCGGCACATATCAGATATAATGCAGCCATGTCGCAGATAATGTGCAAAACCGCTTTCAAAACTCTTCCTCCAAGACAAATCATCCCACCCCAATAAAAATAATGTAAACAAAACATACATATAGAATTAAAAATAGTACATGCTTAACATTCTTATAATAACAGATAGCAGATACACATGGCATAGACATGCTCAGAAACAGTACAACAATCTAACAAAACACATAGTTTTAGGGTTTAGTAAGCCTTTACCGACCCTACAGTAGGTCCACAGTTGATTAGGTTGACCCATGCGACCCTACGAAAAATTTAGTATAATGGGCTCACATGCCCGTGTGGCCCACACGCCCATATTGGCCTTGCCCATGTGAATCATACGGCCTGGCCCAGTTACTACACGCCCATGTAGTGTGTCTGTCTGGACCCACACGCCTAGATTGGCCTTGCCCATCTGGATCACACTGCCTGGCCCAATTACCACACACCCAATTTTTTCTAGCCCATGTGGCTCACACAGCCACACTCTGGCCATCACATGGCCAGATTCACGCACGGCCGGCCTTCGCCGACTACACGGCCTACCACATGACCTATCACACGACCGCAGTGGCGCCGATAGATTATAATTTCAGCTTTCGCAGTAATCCTATTTTTCACGCTTCGGTACACACCTAATACTCTTTCGTAGCAAAGACACTCCGGAGCCTCCTGAAGCCTAGAATTGATCAATTAAACCCCAATTAATTGCTTGGAGATGATATTAAACCGAACCATACCATAATGGACAACCCATAAGTCGTCTAAAACCTTTACCTTAGAACGTTTAACAATGATTTCGCACAATCAAAGCATCGATTGGGAACCTCCAGCCCTTTGACCTTCTCTTAAACATAAAATGAATCTCAATTAACTGAAGATTCACAAGCCAAAACAAAAATCACACTTATCAACTTACTGATAATGCTATAAAAACATCGGTATAACGATTCACGAAAACTTGATAGTAGGTAGGAGATCGAAAAAATAAAATTGGCAGTAAGAAAGGAAAAGGGAAAATGGCAATGGAGGAGGAAGAGAATGTCAGTTTTTCTAAAGAGGATTTTTGGGGAAACAGATTTACTCAAATCCCACTATCTAAACTATCATAACCACCCAGTATCAGACTTTTAACTTCAACAAAATTCTGTCCCATAACCGATCAAAAATAAATACCCATGCTTGTATAGGGATTCGAACACAGGACCTCCACACAATACACAAACTCCCTTACCACTTGAACCAGCAAGCTCATTCTGGTTTTGAATTACAGATAATTAAATATAAGCCCACTGAACAAAGATAGGGCTTAAATAAGAAAAATGCCAAAATTTACCAAATTTGAGGCTTGAACTTGGGACCTCTCACACATACCTAGAACATTTAACCACTAAAGCAGATACACAATTGTGTCAAAATTTTACAAAAGTAGACGTAAGAAATTTGGGGTGCTACAACTCTACCCCAAAAAGAAATTTCGACCTCAAAATTTACCTGATCAGAACAATTGAGGATACTGCTGACGCATTGAGTCCTCAGGTTCCCACGTGGCCTCCTTAGTGCCTTGATTCCACCACAGAACCTTCACTAATGGAATGGACTTTATTCGTAACCTTAACATCTCGATCTAGGATCCGAACTGCTCATCCTCAAAGGTCAAGTCCAACCTAACCTCGATCTCCTCAACCGAGACAACATGAGATGGATTAGAACGGTACCGTCTCAACATCAAGATGTGAAACACTTCATAATATGGTCTAGTTCATGGGGTAAATCGCAATTGATAGGCAAATGGTCCCACACATTTTAGAATCTGCACGACCCAATAAATTTAAGGTTCAATTTTTGCTTTTACTACGAACTTCAATATCTTCTTCCATGGAAAACCTTAAGAAACACGTAAGTCCCCCACGTAATACTCAATCTCACGGCTCTTTAGATCTCAGATACAATTTCTATCTCGTGAGAAGCCATTTTCAGATAATCCCGAATTAGTCTAACCTTATCCTCGCCTCAAAACCAATTCAGACCCAAAACTCGACATTCACCCAACTCACCCAACACAAGATAAGGTACGACACTTACGACCATACAGAGCCTCGTAAGGTGCCATCTAAATGCTAGACTGGTAATCATATTGTAGGGGAATTTGGCAGAGGCGATAATCCTTCCAACTACCGGGAAGTCGATCACACAACTCGAATCATATCCTCCAAAGATTCGAATCACCTCTTAGATTGACCATCTGGCCCGAGGATGGAATGTAGTACTAAAGTCCAATCTTGACCCTAGAGATTCATGCAACTTCTTCTAGAATCGAGACGTAAAACAAGAATCGACATTTGAACCCCATGCAGTCTAACTATCTCGGAGATATACAGCTTTGCCAACTTCTGAAGAGAAAAGTCCGTCCAAACGGAATGAAGTGAGTAGACTTGGTTAATCGATCCACGATGACCCAAACAATCCTTCTTAGTGGGTGTTAAGGGCAACCCACTAACGAAACCCATCACACACGCTCCCATTTCCATAAGGGAATCTTGATTGACTACAATAAATTCAAGGAAACGGTGCTTAACCATAACCTCGCCGACACGTTAGACATCGAGCCACAAAGTTAGTAACCTCACGCCCAAACCCGCCACCAATAGAACTCGCGAAGGTCGCGATACATCTTATTATCACGGATGCATAGCATAAAGGCTACTATGCACCTCCTCAAAATAGATCGCTTTAGATCAGAATCGCTCAAAGCACACAGATCCACCATTGGAAACATAACACACTATCACGATTTATCCCAAAATCAAAAGTAGTACCACTCTCAACTGTCGTAACCACCAGCTCAAAGACTCATCCCCAACTCTTTATCCCAAATCGATCAATCCAAGTCGGCTTAACTCGCAACTCACCAAACAGACTCCCATCGAAAAATAAGGTCGCTTATTTTGGTAAGAAAAGAAGAGTTAGTTGCGCTTTCATCAAAGAGTATGAGGTTAATGATAAAATAAGGTCGCTTATTTATCAAAGAGGAATTCCAGCCTCGAGCCTTAGTTTAAGAAGTAAATGTTAGGTATGCCAAGGCTGAATGAGAATTTGAAAGTGTTGCTGGAAATCAATTTCAAATCCATTTGTAGGTAAGATTTTCTGGGACAAAATCCCTAAAGGGGGAGAAATGTAACATCCCGAATAGGGCCTAAACGGAATAGTGGTTATAAACCATGAATTCTGTGTCAAAAAAACTTATTCCGATTAATTTTTAAGGTTTATTCATTGATTGAATAATTGTGTGAAAATTTCGTGAAGAAATTTTATGTATAAGTGCATAATTTGATAATTAGGACTAAATTGTAAAATTAGCAAAATGTGTGTTCTAGATAATAAAGGGATTTAATTGGAATGGGTTCTTAAAGTGGAGGTCCTTATTTAGTAATTAGACCATTATATTTAAGTTTGGACAAAATGAGCAAGAATAGGACATATTTGAAAGAAAAGCCTTTAAGGGCATTTTGGTCATTTAGTAATTAAAAGAATTAAAAAGGGAAAATAAAACCAAAAGTGGTCCATCTTCTTCATGGAGGCCGAATATAGCATGGGGAAGCCATGGTTAGGGTTTCCAAGCTTTCCAAGCTCAATAGTAAGTCCATTCTAGCCTTGTTCTTAATGTTCTTTACGCTTTTAGAGTCCCTAGAACTTGATTTAAGATATTCTAGCAATAATTCATGTTAGGTTCATATTTGGAAAAATACCCATATGTTAAATGTGTATATTTTGATGTTTTATGATAGAATAAGAAGCTGGAAATTATGTTAAACAACTTTTTCTAAGCGATTTTAAGTGAAAATGAGTAAAACGACACCTCCAGAAAATAACTAATGTTCATAAGTACATGATAGAGTGGGAATTTGATGTTTCCATAGAAGGAAAAAATGTTCAGCGTGTCATAAAATATAAGAAAATGGATAAATTTTAATTTCTGAGCCTAGGGGCAAAATTGTAATTTTGCAAGGTTTTGGGCAAACTGTGATTTTGCCAAAGTTTGAGTTAGGGAATGTTTTGAATAGTAAATTAATTAAATAAGTGAAATATGATGTTTTAGATCCCTGAAAGTGAGATTTGGACCTAGAACAGAGAGAAAATCGAAAATCGGGAAAGTTGGAAAATGGTCATTTTGGTATCGAGGTTAGTTCATATGTTTAATAAGCATTTAATTATGCATATTTGAATGATAAATTGATATTTTGGCCATAAATACTTTAGTATTGAGTTTCGTATATAATGATTAATGTTGATAATAATTCGATATTGGAACGAGAACTTGTATAATTTATATGTATGACTAAATTTTGTATTATGGCTTTGTATGATAACAATAAAGTATTGACTAGCATAGTTTGATGAGAATAAATTATGTTGATGATATGATGAGATTGAGAATGGGTATGTCGAGCATTTTATTATTATGCAACTATTGTTATTAGTATTGCTATTATTGAGTTATGCGACTAACGCTGAGAATTTGAGCAAGTATATTTTAGCTATGACTTAACAAGGCATTGATATCTCAAAGTCCATGGTTGTACCATGAAAATTAAGGAAGAATTGAAGGAAAAGTCCATGTTCATAACATGGCATTTAAGGAGGAATTGACAAAGCATGATACCATGTAAGACCATGTCAAGACATGGCATTGGTAAGGCAAGGATCCTGTAAAACCATGTCAAGACATGGCATCGGCATTGATTAAGGACTCCATGTAAGACCACATCAAGATGTGGCATTGGCACTAAGACAAGGGATATCATGTAAGACCATGTTTGGAACATGGATTTGGTAAGATAAGGATATCATGTAAAACCATGCCAAGGCATGGCATTGATAAGTTCTATAAGGCAAGGAAATCATGTAAGACCATGCCAAGGCATGGCATTGATAAGTTCTATAAGGCAAGGAAATCATGTAAGACCATGCCAAGGCATGGCATTGATAAGTTCTATAAGGCAAGGAAATCATGTAAGACCATGTCAAGACATGGCATTGATGAGTTACTATAAGGCAAAGGTCACATGTAAGACCATGTCAAGGCATGGCATTGGTGAGTTCATAAGGCAAGGATACCACGTAAGACCATGTCAAGACATGGCAATGGTAAGCTCAAAAGGAAAAGGTTTACGAGTAATCCAAAGAGTAAGTCAAAGAAAACGTGTAAGCAAGCTTATTAAGTAAGATGGGAAAGTAAGTAAGAAAACGTGTGTCAAGACATGGCAATGGCATTTATGAGTTACTTTATGACATGATTGGCAATATGCCTATATTATGAAAGAGTACTCATGTGTTAAGTGAGATGTTGCAGGTATGTAAGCAAGCTATTAAGTAAGGTGCCTTTGTATTCTCGAGCCTCCGTAAGGGTACCGATGAGTAAGATGGGAAAGTAAGAACTAAACATTATTTAAGCAAATTATGACAGCATAGTAGTAAGCTAAATTGATTGCTAATGCTTATTATTTTACATGTGAACTTACTAAGCTTTATAAGCTTACTTATTTCACTTTCGCATGTTTCAGAGTACTTAAAAGCAAGCTCGGGTTGAGGTCGTCTGAGATCACTTCACACTATCGACTATCAAGTTACCAAATGGGTATCTTCACATGTCGTTCTAGTTTATGGCATGTATAAGGACTTAGCCATTTTGAGTGTATGTCCTTATGATATGGCTAAAGAATGGTATGTAAATATTTGATAATGATTAGATATTGAAATGGCTAATGAAGAACATGTTTCATGTTATGTATGCCTAAATGGTAGTTAATACAAAGAAATCATGAAAAAGTGAAATTAGCATTAAAACCTGTATTGAACAAAGAATAGTTGACGTGATTTTGAAAAATCACCAAGAATAGTAGAAATGAAATTAGATGATGAATGAGATGTATAACTAAATCTTATTGAGTGTATTTTCATATGAAAGAAACAAAGTAAGCAAAAGAAGTGTATATTAAGAGATATTTGAATTTCAAATGAGAAAGGGTTAGAGCATTTTGAATCCCCTATTTTGAATTTATAAATTCACTAAAAATTATACAAAAGAATTAGTAGTTATAGTTTCTATTTATAGATTCCTTAGTTAATCTACTTTCATGAGAAAGAAACGGCATGCTTATTTGAATTCTGCATAAGGACGAAATTGGTTCATAGTGAGGAGAGGTCGAGTAGTTGAACAAAGACAATAGAGAAAATTTTAACTAATAAAATGTACTAATTGGCTAGACCAAAAATTTTGGAAAAAAAAATTAGTAAGAAGATATACGAGTCTAGTTTCAGAAAAATTCACTTAATTTAAATTTTGAGTTTTTTGACTCGAGTTATGATTTATTTAGTGACTATGATGCAGTGAGCAATTTTATAAGGAATGATGAAATAAATTGTTTTGATTTGTCTAAGTATTCAAAAAATTTTAATGTTCCCGATTTCATCCCGAACTGCTTCAATTGCATGTTTTAGGGTCTCGAGGCCCTTTTTAGGGACATATTGAATGAATGTAAATATCTTAATTTTAAAATCAAATTTTATGCCTCAATTAGTAGGTTAAGTCAAGTAACGCCGTGCTCGACTCCTACGACGGCCTCTGTAAGGGGTGTTACATTTATTGGTATCGAGCAAAGATTTAGTCGGTTCTGGAATAGTCAAGATGAGTAAAAGTCTAACTATACATGCCATATTGAACTATGATAGTGTGACGACTCCCACCAAGATATAAAATGTTTTGTCAAACAGATGCGCACTCCAACCGAAAGTTAAGTTTGATAGTACATACAAAGATGTTTATGAGGAGTTGAGGCTCATAAAATGCAAGAATAATGGTTCATGATGTTTATGTGATAATGAATAAATTGTGAATAAGAATTGTTTGGAAATATGAAAGATGAGATAAGATGAAAGGAAAGTTTATATTGAGATAAATGTTCATGTTAAATTGGCATTTGTATGATGCTATATGTATAAATAGAGAAGTTAAGTGAATGCTATGAGTAATTTCACTTTGAGATTTATGAATGCATGTATAAGTGTACTAATTTGCATAAGATGATCATGAAGTCATTGTATTATGAATGTGCATGTTAAGTTGCTTGAAGCAAATTGTATAATTGTAATAATATTTTAATATGATGAGTGTTAAGTTATATGCATGAGTATGTTAGAGGTAAGTCGAGGTGTTACAACCTCGCGCCCTTATCAACAAGGTAATTTAGAATGAGATTTCATGAAATTCAGATTGAATATGCTAAAGTGGAAAACTAAAGAGTTCAAAGGATGATTTATTGACGATGTAATCGTAGTCGAGAATGATTTAGCAAATGAACACAGCTTGCAAAAAAGAATGCCAAAGTTAATAATAAAATCATCCGTATAAATCAAATGTCACAAGAAAAGAAAGGTCGCTCGCCTAATGCACTCATTCAAGTATGATATGTAAGGTATATGATTGCTAGATTTTCTTCGTAATAAATTCCAACTCGTGGAATGGGATAATGTGAATTCGTGAATGATAGAATTAGACAGAGGAATAATAATTGAGTTGTATTAATAGTTGAATGTAGATTTTATAGTTGAGAAATTATAGAAAAATCTTTTCCGACTATTATATGTGTACATTTACTTTCAGAGATATATATAAATATATGCAAGATCATAGACGCAATTCCTACAATATGAGAATGTTAGTTAAATTTACAGATAGATGAAAGCATTATAGTTTGTTTGAGCTGTGATTGATATTGCTCTATCTATTCAAGTTTTCTACTTAAGCGTGTAGATGGAAGGTTGACAGTAAGATCTGTATAATGTTAGTGATCTGTATTGTTAACTATTGCTTAATGAAAGTAAAGGAAAATTTTATGGCTTCTGTCATAGTTGTTCCCAATGCTTGTGAGTATTATCCTTTCCTTTGGAAATTTTCTAAGATGCTATTGAAACCTTAATCGCTTCTACATGAGATGTGGTTACAGTGAACTTGTAGCTTCATGTTCTAAGATTTTATTATCTCGCTTTTATTAATAAATTATTGTTAAGTATCACCTATGAGACATTAGCGTAAAATGCTCTATTGATGAAAATGGTTTCTTCTTATTATGAGTATGTTTATGATGATTACGAGTTCGAGCCCGATAATAAAAGTATAGAGGTATAGTTAATGAGGTATAAAGATTCTTCTTTTGCAATCGGTTGTTATTGAAATTTGTGTTTAAATCTCTCGATGATCGTAATGTTTTATTTTCACCTGTGACATTATTTACTAAAGTAATTGAGAAGTCACCTTGTTATGGCATTATGATTTTTGAGTAGTATGAGTATTGTGGCCTCGCAAGTGCAATTCAGCCTCGCACATGTGTATTGATTTTCATTTTTGCATAATCTTGATTTATATCAAGTGAGTTAAAGATCAATGCTATGTTCTTTTGAGTTATGCAAGAATAATGATTTGTGATTAGCTCTTGAAGAAATCACGCATGTAACGTATGTTTGAGATATCATGACAAAGATAGAGAAGAAACGCTTTTTGAAAAGTTATTGTCTTTAGTTGAGATTGATTCAGCTTGAGTAGTTGATTGAGTTATATGTATGTTTGAATTATTCATGGCTTCAGAGGTAAATACTAATTTTTCACGATAAATAGATAAATGACCCGAGTAAATAGTACATATTCTAGAGGTTATGGTACGTGAGTTGTATACGCATATTAGAATGGTTGCATCAAGGGTATATTTTTGCAAATCCAAGTTGTCCGATTGTTAAAGTTCTCATTGTATGAAGTTTAGTTTGCTTGAATTCATTCTCATAAAGTATAAACAATTGAAGATATTGACAATTGAAGTATCCATTATGATTCAACTTGGTTTGAATAAAGAGTTTATGGTTTCTAAAATGTGTTAATGAGAAATCAAGAGATTTTGCAACATGCTTATGATGCTTCTAGTACAAAGTTGATAATTATTTAATTATTTGAGAAGTACTGTAGATGGATGATAACTTGAGCTAGTTATACTAGTAAGAGTGTGAAATGTTATGTACCGCACTTTGAATCGAGCACTGAACTTTTAGAGAGAACAAAAATCTACAAAACATGGCCACACCGCGTGTGCCCCCCGGTAGAAGGGTCTAGGCTCAGGTGAAGATTGACATGGCTGTGGAAGAGGCACACGCTGCAGTAGTGAAGACACACGCTGCAGGTGTTCGAGTTACATGGCCATGTGTGTAGTCTGTGTAACTCATTGCCCAAAAGTAATGTGAGCAAAAAAATAGAACATGAAAATTTTTAACGGAATATATCCTATTTTAAAATCAAAAGTAAATAAATAATTAACCTTTAAAACAAAACTAGACTTAAACCAAAACTAAAATAACACACGTGGAGGACTTGAACTCGAGACCCAATGATAAACTAACACTCATTCAACCACCAAACCAAAGCATGTAACACTTGCTTTTAGGGTCAAGTCGAACAAAGTGGTTTGTAGACCACAAATTTGAAGTAGAAATATTTATTTTATTGTTTCTTTAAGGTTTACATGATGATTGAATGGTTGAGTGAAAATTTGGTTAGGAATATTTATCAATAGAGTGTCCAATTTGACTAATAGGACTAAATTACAATAGGTGCAAAATGTGTGTTCTAGTAGCTAGATGTGTCTAATTGCTATGAAATTTTAAATTAGAGGTCCGTAAATTGTAATTAGACCATTATACTTTAAGTTGGACAAAATGGATATGGATAGGTAAAATTTTAAAGTTAGGCATTAAGGGCATTTTGGTCATTTGGCTTGTAAAGACAAAATAAAACACATAAAATATGTCATCTTCTCAATTTCATCCTCTTAGTGCCAAAAATTTAAGGGTCACCATAGCTAGGGTTTTGGCCAAGCTTTCAAGCTCGATTATCTAGAAAGAAGAGGTTCTGACCTAGACCGGAGAAAGAACAAGGTTGTAGACTAAATCGAACAATTATCCATTTTGTATCGAGGTAAGTTCATATGTAAAAGATGAGCTTTAGTATTATTGTATTTTATTGCTTTAATAATGCATGAATTGTATGTTCGATAAATGTGGATGAGCTTAATCCTATGAATGAGTCTAAAGACAAATCGACAAGCAAGAAATTCCATTTGAACCTTAGGAATAGGTAGGATACAAGTGACATGTCAAGAGAGTCATTATATGTTATGTGATTACGTGATCCTGGTGCTGGTCTTCTACGCCCTACCATCGGGTCGAATATTCCAAGATATGCCGCAGATATTTGATAGCTTGTGTGAGCAAAGACCGCATAGCCACATCTTGACTTTAAACCTTGTGTGAGTAGGCTCGTTGATAGCTTGAGAGCGAGCAACTATGTGATATGAGATTTGAGGTAGCATTGGCTACATATGTGGCAATTAGTGTGCAAATTTTTCAAGTATCCACATTATTATTTCGAGTGGCTCACTGAGTATGTCAAAGATAAGAATATGTGTAAATTCATTTCTAAATGGCTCAGTATGTACATAAAGCTCATGCTTATTAAATGTGTGAAATGATGAATATGAGGTAAGTTTGGTGATGGATTAGATTATGATCATGAAACTATGGTAGGTTTACATTTAATTATGTTATATTATTTGAATGTTTGTGTACTCAGTAAGGTTGCTTATTTCTTGCACACGAGCTTACTAAGCTATATAGCTTACTCTATTTATTTTTCATGTTTTTATAGTGTCGCCAAGCTAACTCCAAATCGGAGATCATCGGAGCTTGGGATCACACTATCAAACTCTCATTTTGGGTATTAATGGTCTTAGCATTTTGAATGTATGACATGTATAGAGGCTTGGTCATTTTGGTTATATGTATCATTTGATTTGGCCAAATGTATTGGCTTATAATTGTTTAAGGTGTTTTGATAATTGGCCATGTAAATTGGCTTATTTTTGCTAAAATGGTTGTAAGCCCATTTATTTATGTATATGTGCCAATGTCTTTGGTGTTATGGTCGTGGCATGCTTGGTGTATGATGGAGGTGATTTTTAGCATGAATGTGGAATTTTTGGAAATGTGCTTTATTGGTGAGATGATAATCTTATGCACAAATAGGTATCATGAAAGTAACTAATTGAGGCTTAATGAATGTGATTGGGACATGATAAATGTTACGAGCATGATAGTGTATGGTATTACATTGATATGCTTTAGCCATGGTTGTGGATGTTTGGTTGCCTAAGTGTGCCATGGATTTGTGCTATTGAATTGGTATATGTGTTTGTGCTAATAAGGGTGGCAAACGGCTTGGTAATAGTCCCTATTTTATCCATTATGTGTGGACACACGGACGCAGTGTTTAGGTTTGTGTGCCTTATGGGCATGTGTTCCAGCCAGTGTGTCCTCGCACCTTAATTTTGAGAAACAAATGCTCAAAAATTAAGCACACTGATAGAGGCACGGGTGTGTATCTCACCGTGTTGATGGCATCGGCCTCAACATCAAGCGTGTGCCCTTTGCCGTGTAAAGTCCTGACTCATTTTATGAAAATTAATTTTCCACACGCCTAGCGCACGGGCATGTGACTTGGGCTGTGTGATCTCAATTTGTTCATGAGTTATAAGTCGAGAGTTACACAGGTCGTGACAGCATGTGTAGCCACACATACTGTTCCTAGCACGGGCGTGTCTCAAACCATATGGAGTGTGACTGCTTAGTGGAAAATTTTCTAATTTTGTAAAACTTTTTAAAGTTCTTAGTTTAATCCCAAACCACTTCCAATGCATGTTTTGGGCCTCGAGGCTCGTATTAGGGACTTTATGATTAAATGCAAAATGGTTTTAAATTTGGGACGCAAATTTATGACATTTAAATTGTATGATTGTTTGTGTTATAAGTCCGATAATGCCTCGCCCTATTCCAACATTGAATACGGGTAAAGGGGTGTTACATTTAGTGATATCGTAGCTATGATTTAGTCGATTCTTGGACTAACGTAGCGTGTGTAAGAGTCTACCTATACATGCCATATATAAATTTTGATAGTGTGACGACTCTTAACAATTTAAAATGTGTTTTCATATAGTAAATGGATCCGACCAATAAGTGGGTGATGACGCTGAAAGTAATGCACCTGGCTCTCGACCAGAGGCTACGCCATCCGAAAGTAGACCTCGTGACAATTAGTTAGGAGGAGAGGCTAGGGAAGCCTTCTTCTAAAGATTGAATGAGTTGTTTGCCAAGTTTGTTTGAACAAATCGGACTACCCAACATCCTCCACCCCTACCTAACCCTCAACCGGTTCCCATAGGTCCCCAAGGTGTGGAATTGGTAAGATTGAACAAGCCTCCAATAGATATGATTTGAAAGCACGGGGATGAAGAATTTAAAGCAAATGTCAATGATGATCCCAAGAAAGCGGTAATTTTGGCTTGAGAACTCTATCCGGTATTTGATAAGCTCTTTTGCATACCGAAGGAGTGCTTGAAATGTGCTAGATCACTCTTGAGGATTCGACATATCATTGGTGGAACACTTTAGTATCGTAATACCAAGTGGAAAGAGTTCATTGGGGTTTCTTTCAAGAGGTGTCTATAAAAAGAAATATATCGAATGACGGTTTATTGATCGAAACATAAATAGTTCTTGAGAGTTTGAAACAAGGTCGAATGATCAGTAATCGAATACAATCGAGAGTTTGTTAGACTCAATAAGTATGCTCAGGAATGTTTTTCAATAGAGGCTATCATGTGTAAGAGATTCGAAGATGGATTGAATGAGGACATCCATTGTTAGTTGGGATTTTAGAGCTAAAAGAATTTGTTGTACTAGTTGAACGAGCCTATAAAGCCAAGAGTTGAGCAAAGAAAGAGAAAAGCTAAGTTTGAGGCTAGGGACTCAAAGAGAAAGGCTGATGAAAAGACATTTCAATCCTTGTCAAAGAAATCGAGAGATTTGTGTGCTCTCTCTAATGCTTGCTTAGGTATCCCAACCGAGATTGTGGGAAGCGATGTCGAGTTCTAAGGCCCAAACTATGTCCATAACTAGCGTTGGTAATTCTAGGTCTAATAAGCTTGAATACCAACATTGTAGTAAGCAACATCCCAGGTGAATGTAGGATAAATAAGCTAGGATTGTTTTAAATGTGACTCTCAAGATCACTTCATTCAGGGATTGCCACAGAAATGGTCGAAAATGATAATTTTTAGAATACAAGATCAAGTAA
>CM047003.1:58148620-58389888 GCA_025698465.1 Gossypium longicalyx
GATCCATCATTCTTCTTTACAAGCAGGACCGATGCACCCAAGGTGAGAAACTAGTTCTAGTAAAACCTTTATCAATTAATTCTTGCAACTGTGCTTTTAACTCTTTCAATTTAGTAGGAGCCATTCTGTATGGTGCTATGGATATCGGTGTTGTTCCCGGAATAAGATCTATAGAGAACTCTACTTCTCTAAATGGTGGTAAACCAGGTAATTCCTCCGAAAATACATCAGGAAATTCACAAACAATCGGCACTGATTGAATCTTTGACTCAGATACTTTAGTATCCAACACATATGCAAGATAACCATCATATCCCTTTCAGACATATTTATGTGTTAATATTGCTAAAGTCACATTAGATAACCCATCTAGTTTATCATATTCAACATGGAGTAACTCACCATTCTGACATTTCAACACAATATATTTTTGTTTACAATTTACCAATGCATCATCTTTGAGTTGTGCGATCCATACCAATGTAACACCCTAACCCGTATCCGTCATCAAAACAGGGGTTTGAACATTACTAGAATTCTGAATCACCTAAAAGTTTTTTTAATTAAATACTTACGAATCAATGCATCATATAAATAAATATATTACCATTCAATCAATGGTTTGGCACTTGTCTAAGCATCAACAACAACACTTGTTAGTGTACTTACGGATATTTTATTTATCTATCTTTTAATTATTTCTTTCATCTATTTTGTACATATATTTCCATATGACCAATTCTTGTAAACATTTCATAGAACCATTTCATATAACCATTCATCATCGATTACATATTATTTGAATATCAATTGTTCAAGCGATGTCATAGCATCTCTTATCTACTGATCTTATTTATCTTTGACATGATGCCATAGTGTCTTTCAGCCATAGTCTTACTCATTTTCTGTCAGGTTGCCATGGTATCTTTCAACCATGGTCTTGTTCATTTCATGTTACATTGCCATAGTCTTACTCATTTTGATGATTTTCAAAAGTCGGACAAGGAACCCGAAATCATTACGACCTTGTCTCACAAAATTGATTATATCTCATGATTTAAAATTCCATTGCTTACATAATTTCTTCTATAAGAAACTAGACTCAATAAGATTTAATTCCATACTTTATTCATCCTACAATTCGATTTCTAAAATTTTTGATGATTTTTCAAAGTTAGACTACTCTTCTGTCCAAAGCTGTTTTGGTACAAGATATTAATTACCATGTTATAACACCCTTATTTTCTTCTTCTACACCATTTCTCATCACTTTCTCTTATTTTCTCTTCACTAACATATCAAGAACATAGGACCTTATGTAAGAAAACTCTACTATAACATTATTTCCATGCTTTGTCAATAACAACAAACTTAAAAACATATTGAAATCTTGATGTACTTACCTTGTTCTATTGATACTAATCTTTAACTTGATTTTCTCTCTCCTCCAGCTTCTATTCTTGAATCCAACTTGATATTCTAACTCCCCATGCTCTCCTTAACATTTCTCTCTCTTAGTGGCTATGGAAATTCTTTTGATTTCTAGGTGAAAATGGTGAATTTTTGGTGGAAGGACCAAATTGTAAAGAAAAGAAAATTTCTTTCTTTTCCTTCTCTTCTAACATTGGTTGCATGCATGGAAAGATGATGAGAATTCTTCATCTTTCCTTCTGTTTATACTAAATAATTAATAATAAAATAATAATGAAATAATAATAAAATAATAAAATATCTTATTAAAATAATATATATCTAATTAAATAATCATAAAATATCATCAACATCATCATTACTTTCTAGATTTCTCTCTCTTCCAATTGACTATTTTTTCCTTTATTATCTTTTAAAATTACATCCTTGAGTCATCATTTAATTTGGTAAAATTGCAATTTAGTCCCTCATAGTTCTTCACCTATTCAATTTGGTCCTAATCCATTCATTTTCCTTAGTTTCTAGATCATTCCACTCTTAAAATATTTACAATATTGGTCCTTTAAATTTTTCATATTTACACTTTAACCCCTCAAATTTTAAGTATTTATTCTTGTGCAACAAAACTTTTCTCACTTTTACAATTTAGTCCGTTCTTGAATTAATGTATCATAATATACTTCTCGAGTATTGATATAACTCAAAATTCCTTTTTTTGTCACTTTATTTCCTTATTTTACTATATCAAGGATAATATCTCCTTTGTAAAAATTTTAGGTATTACATTTCTCTCCCCTTAAAATAAATTTAGTCCTCGAAATTTCCTTGTTTTCTTTTGATCATGAATTTCATTATTTCTATAGTTCTATAGTTTCTTTCTGTACATATTTACCAGTTTATCATTTATATCAATTCTCTATCCTTTCATTTCACAATTTATTTTCAATAAAATATTTCACATTTGTCTTTGAGCTTCTACCAACAAAAATAGAAAATAATATCATATGAATCTTATTATCAAGTGTTCTATCACATATATTGTCTTGGAAAACTAAAGAAAGATAGAGAGTAGTACCACTTGTGAATCAATCGGACTTACGATAATTTACATCTATTAGCATATTTATCCAACCTTTCCATATGTTAATTTTAGCATCCAAACATGAGCAGTTCCTATGCTTGAAAAATATTAGTACATATAAGATACTCATATAAAATCCCAAAAGTTTACTATAATATACCCAATTATAACTGCTATATTCAAATATTTTTACAATTTTATTTACCAATCTCTTGACTAGTATAGTCATCAATAATTTCACATCATTCGAGTTCCTCAAGAAACTAATTGGAAGGAATTTTGAGTTAACCATTACCTTAAATACCATATTTGAACAAATCGATTTTCCTATAAATAACTTCTTTATTTAACAATGATATTGTATATCTCAACTAGTTCAAGAAAAATCGATATCTCTATTAGGTACCCATATTTACTTATTAACTCATTCTCGATTCATTGCATTATCAATTGTTCAACCATTGAGCTTTTCACTTTTAAACACGAACTTAATCAATATAAATCTCATGAATTTTATTGCATATAAGCTGTATTAGTAAAAGGGTATAGATCGTAAAGCCTCATAATTAAATTTTCATGTATTTACTCATATAACATTTATCATTCTCAAGTACTATAAAACTTTTATCCAGTATTTTAACGAGTTACGCTTTATCATAACTAACATTTTTACTCGAGAGATAATCATTTACCTCATGCTAGAAAATTATTTACTTTTTACTTAGCGAAGCCCAGTAGACTAGATAGAACACTTTGGATATCACGGGACTTATCTGAGGTGCATTATTATGCACTAATGAACAAAAAACCTTTGAAGTCTTTGTGCAGGAGACCTGAGATGTGCTAAGCAGAAGAAACTTAACGTGCTAATAATAGAGCGGAGAGCACTAATAATGTGCTAATCGAGAACAACTTGGCGTGCTAAATATCGAGAGAGCACAAATGTGCTGTCGAAAACAGCGGCGTGCTAAATATCGAGAAACAACGGCGTGCTAATAATCGAGACATCTTTGAAGTCCCTTAACATCCTAGTAGTTCTAATCTTGTCTACTTGGGCAAATTATTTCATACATGCATATCACTTTTGCACCTTTTGCATAATGCTTTTACATGCTTTACAATTTAATCCTTGTACCAATAATCCATATACTTATATCTTACGTATCTTCAATACATGTAATATATTTCAAAATTCACTATTCATTCATAATTCTCTAATAATCCTTATCATGTACTTCATATATTACATTTATATATTTTGTAATTTAGTCATCAGCACAATATTTCATGTAGTAATATAATTTGCTTTTAATAATATATATAACATAATATTCATCATTGACATGTATTTATTCATACCTTTATGAATTCTGATTCATTCTAATCAATTTTTTACTCATATACCTGAGTATCGTTTTTAGCATTATCAGAATTATCTTGGGTTAGAAAGGATCTCATTTTATAAATAAAACAAATCTCATCAGAGTCAGGAGATATCATACTATAACATATTATAATGACATGTGTTTTTAGACTTCACATATACTACGTTTGGTCAGAAACCAAGCTAAACTATAGCTACGATACCACTAAGCTGTAACACCTCTAACCCGTATCATCATCGTCGAAACAAGGTTTGGAGCATTACTAAATTTCTGAATCACCTAAAAAAATTTTCAATTAAATACTTACGAATCAATGCATCATATAAATAAATATATTACCATTCAATCAATGGTTTGGCACTTGTCTAAGCATCAACAACAACACTTGTTAGTGTACTTACACATATTTCATTTATCTATCTTTTTAATTATTTCTTTCATCTATTTTTGTACATATATTTCCATATAACCAATTCTTGTAAACATTTCATAGAACCAATTCATATAACCATTCATCATCGATTACATATTATCCGAATATCAATTGTTCAACTGATGTCATAGCATTTCTCATCTACGGTCTTATTTATCTTCGACATGATGCCATAGTGTCTTTCAACCATAGTCTTACTCATTTTTTGTCAGGTTGCCATGGTATCTTTCAACCATGGTCTTGTTCATTTCATGTTACATTGCCATGGTATCTTTCAACCATGGTCTTGCACATTTTTTTATCCTGTTGCCATGGTATCTTTCAACCATGGTCTTACACATTTCATATCAGAAAGCACACTCCCGCGAACCTCATCCTTACAGTAGGATTACCAGTCCAGGCTAAATCCCCGGTAATATAAACTCATAGAGTATTGTCGGGATTACCAGTCCAGGCTAAATCCCCTGCAACGACAATTACTCTAATGAGCTTAGATCTAAATTACCGGTCTAGGCTAAATTCGGACCCTAATTGGATTACCCGTCGGGCTAAATCCATTTTCCACATATTCTTGGAGGGCTATATTAGGATAGGATCACCGTCAGGGCCTAGATCCTTTTTATCGTCAATTCTATTCAAAGATCCATCAATTTTTCTTTCATTCAATCGATTTCTTCCCTTTTTATCAATATGTCGGTGTTTTACAAATTTTCATATAATGAACATTCAAATCATATTCATATAAAAACATGCATTTCAAACATTTAAGAATATAATTCAAGTTACATGAACTTACCTCATTACTTGTTTGTGTTTATAATTTTATTAATCAGATATATTTTCTTTTCCACGATCAAATCTCTTATTTGAGTCGTCAGGATCTTATAAATAAATTTGATCATCATTTTCATTCATTTCATATTCTAATGTATTTAATTAATGCTCTGAGGCAAAATTACCATTTTGCCTCTAAACTTTATTTAATGGCGATTTCATCCTTAGAGTCGGAAAATAAAATTCTTGCAATTTAATCCTTATTTCCACTATTATTCTCATACATATTGATAACAACCCATGAATTCTATAAAATATCAGAATTTTTCATAATTTCAACACTTTTCAATTTAATCTCTAAAAACATGTTTTTCCCCAATCTTGAACTAAATTAATAATTTCATTCAATTTTGTAATTTAAATAATAAAATAGTCCGTTTCATGCAATTTGGTCATTTCTGACATTTTTACAAAATTACCCATAAAGTTTTACTTTTATTCAATTTAGTCCACAGCCTAAAACATGCAAATTAGCCATTTAGATGAATATTCATACATATTTTCCTCCTCCTTCTCTCCATTTCACATTCTTAATGTATATAACACACTTATAAGTAAAATTATCTATAATTTTTATTATTTACTTTTATGAATATTCAAGCTGTCCATCTGTGTCATAGTCACTAAATTATTTATATCTGGAGCTATAAAACTCCAAATTAAGATCCACTAATTTTCCCTGAAACTAGACTCATATATATTATTACCATAAAATTTTAAGAATTTTTGGTTTAGCCAATAAGTATAGTTTATTCTTTAAATTTACTCCCGTTCAACTGTCTGATACTCCTGACCCTTGTTCACTAAAATTAATTATCTCCTCATGCAGAATTCGAATAATGTTCCCATTTATTTTCTTGAAAATAGACTCATTCAAGATTCTAGACATATAAATTTAAGTCCATATTTATTTTTATCCAATTTTTATGATTTTCAAAATTCAGAACAGAGGACCAGAAATCATTCTGACCTTGTCTCACAAAATTGATTATATCTCATGATTTACAATTCCATTGCTTACATAATTTATTCCATAAGAAACTAGACTCAATAAGATTTAATTTCATACTTTATTAATTCTATAATTAAATTTCTAAAATTTTTGATGATTTTCAAAGTTAGACTACTGCTGCTGTCCAAAACTGTTTTGGTACAAGATATTAATTACCATGTTATAACACCCTTATTTTCTTCTTCTACACCATTTCTCATCACTTTCTCTTATTTTCTCTTCACTAACATATCAAGAACATAGTACCTTATGTAAGAAAACTCTACTATAACATTATTTCTATGCTTTGTCAATAACATCAAACTTAAAAACATATTGAAATCTTGATGTACTTACCTTGTTCTATTGATATTAATCTTTAACTTGATTTTCTCTCTCCTCCAGCTTCTATTCTTGAATCCAACTTGATATTCTAACTCCCCATGGTCTCCTTAACATTTCTCTCTCGTAGTGGCTATGGAAATTCTTTTGATTTCTAGGTGAAAATGGTGAATTTTTGGTGGAAGAACCAAATTGTAAAGAAAAGAAAATTTCATTCTTTTCCCTCTCTTCTAACATTGGTTGCATGCATGGAAAGATGATGAAAATTCTTCATCTTTCCTTCCTTTTATACTAAATAATTAATAATAAAATAATAATGAAATAATAATAAAATAATAAAATATCTTATTAAAATAATATATATCTAATTAAATAATCATAAAATATCATCAACATCATCATTACTTTCTAGATTTCTCTCTCTTCCAATTGACCATTTTGCCCTTTATTATCTTTTAAAATTCCATCCTTGAGTCATCATTTAATTTGATAAAATTGCAATTTAGTCCCTCATAGTTCTTCACCTATTCAATTTGGTCCTAATCCATCCATTTTCCTTAGTTTCTAGATCATTCCACTCTTAAAATATTTACACTATTGGTCCTTTAACTTTTTCATATTTACACTTTAACCCCTCAAATTTTAAGTATTTATTCTTGTGCAACAAAACTTTTCTCACTTTTACAATTTATTCCTTTCTTGAATTAATGTATCATAATATACTTCTCGAGTATTGACATAACTCAAAATTCCTTTTTGTCACTTTATTTCCTTATTTTACTATATCAAGGATAATATCTCAATGTAAAAATTTTAAGGTATTACATTTCTCTCCCCTTAAAATAAATTTAGTCCTCGAAATTTCCTTGTTTTCTTTTGATCATGGATTTTATTATTTCTATAGTTCTATAGTTTCTTTACTGTACATATTTACCAGATTTATCATTTATATCAATTCTCTATCCTTTCATTTGAATTTATTTTCAATAAAATATTTCACATTTGCCTTTGAGCTTCTACCACTGAGAAATAGAAAATAATATCATATGAATCTTATTATCAAGTGTTCTATCACATATATTGTCTTGGAAAACCAAAGAAAGATAGAGTAGTACCACTTGTGAATCAATTAGATGCGATAATTTTTGTCTATTAGCATATTTATCCAACCTTTCCACATATTAGTTTTAGCATCCAAGCGTGAGCAGTTCCTATGCTTCTAAAAATATTAGTACATATAAGATACTCATATAAAATCCCAAAAATTTTACTATAATATACCCAATTATAACTGCTATATTCAAATATTTTTGCAATTTTATTTACCAATCTATTGACTAGTATAGTCATCAATAATTTCACATCATTCGGTTCACTCAAGAAACTAATTGAAAGAAATTTTGATTTAACCATTACGTAAATACCATATTTGAACAAATCGATTTTCCTATAAATAACTTCTTTATTTAACAGTGATATTGTATATCTCAACTAGTTTAAGAAAAATCTAATATCTCTATTCAGTACCCATATTTACTTATTAACTCATTCTCGATTCATTTGCATTATCAATTGTTCAACCATTGAGCTTTTCACTTTTAAACCAGAACTTAATCAATATAAATCTCATGAATTTCATTGCATATAAGCGTATTAGTAAAAGGGTATAGATCGTAAAGCCTTATAATTAAATTTTCATGTATTTACTCATATAACATTTATCATTCTCAAGTACTATAAAACATTTATCCAAGTATTTTAACGAGTTCAAGCTTTATCATAACTAACATTTTTACTCGAGAGATAATTATTTACCTCATAACGAAATTATGTACTTTTTACTTAGCGAAGCCAGTGACTAGATAGAACACTTGGATATCTGGGACTTATCTGAGGTGCATTATTATGCACTAATGAATAGAAAACAGCGAAGTGCTATCTGAGAAACCAGAGATGTGCTAAGCGAAACATAACGTGCTAATAATAGAAACGGAGAGCACTAATGTGCTAATCGAGAAAACAACGACATGCTAAATATCGAGAGAAACCTTTGGCGTGCTAATAATCGAAGAAACATCTTTGAAGTCCCTTAACATCCTAGTAGTTCTAATCTTGTCTACTTGGGCAAATTATTTCATACATGCATATCACTTTTACACCTTTTGCATAATGCTTTTACATGCTTTACAATTTAATCCTTGTACCAATAATTCATATACTTATATCTTACTGTATCTTCAAAACATGTAATATATTTCATAATTCAATATTCATTCATAATTCTCTAATAATCCTTATCATGTACTTCATATATTACATTTATACATTTTGTAATTTAGTCATCGACACAATATTTCATGTAGTAATATAATTTGCTTTTAATAATACATATAACATAATATTCATCATTGACATGTATTTATTCATACCTTTATGAATTCGATTCATTCTAATCAACTTTTTACTCATATACACAGTGTCATTTTTAGCATTATCGAATTATCTTGGGTTAGAAAGCATCTCATTTTATAAATAAAACAAATCTCATCAGAGTCGGGAGATATCATACTATAACATATTATAATGACATGTGTTTTTAGACTTCACATATACTACGTTTGGTCCAAGAACAAACTAAATCATAGCTCTCATACCACTAAATGTAACACAAAACTTCGTATCAAATTCGTTGAAACAAGGTTTGGACATTACTAAATTTCTGAATCACCTAAAAAATTCAATTAAATACTTACCGAATCAATGCTTCATATAAATAAATATATTACCATTCAATCAATGGTTTGGCACTTGTCTAAGCATCAACAGCAACACTTGTTAGTGTACTTACACATATTTCATTTATCTATCTTTTTAATTATTTCTTTCATCTATTTTGTACATATATTTCCATATAACCAATTCTTGTAAACATTTCATAGAACCAATTCATATAACCATTCATCATCTGATACATATTATCTGAATATCAATTGTTCAACTAATGTCATAGCATCTCTCATCTACGGTCTTATTTATCTTCTACATGATGTCATAGTGTCTTTCAACCATAGTCTTACTCATTTTCTGTCATGTTGCCATGGTATCTTTCAACCATGGTCTTGTTCATTTCATGTTACATTGCCATGGTATCTTTCAACCATGGTCTTACACATTTTTTTATCATGTTGCCATGGTATCTTTCAACCATGGTCTTACACATTTCATATCAGAAAGCACACTCCCACGAACCTCATCCTTACAGTGGGATTACCAGTCTAGGCTAAATCCCCGGTAATATAAACTCATAGAGTATTGTCGGGATTACCAGTCCAGGCTAAATCCCCTGCAACGACAATTACTCTAATGAGCTTGGATCTAAATTACCAGTCTAGGCTAAATTCAGACCCTAATTCGGATTACCCGTCCGGGCTAAATCCATTTTCCACATATTCTTCGGGAGGGCTATATCGGGATAGGATCACCCGTCAAGGGCTAGATCCTTTTTATCGTCAATTCCTTTTCAAAGATCCATGAATTTTCCTTTCATTCAATCGGGATTTCTTCCCCTTTTATCAATATGTCGATGTTTCATAAATTTTCATATAATAAACATTCAAATCATATTCATATCAAAAACATGCATTTTGAACATTTAAGAATATAATTCAAGTTACATGAACTTACCTCATTACTTGTTTGTGTTTATAATTTTATTAATCGGATATATTTTCTTTTCCACAGTCAAATCTCTTATTCGGATCTTTATAAATAAATTTGATCATAATTTTCATTCATATCATATTCTAATGTATTTAATTAATGCTCTAGGCAAAATTACCATTTGCCCCTAAACTTTATTTAATAGCGATTTCATCCTTAGAATTCGGAAAATAAAATTCTTGCAATTTAATCCTTATTTCCAGCTATTATTCTCATACATATTGATAACAACCCATGAATTCTATAAAATATCAGAATTTTCCATAATTTCAATACTTTTCAATTTAACCCCTAAAAACATGTTTTCCCCAATCTTGAACTAAATTAATAATTTCATTCAATTTTGTAATTTAAATAATAAAATAGTTCATTTCATGCAATTTGGTCATTTAAACAATTTTACAAAATTACCCATAAAGTTTTACTTTTATTCAATTTAGTCCCTGAGCCTAAAACATGCAAATTAGCCATGTTAGATGAATATTCATACATATTTTCCTCCTCCCCCCTCTCCATTTCACATCCTTAATGTATATAACACACTTATAAGTAATATTATCTATAATTTTTATTATTTACTTTTATGAATATTCAAGTTGTCCATCTATGTCATAGTCACTAAATTATTTATATCTGGAGCTATAGAACTCCAAATTATGATCCGCTAATTTTCCCTGAAGCTAGATTCATATATCTTATTACCATAAAATTTTCAGAATTTTTGGTTTAGCCAATAAGTACATTTCATTCTTTAAATTTACCCACTATTCTACTATCGACAGTCCACGCCCCTTGTTCACTAAAATTAATTATCTCCTCGTACAGAATTCGAATGATGTTACTGTTTATTTCTCTTGAAAATAGACTCATTCAAGATTCTAAACATATAAATTTAAGTCCATAATTATTTTTATCCAATTTTGGATGATTTTCAAAAGTCAGAATAGGGGAACCCGAAATCATTCTGACCTTGTCTCACAAAATTGATTATATCTCATGATTTACAATTCCATTGCTTACATAATTTCTTCTATACGAAACTATACTCAGTAAGATTTAATTTCATACTTTATTCATCCTATAATTCGATTTCTAAAATTTTGATGATTTTTCAAATTTAGATTACTGATGCTGTCCAAAACTGTTTTGGTACAAGATATTAATTACCATGTTATAACCCCCTTATTTTCTTCTTCTACACCATTTCTCATCACTTTCTCTTATTTTCTCTTCGCTAACATATCAAGAACTTGAGACCTTTAAGAAAACTCTACTATAACATTATTTCCATGCTTTGTCAATAACAACAAACTTAAAAACATATTGAAATCTTGATGTACTTACCTTGTTCTATTGATACTAATCTTTAACTTGATTTTCTCTCTCCTCCAGCTTCTATTCTTGAATCCAACTTGATATTCTAACTCCCCATGGTCTCCTTAACATTTCTCTCTCTTAGTGGCTATGAAAATTCTTTTGATTTCTAGGTGAAAATGGTGAATTTTTGGTGGAAGGACCAAATTGTAAAGAAAAGAAAATTTCTTTCTTTTCCTTCTCTTCTAACATTGGTTGCATGCATGGAAAGATGATGAAAATTCTTCATCTTTCCTTCCTTTTATACTAAATAATTAATAATAAAATAATAATGAAATAATAATAAAATAATAAAATATCTTATTAAAATAATATATAACTAATTAAATAATCATAAAATATCATCAACATCATCATTACTTTCTAGATTTCTCTCTCTTCCAATTGACCATTTTGCCCTTTATTATCTTTTAAAATTCCATCCTTGAGTCATCATTTAATTTGGTAAAATTGCAATTTAGTCCCTCATAGTTCTTCACCTATTCAATTTGGTCCTAATCTATCCATTTTCCTTAGTTTCTAGATCATTCCACTCTTAAAATATTTACACTATTGGTCCTTTAACTTTTTCATATTTAAACTTTAACCCCTCAAATTTTAAGTATTTATTCTTGTGCAACAAAACTTTTCTCACTTTTACAATTTAGTCCTTTCTTGAATTAATGTATCATAATATACTTCTCAATATTGACATAACTCAAAATTCCTTTTTTTTGTCACTTTATTTCCTTAGTTTACTATATCAAGGATAATATCTCACTGTAAAAATTTTCATTGTATTACACCCAAAATCACATCAAATTCATCAAAGGGCAACCACATTAGATCAGCCGAAAAACAATAACCCTTTACCATCAACAGACAGTTTTTATAAACTTTATTAACCATAACATACTGGCCTAGGGGATTTGAAACTTTAACCATAAATTTAGTGAATTCAACAGAAAACTTTTTAACAAACACTAAATTTATGCATATGTATGAATACGTTGAACCAGGATCAATCAAAGCATTAATATCAGTATCAGGTAGAGAAAATGTACCAGTAATGACATCTGGTGCAGAAGTATCCTCTTTAGCATGAAATGAATATGTCCTTTTCGGTGCTCGTGCCTCAAATTTAACTGTTGTATCCCTTATAGTACCTCGGCTACTCACGACATTGCCCGTGGTGATGAAAGCGATTGCCTCTCGGCGCGAGAGTACTCGGCTTTGAAGTTTGATTAATATCTTTTTCAATCTTTTCCGGGCAAACTTTGAGAAAATGATCAAGAGAATCACATTGGTAACAAGCTCCACTTCTCAAACGATATTCCCCAAAATGAAATTTGTTGTAATATTTACATTTTGTTTTGGGATTACCAACACTTCCAACATTGGAAACAGATGGAGAAGATTATCTTGGGTTAAAGCGTTGAGAGCCTCGCTCTTTTCCAGAATATCCCGTAAAGTGGTAGAACAATCATGATACTTCTTTGATTTCTTTGAAGCAGATGATTGTGATTTACCTATATATCTTTTACCAAAAATCCAAGCTTCCCTCTCTGCTTGCTTATTTTCTTTACTTAATTCCTTAGCTTTATGTGTTCGATCGGCTAACACCACAAATTCCCTCAATTCAAGAATTTCAATCAACAATTTGATATCTTTATTTAAGCCATCTTTAAACATTTGCACATATCAGCCTCAGTTAAAACCCATTCTCTAGCATACTTACTTAACCGGACAAATTCCCGCTCATATTCAGATATAGTCATGTTTCCCTATTTGAGCTCTAAAAGTTCTTTCTTTTTCTGATCTAGAAATCTTTGGCTGATTACTTTTTTTTTGAATTCAGTTTGGAAAAATTCCCATGTGACATTTTCTCTCGGTACCCCAGAAGTTATGGTGTTCCACCAATGATAACCTATGTCTTTTAGTAAAGAAACTACACATTTCAAACATTCAGCTAGTGTGCAAGATAATTCATCTAAAACCGTGATGGTATTTTTCAACCAAAATTCAGCCCTTTACGGGTCATCATCATTAGTAGCTATAAATTCCTTTGCCCCATATTTCTGGTTTTATCTCTTTGAGGCTTACCAATTCTAACATGTTCGACACCTATGGCATCTCTGGGCTGGTTGAGGAACAAGAGGAGAGGTTGTTGTGCAGTAGGATTTGTTCTTATAAATTTTGTTAACCACTCATTCATCATTTGGAAGAAGGCTTCTTTTGCCTCCCCACCTCAGCTCTAAGATTTGGGCCTTCTACTACTAGATGCAGCTCTTTGAACTGAAGCTGGAGCATTGCTCTCAGCTTTCTTAGATTCAACTCTAGCTTGGTTGGATGACATTACTATATAAAAAACACATTTAAAAGTGATTAGGAGATATCACACTATCAAAAATTATATAATGGCATGTATAGCTAAACTCGAACTTGCTACATTCAATCAGAAATCGGTTAAATCGTAGCTCTAATATCAATAAATGTAACACCCTAGCTTTGTATCCATCATTGGAGTAGAGTTATAGAGTATTATCGGGTTCTGGATCAATTACGGATAATTCATGTTAATTCTTGTTTATTTCTGAACTAGTCGTATTGTCCTTGATTGTACCCTCGAGGCCCAATAAAAACATTAGAATCAGTCGGGACTAAATCGGGCACTTAGAGTATTTTTAATAAAATTTCAAACAAAATTTCCTAGATGCAAGGCACACTGCACGCCCGCTTGACCAAGGGACACGCATATGTTGTAAGCCATGTCGACCTCGTGTAACTTTCTAACTTTGTACTACATGGACAACTATACGCTTGGTGTGATTATATTGTGTGATCAATTTAATTTTCAAAAATTAGGTGTAGGGTTCACAAAGCGAGACACATGCTCGTCTTCTAAGCCATGTATCACACACGGCTAAGACACATGCCCGTGTCTCTGCTGTGTGCCAAATTCTAAGCATTCTGTTTCTCAAATTTAAGATGCAAGGGACACACGGCCAAACTACATGCCCATGTGCCGGTCGTGTGTCACACCTGAATTAAAACACAAGCCCATATGTCTACAGTGTAGACAAAATTAAACCATTTCTAGCTTTATTTCTCACCCAAATTTGCCAACAACCTACACCAACAATTGCAAACATATACCAACCAATACAAGCATTATAATCAAGCTAATTTTAACATCTAAATGATATATCTTTTCATACATTAATGTCTAGAGTTGAAAGCAGGGCAATATGGCGGTGGCCCGAATATGAGCGCGAGTTTGTTAGATTCAACAATTATGCTCGAGAGTGTGTCACGAGAGGCTATTATGTGCAAAAGATTTGAGGAAGGGCTTAATGATGATATCAGATTGTCGGTTGGTGTCCTAGAAATAAAAAGAGTTTGTTGTCCTAGTTGAGAGAGCTTGTAAGGCGGAGAGGAGGCTGTTAAAAAGAAAGGGCAAAGTTGAAATTGAGATGCTAATGAGCAAGTCATTTCAGTCAACACCCAAGAGGCCTAGAGAGTTCTCCACTAGATCTAATTTTTGAGTTGGATATTCTAGCGAAAGCGAGCGAAAAAATTTATGAGTCACGAAAGTTGAGACCACTTGATTGCAAGTGTTGGCGGTGTTCACTGATAGACGAGTGTCCCGATGTGTTCCAACGTCACCCGGTCGATGTCGAACAACCCGAGAGCGAGTTGTTTCGATGTGGTGCACCAGACCATTTTATTCGAGTGTCACGAGATGATTAAAGAAGCAATACAGAGTGTAAGATTAGGCAGCGCTCTGTCGAGCGGACCAGCGAGAAATCCGGGAGGGGGAAGTAATAGAGGTGTATCTAGAGATTCAGCGATGGGCGGATGTTAGAGCACACAGTGAGGACCTATGTTATCCATGCTCGCGAAGAGGCATCCTCCTCGATGTGATTACGGGTACATTTTCTCTCCATGATACTAGAGTTATTACTTTGATTGATGCAGGTTCAACCCATTCATATGTTTGCATGAAATTGGCGCCTAGTATAAGTATGCCTATAGAATCTCTGAAATTTGTGATTAAAGTATCAAATCCATTAGGCAAGCATGTATTAGTAGATAAAGTATGTAGAAATTGTCCTTTGATGATTAGAGGCTACTATTTTCCAGCCGATCTCATGCTATTGCCATTTGATGAGTTTGATGTGATTCTTGGTATGGATTGGTTGACTACACATGATGTGATAGTGAATTGTGGAAAGAAATTCATTGAGTTGAAATATGAAAATGGCGAAATTCTTCGGGTTAATTCAGAAGATTCGGATAGTTTAATTGCCATGATTTCTGTTATGTCTACTAAAAAATGTTTGAGAAAAGGGTATGAAACTTATCTTGCTTTTGTGTTGAACACTAAAGATCTAAAATTGAAAATTGAATCGAGTGCTTATGGTATGTGAGTTTTTGATGTGTTTCGGAAGAACTACGAGTTTGCCTCTGTTAGAGAAGTTGAGTTTGGTATTGAGTTGATTCCGGATGCCACACCCATTTCTATTGCTCCTTATAGAATGGTCCCATTGGAATTGAAAGAATTGAAAGCTTCGGTTGTAGGAATTAACGATATAAAGGCTTTGGAAGACCAGTAGTTCACCATGGGGTGCACCATTGCTATTTGTGAAAAAAAAAGACGGATCGATGAGATTGTGCATAGATTATAGGCAGCTTAACAAGGTAATAGTAAAGAACAAGTATCCATTGCCTAGAATTGATGATCTATTTTATCAATTGAAGGGAGCCACTATGTTCTCCAAGATAGATTTGAGATTCGGATAATATCAGTTGCGAGTTAAAGAGTCAGATGTCCTAAAGACTACTTTCCGGACTAGGTATGGTCTTTATGAGTTCCTTGTGATGCCATTTGGCTTAACTAATGCTCCTGCCATTTTCATGGACTTAATGAACTGAATTTTCAAACCGTATTTGGATAAGTTTGTAGTTGTGTTCATTGATGATATCTTGATTTATTCTCATGATAAGGCCCGAGCATGCGAGCATTTGAGAAACGATTTCTGATTACGAGAGATAATCGATTTGTATGCCAAGTTCGGGAAAAATGAGTTACGATGGCGAGAAGTTGGTTTTCTTGGACATATTGTCTCGGTGAAGGTATCAAGGTTGATCAGAGCAAGATTTCAGCCATTGTTGATTGGGAGCCTCCTAGAAATGTATCGAAGTTAGAAGTTTTCTTGGTCTTGCCGGATATTATAGATGATTTGTAGAGGATTTTCCATGATAGCTACCCATTGACAAGATTGCTGCAAAAAGGATGTCAACTTTGAATGGGTGAAAGTGTCAACAGAGGTTTGACAAGTTAAAGGCATTGTTGATTAAAGCTCTGTTTTAGTACAACGAGAACCAGTAAGGAGTTTGTGATTTCTGGTGATCGTCCATGAATGGACTTGGTTGTGTACTTATGCGGGAAGGAAAGGTAATTGCTTATGCCTCTAGGCAGCTAAAGCCACATGAGAAGAACTATCCAGACACATGATTTAGAGCTAGCTGCCATTGTTTTTCTTCAAAGATTTGGAGACATCATTTCTACGATGAGAAGTGCCACATATTCACTTGATCACAAAAGTTTGAAATATTTGATGACTCAAAAGATTTGAATTTAAGGCAAAGAAGATGGTTAGAGTTGATTAAAGATTATGAGCTAGTGATCAATTATCACCCAGTAAGGCAAACATTGTTCTTTGTTGCTTTGAGTAGAAAATCTTTGTTTGCATTAAGAGCTTTGAACACTAGTCTAGCCTTATTAGATGATGGTTTTATCTTAGCTGAGTTGAGAGCTAAACCGATGTTTCTTGAAAAAATTTATGAAGTTCAGAAAAATGACAATGAGTTGTTAGCCAAAGAGCTCTCGGTGTGAGTCGGATATCAGTCGATTTTTGGATCGATTTTGTGGTTGTTTGATGTTCAGAGGCAGGGTATGTGTACCGAAGAATGATGAGCTTATTTGAAAGATCTTACAGGAAGCACATAGTAGTTCTTTGTCTATTCATCCAGGTAGTACAAAGATGTATAATGATTTGAAGAAAATGTCTTGGTGGGTAGGAATGAAAAGGACATTTGAGAATTTGTTTCTAGATGCTTGATGCATCGGCGGTAAAGCCGAACATCAGTACCTTTAGGTTTATTGCGCTGTGCTAGTCCACGAGTGGAAATGGGGCGAGTTACTATGGATTTTGTGACGGATTGCCATTGACACCGAGAAAGAAAGATGCAATATGGGTTGTGATTGATAAGTTAGCGAAGTCGACTCATTTTATCCCGGTTTGTATGGATTATTCACTTGACAAGTTGGTTGAGTTGTATATTTGAGAGATAGTCGGACTACACGGGGTACCATTATCGATCATTTGAGAAAGAGATCCGAGATTTACTTCATGATTTTGGAAGAAATTACGAGGAAGCTTTGGGCACAAAGTTGAGTTTGAGTACAACTTTCTATCCTCGGACCAAAGCGGTCGATCGAGAGAAGTTATTCAGTACTTGAGGATATGCTTAGATCTTTGTGTGTCTTTGGAATTTCAAAGCGATTGGGAAAAGTACTTACCATTAGTAGAGTTTTCCTACAATAATAGTTATCAAACGAGTTTGAAGATGGCACCTTATGAAGCTTTGTATGGGCGTAAATGTCGCACACCTTTGTATTGGACGAGAGCTTAAGGAAAATCAGTTCTGAGGTTGATCTAGTTAAGGAAAGAAAGAAAGTAAAAGTCATCGAGATTGCTTGAAAGCAACTTGAGAGACAGACAAAAGTCGTATCACGATTTGAAGAAAAAGATATTGAGTATCAAGTTGGTGACAAATTGTTTTTAAAAGTATCCCGTGGAAGAAAGTTCTCGGTTTGGCAAGAAAGGCAAACTAAGTCCACGTTTTATTGGACCGTTTGAAGTGATTGAGAGAGTTGGACCATTAGCATATCGGTTAGCTTTACTGGATTGAGTTAGAAAGATTCATGATGTATTTCATGTGTCTATGCTACATCGTTATCGTTCGAGATCCGTCACATGTGATTTCTCATCTGACGTTGAGATTGACGGACATGACTTACGGTGAAGAACGGTAAAGATTCTAGCTCGAGAGTAAAGCAATTAAGGAACAAAAGTATTGCACTTGTGAAAGTACTATGGAATAAACATGGGGTATCTGAAGCTACATGGGAGCCAGAAGAGGCTATCACAAAACAGTACCCAAATCTCTTCACGGGTAAGATTTTTGGGGACGAAAATCCTAAAAGGGGAGAAATGTAACATCTGAAATAGGGCCTAAGCGGAATAGTGGTTGCGAAACCACAAATCTGAGATATTTTACGAGATATATAATTAAATATTATTGAGTCTATTTTCATATGAAAAAAAACAGAGTAAATAAAGGAGTTGTATTTTTCTGAGATATTTAAATTTTTAGTGCAGCAGAGTCGAGTGATTTACGAATCCCTGCTCTAACTTTAGAAATTCACTAAAAATTGTACAAAAATAATTAGGAGTTATAATTTATATGTGTAGATTCCTTATTTAGTCTACTTTTAAATAAAATAAACTGGTCTTTCTGAGGAGAAAATTAATTCGTAGTGAGCAGTCGTCGAGTAGCCAAACACTATAACGAGAGGAAACTTTAACTAATAAAGCTGTACTCATTGGCTAGACCAAAAATTCTAAAAAAAATTAGTAAGAAGATATATGAGTCTAGTTTCATAGAAAATTTACAGTTTGGATTTCTAGTTTTGTAACTTGAGTTATGATTTATTTAGTGACTATGGCCTTGAGATGGATAGATTATTTATGAAAGATGAAATAAATTGTTTTGATTTGTTTAAGTGATCGGAAAATTTTTATTGATTCCTTTTTCCCAAACCATTTCAATTTCATGTTTTAGGGTCTTGAGGACCCTTTTTAAGGACATATTGAATGAATGAAGCTAAATTAATTTTAAAAGAAAATTTTTATGCCCGAATTAGTAAGCTAAGTCGGAGTAACGCCTCGTGCTCGACTCGTGACGGTCTCGGGTATGGGGTGTTACAAATTGTATGATTTTTGTGTTATAAGTCCGGCAATGTCGCATACCTATTCCAGCCTTGAATACTGGTAAGGGGTGTTATCTGATGAGCTCATTCGACATTAAAATGCAACAATAAACTCAGCTGCTCGCCCTACTCATAAACCACTAAGTACAAACCTCAAAATTTCTAAACCCAAATTACAGGGTGTTGAAACACCTTATCTAATCAATATCAAATAAATGAAGTGTAATACGATTGAAAAACCTTAATCTAAAATAAAATAAAAGAAGTGTAGTTCTATATGGAGTTTACTTTTATTTTATTTTACCATAAATATTTTATTTTAATAAGGATTGGTCACTCAATTCTAACAAAATTTATAAAAATGATTATATTAATTACATAAAAGTATTTACAATTTATATTCCATATATCATAATATTACCAATGATTTATCAGTTTTTATATTTTCATGATAATCTAATTTGAATATTTTTAATATAAAAAATTCAAACATGAAAACTCTGACATCATGATAATAATAATAAGCTTGTAAAGACACGAGAAAATAAATGTACTTTACATTTTAATAAATTATCTCATCACTTATGAAATCTTTTTAAATTTATATGAGTTATATTTATAGACAATTTAATATTTAAAATATTATTTATATATCCAAATTAAATTTCTGAGATAAATTGTATTAATTGCATTAAAGTATTTAAAATTTATAATTCATATATCATAATATTAACAAATTTGAATATGATTTAAATTAATTTAGTGTTACTCTAGAATGCCATTTTAATAAGTATTTTACTCTTCATTATTTTCTAATAGTCAACAAACATGTATAATTACAATCATGAATCCAACTTCTCTGTCTTTATCCGATTACATAGGTTGTATATCCCTAAATATTAAAGTGATTTAGGCTTGGCTTCCTCCCATGCCACAATTCCTATGGAGTTTTTGGTGCATTCTTCGTTGGTATTTCATTCAGAATGTAGCAAGTCATTTTCAATGCATATCCCCAAAAATATGTGGGTAGTTGTGAATAAAACAACATTGAACAAACTATGTCTAGTAAGGTTTTGTTGCTTCCTTACATACACTATTTTATTGTAGAATGCCTAGCACAATTAATTGGTATAAGATCTCATTTTGTATAAGGGAACCTAGGTACTCATTTGATAAATATTTCCACCTTGGTGAAATTGAAATGTCTTTATGGGTAAACCTAACTATTTTTCAACTTTCATATGAAACTTTAGCAATTTATTGAAGGTTTTTCTCTTGTAGAGCATTAGGTACTCATATTTGGAATAATCATCTATAAAAGTTATGTAGTAATCATAATCACCTTGCGCATTAATGTTCATAGGACAACATACATCAATGTGCACAAGTTCTAATGATTGAATGATCTTTGTACCTTTTGCATTAAAAGACCACTTAATAATTTTACCTTCTGACCGCCTTCAAATGTGCAAATATTTAGAGTAAAAATCGTGCGAATAAAATATATAATTAAAGTGTGGTACCTACAAGTAAACATGTCAAATTGTAATATACAAGTGTTATAACAGAACATCGGTAAGTATTTCGAGGATCGTACCCAATGAAGGATGGATTAAATTTAAAATTATTTTTACAATAATAAGTCTAAACACTAATCACAAAAAATCATATTATGATAAACAAGAATATTAAAATTAATATTATGAAATAAAATAAAATAACTAGGAAGAAATAAATGAATAAAGAAAATCTCAATTAACAGATAAAAAATTAACTCGCTTTCGTGGTTGTAATTAACATCAAAACTCGAGTTTGTTTAATGAATTAGTTATTCACTAACCAGTATTACCTTCTGGTCTTGACTAATTAATTAATCGGCAAGTACTTACTTAACTTCCAACCTCACTTTCTTGATCGAGATAAATTACAATTTGCTCGGTAAACTTATCTTTTGACCTTGTTTATCCTAAATTACTTCCTAGGGTCGTCAATTCTAACGTTCATGCATACATAATTTATACCAACCAATTAATATGGAAAACCCTCAATTTCCATTAATCACTCATTAATCACCCTAAAGGACGTAGCCACTCATCAATTCACTTACCATCTTCATCATAATCAAATTAATCATGCAAAACACACAAATTAGATTAAAACGAGAGAAGGATAGAAATTGATCAGTTTGATAAATTGGATGTGCTCGAATTTGCAAAATCCTTTAACAACTAGCGAGATATCATCGTTTACAATCAAGAAGTGAAAGAAAAAGATAAAAAAATGCTTAAAAACAAAGTCTTGGATCAAATCAAATCCAAGTAGAAATACAAGAAAATAAAATGTTTTGAAAAGGAAAAGAAACCAAATTTAAAATCTAATTAAAATTAAATCTACTCCTAAAACCTAATTTGTGGCCTCCAAAGCGGTGGCCCCTATGGCTTAGCGTAAGCTTACTACTTATAGGCAAAGTTAGTTGCTCAATTAGGTCGATTGCAAGCCTTAATTAATCTAAATATGGGTTGTATAGACGAAAAACACCCTTAATGAATTTTGCCCTCCGTCGGACACGTGTCGCGACACGAGGCTAGTGCGTGTTGTGACACACAACCGAATGTGAATCTTTGGGGTTGGTTTTCTTTGTGTTGCGACTTGGTTGTTTATAACTACCCAAATCGCCAAGACGTTATGACCAAATTTCAAAAGCCACATTAAATCTGTTGAAAAACTTTTCCTTTTTAAAAGCAACTATGTTAAAGTCATTTTTGTGAAAACTTAAAATTTAAATACTAAATAATTTAATTTTTGAAAAAGATTTATTAAAACATAAATATTGAAACGTTCATTATTTTATCGAGTTATTGTCTTATATCATTAAAACAAAGAATTTGCAACATCAATTTTAAATATTTCTTAAAAACGATTTTGGTAAAATATTTCACGAAGGACTTTGAAAATACTAAAGAAAAAAACCTAAATTTATAAGTTTATTAAAAATTAGATAAAATCATTAAACTATTTTATAACAACAATTTAAAATACTTATAAGTTCATCTATTATGCATGAATGGCAGTTTATAAATTATAAGTAAAAACAACCCATAAATAGTCTAATGTCTAATGTTAAAATAACAACCTAAAAGTTTATTAACCATTTTATAAAATATTTCATCTACAAAACCTCTCCATATATTTGAATCCAAGTCTTACGCTCGTGAATCATCGAAAAGTTTATGAAAACTAAAGAGTGAGCTAAAAGATCGAGTGTGAATTTCATAACAAGTTAAATATCAATAAACATGATTATGGCAATCCAATTTTGATAAAAGCACTAAAATGTTTTGGAAAATCCTTAACTTCATTTCCTTAATCTTATGTATATTGAAGGAGTTAGAACCTTCCCAGTTTACTCGATTCTCTACTTTTTCGACTCAAACCTTATGGTCACTTCTCTATGCAAGGCTTCCTATAACTATCTCTTCTTTGGAGAAACCTAAGGTGTGGATAAAGAAAAGAAGAAAATGAATCAGAGATGAGGAGAGTTTTCCTTGAGAAGTCATTTTTGAGCTATTTATAGTCCTTCGCGCTCAGTTATCAACCCTATAGAAACAATCTATTGGTAATCATTTTGTCTCCCACTGCGGAACTAGTCAGTTTTAATCCAACCAAACCAGAATTTGATCTCAACCATTTGCAACTGGTCATTAAATTTTCCTGATTTTTCAGTAGAGGTTGCCAACTTATAGTTCCTTTCAATTTAACCGCCACTTATTCCTAATTTCAGATGTAACACCCCAAACTCGACCTAGATGTTATGGCTGAATTTGGAGATGTCACACGAAATGGTTTTGGAAACGAAGTTGTCACGTTAGAGCATTTCCATTTTATAATTTCCAAGTTTAATCAAAAACCCCGTTTAATTAGTTCTTTTATCAAAACTTAATACAATGGAAGCTTATCAAACTAATAGTTTTTGAAACCCAATTTGAAATTTTAGGAAAAACCCATTTGTGTGTAAAATCCCTTTTTTGTAAGAAATTTTATCAAGCATGCAAAATAACGACGATCGGATCAAAATTAAGTTAAAACCCAATAGTCCAAAGAGTCCCTAAAATTTACAACTCTCAAAATAGTCCAAATTTTAAATTAACCAAAAGACCAAGTTTTAGTAGTTTATGATAAAGTGGCCACCCCTGAGTCTCTACTGCACCGATCCGCCTGACTCTATGGACTACCTATATAGAATAAAAAGAAAAGAGTGAGTTTACGTAAACTCAATGTGTAACCCCACAAATTAAGCATGCAAACAAGCTGTACAATTAGATTGATCGGATACATATTCGGGTTTAAGCTCATTCTGAGATCTGATTAGAGATATGCATATGAGAATCGAAATCACAACCCTACCCCCATCCTTTACACACCATCTCGACCATCCCTACACACCATGTGGGTTTAAAACACCCACCCAACCCTAAACACCTTATAGTGCGATGATGCGGCACATATGAGATATAATGCGACCATCTTTGCGGATAATGTGCAAAAACTGCCTTTCAAAACTCTTCCTCCAGTACAAATCATCCCACCCCAATAAAAATAACAGAAACAAAACATACATATAGAATTAAAAATAGTACATGCTTAACATTCTTATAATAACAGATAAGCGAGATACACATGGCATAGACATGCTCGAAACAGTACAACAATCTAACAAAACACATAGTTTTAGGGTTTAGTAAGCCTTTACCGACCCTACAGGTGGGTCCACGATTGATTAGGTTGACCCATGCGACCTACGAAAAATTTAGTATAATGGGCTCACATGCGTGTAGCCCACACGCGCCCATATTGGCCTTGCCCATGTGAATCATACGGCTGGCCCGATTACTACGCCCATGTAGTGTGTGCATGCGGACCCACACGCCTAGATTGGCCTTGCCCATCCGGATCACCTTTGCTGGCCCAATTACCACACACCCAATTTTTCTAGCCCATGTGGCTCACACACCCACTCTGGCCATCACATGGCGTATCTTACGCGCGGCACGGCCTTAAATCGACTACGGCCTACCACATGACCTATCACCCACGGCCGTGTGGCGTCGATAGATTATAATTTCAGCTTTCGCGAATCCTATTTTCTACGTTTGGGTACACACCTAATACTCTTTTTAGTAGCCAAAGACACTCCGAGCCTCACAAGCCTAGAATTGATCAATTAAACCCCAATTAATTGCTTGGAGATGATATTAAACCGAACCATACCATAATGGACAACCCATAAGTCGTCTAAAACCTTTACCTTAGAACGTTTAACAATGATTTCGCACAATCAAAGCATCGATTGGGAACCTCCAGCCCTTTGACCTTCTCTTAAACATAAAATGAATCTCAATTAACTGAAGATTCACAAGCCAAAACAAAAATCACACTTATCAACTTACTGATAATGCTATAAAAACATCGGTATAACGATTCACGAAAACTTGATAGTAGGTAGGAGATCGAAAAAATAAAATTGGCAGTAAGAAAGGAAAAGGGAAAATGGCAATGGAGGAGGAAGAGAATGTCGATTTTTCTAAAGAGGATTTTTGGGAAAGCAGTTTACTCAAATCCCACTATCTAAACTATCATAACCACCCATGTCGGACTTTTAACTTCAACAAAATTACATCCCATAACCGATCAAAAATAAATACCCATGCTTGTATAGGGATTCGAACACAGGACCTCCACACAATACACAAACTCCTTACCACTTGAACGAAAGCAAGCTCATTCTGGTTTTGAATTCTGAGATAATTAAATATAAGCCCACTTTGAACAAAGATAGGGCTTAAATAAGAAAAATGCCAAAATTTACCAAATTTGAGGCTTGAACTTGGGACCTCTCACACATACCTAGAACATTTAACCACTAAAGCGGATACACAATTGTGTCAAAATTTTACAAAAGTAGGCGTAAGAAATTTGGGGTGCTACAACTCTACCCCAAAAGAAATTTCGACCTCAAAATTTGATCGAACAATTGAGGATCTGTGGCGCGTGAGTCCTCAGGTTCCCACGTGGCCTCCTTAGTGCCTTGATTCCACCACAGAACCTTCACTAATGGAATGGACTTTATTCGCAGAACCTTAACATCTCGATCTAGGATCTGAACCGGCTCATCCTCAAAGGTCAAGTCCAACCTAACCTCGATCTCCTCAACTGAGACAACATGAGATGGATTAGAACGGTACCGTCTCAACATCAAGATGTGAAACACTTCATAATATGGTCTAGTTCATGGGGTAACTGCAATTGATAGGCAACTGGTCCCACACATTTTAGAATCTGGTACGACCCAATAAATTTAAGGTTCAGCTTGCTTTTACGGTCGAACTTCAATATCTTCTTCCATGGAAAAACCTTAAGAAACACGAAGTCCCCCACAGAATACTCAATCTCACGGCTCTTTAGATCTGTATACAATTTCTATCTGTGAGAAGCCATTTTCAGATAATCCCGAATTAGTCTAACCTTATCCTCAGTCTCAAAAACCAATTCAGGACCCAAAACTCGACATTCACCCAACTCACCAACACGATGAGTGCGACACTTACGACCATCTGAGCCTCGTGGGTGCCATCTAAATGCTAGGCCCAGTAGCTTGTATTGTGTAGGGAATTTGGCTAGAAGCGAATAATCCTTCCAACTACATGGGAAGTCGATCACACAACTCTGAATCATATCCTCCAGTATCTGAATCACCCTCTTAGATTGACCATCGGTCTGAGGATGGAATGTAGTACTAAAGTCCAATCTTGACCCTAGAGATTCATGCAACTTCTTCTAGAATCGAGACGTAAAACAAGAATCGACATTTGAACCCCATGCAGTCTAACTATCTCGGAGATATACAGCTTTGCCAACTTCTGAAGAGAAAAGTCTGTCCGAAACGGAATGAAGTGAGTAGACTTGGTTAATCGATCCACGATGACCCAAACAGAATCCTTCTTAGTGGGTGTTAAGGGCAACCCACTAACGAAACCCATCGTCACACGTTCCCATTTCCATAAGGGAATCTTGATTGACTACAATAAATTCGAAGGAAACTGGTGCTTAACCATAACCTGCTGACACGTTAGACATCGAGCCACAAAGTTAGTAACCTCACGCTCCAAACCCGGCCACCAATAGAACTCGCGAAGGTCGCGATACATCTTATTACCGCCGGGATGCATAGCATAAAGGCTACTATGCACCTCCCTCAAAATAGACTGCCTTAGATCAGAATCGTTCAGCACACAGATCCACCATTGGAAACATAACACACTATCACGATTTATCCCAAAATCAAAAGTAGTACCACTCTCAATGCTGTCCGAACCACCAGCTCAAAGACTCATCCCTAACTCTTTATCCCAAATCGATCAATCCAAGTCGGCTTAACTTTTGCAACTCGGCCAATGAGACTCCCATCGTAAAAATAAGGTCGATTATTTTGGTAAGAAAAGAAGAGAGTTAGTTGCGTTTCATCAAAGAGTATGAGGTTAATGATAAAATAAGGTCGATTACTTATCGGTAGGAATTCGATTCGAGCCTTAGTTTAAGAAGTAAAATGTTAGGTATGCCAAAAATGAATGAGAATTTGAAAGTGTTCTTTGAAATCAATTTCAAATCCATTTGTAGGTAAGATTTTCTGGGGACAAAAATCCCTAAAGGGGGGAGAAATGTAACATCCTGAAATAGGGCCTAAACGGAATAGTGGTTGCGAAACCATGAATTCCAGGTCAAAAAAACTTATTCCGATTAATTTTTAAGGTTTATTCATTGATTGAATAATTGTGTGAAAATTTCGTGAAGAAATTTTATGTATAAGTGCATAATTTGATAATTAGGACTAAATTGTAAAATTAGCAAAATGTGTGTTCTAGATAATAAAGGGGATTTAATTGGAATGGGTTCTTAAAGTGGAGGTCCTTATTTAGTAATTAGACCATTATATTTAAGTTTGGACAAAAATGAGCAAGAATAGGACATATTTGAAAGAAAAGCCTTTAAGGGCATTTTGGTCATTTAGTAATTAAAAGAATTAAAAAGGGAAAATAAAACCAAAAGTGGTCCATCTTCTTCATGGAGGCCGAATATAGCATGGGGGAAGCCATGGTTAGGGTTTCCAAGCTTTCCAAGCTCAATAGTAAGTCCATTCTAGCCTTGTTCTTAATGTTCTTTACGTTTTTAGAGTCCCGGTAACTTGATTTAGCATATTCTAGCAATAATTCATGTTAGGGTTCATATTTGGAAAAATACCCATATGTTAAATGTGTATATTTTGATGTTTTATGATAGAATAAGAAGCTGGAAATTATGTTAAACAACTTTTTCTAAGCGATTTTAAGTGAAAATGAGTAAAACGACATAATCGGTAAAAATAACTAATGTTCATAAGTACATGATAGAGTGGGAATTTGATGTTTCCATAGAAGGAAAAAATGTTCAGCGTGTCATAAAATATAAGAAAAATGGATAAATTTTAATTTCTGAGCCTAGGGGCAAAATTGTAATTTTGCAAAGGTTTAGGGGCAAAACTGTGATTTTGCCAAAGTTTGAGTTAGGGAATGTTTTGAATAGTAAATTAATTAAATAAGTGAAATATGATGTTTTAGATCCCGGAAAGTGAGATTTGGACCTAGAACAGGAGAAAAATCGAAAATCGGGAAAGTTGGAAAAATGGTCATTTTGGTATCGAGGTTAGTTCATATGTTTAATAAGCATTTAATTATGCATATTTGAATGATAAATTGATATTTTGGCCATAAATACTTTAGTATTGAGTTTCAGATATAATGATTAATGTTGGATAATAATTCGATATTGGAACGAGAACTTGTATAATTTATATGTATGACTAAATTTTGTATTATGGCTTTGTATGATAACAATAAAGTATTGACTAGCATAGTTTGATGAGAATAAATTATGTTGATGATATGATGAGATTGAGAATGTAAGTATGTCGTAGCATTTTATTATTATGCAACTATTGTTATTAGTATTGCTATTATTGAGTTATGCGACTAACGTTGAGAATTTGAGCAAGTATATTTTAGCTATGACTTAACAAGGCATTGATATCTCAAAGTCCATGGTTGTACCATGAAAATTAAGGAAGAATTGAAGGAAAAGTCCATGTTCATAACATGGCATTTAAGGAGGAATTAATGCTGATTAAGGATACCATGTAAGACCATGTCAAGACATGGCATTGGTAAGGCAAGGATCCCGTGTAAAACCATGTCAAGACATGGCATCGGCATTGATTAAGGACTCCATGTAAGACCACATCAAGATGTGGCATTGGCACTAAGACAAGGATATCATGTAAGACCATGTTTGGAACATGGATTTGGTAAGATAAGGATATCATGTAAAACCATGCCAAGGCATGGCATTGATAAGTTCTATAAGGCAAGGAAATCATGTAAGACCATGCCAAGGCATGGCATTGATAAGTTCTATAAGGCAAGGAAATCATGTAAGACCATGCCAAGGCATGGCATTGATAAGTTCTATAAGGCAAGGAAATCATGTAAGACCATGTCAAGACATGGCATTGATGAGTTACTATAAGGCAAAGGTCACATGTAAGACCATGTCAAGGCATGGCATTGGTGAGTTCATAAGGCAAGGATACCACGTAAGACCATGTCAAGACATGGCAATGGTAAGCTCAAAAAGGAAAAGGTTTACGAGTAATCCAAAGAGTAAGTCAAAGAAAACGTGTGTAAGCAAGCTATTAAGTAAGATGGGAAAGTAAGTAAGAAAACGTGTGTCAAGACATGGCAATGGCATTTATGAGTTACTTTATGACATGATTGGCAATATGCCTATATTATGAAAGAGTACTCATGTGTTAAGTGAGATGTTGCAGGTATGTAAGCAAGCTATTAAGTAAGGTGCCTTTTGTATTACGAGCCTCTGGTAAGAGTGCACCGATGAGTAAGATGGGAAAGTAAGAACTAAACATTATTTAAGCAAATTATGATGACATAGTAGTAAGCTAAATTGATTGCTAATGCTTATTATTTTACATGTGAACTTACTAAGCTTTATAAACACTTATTTCACTTTCGCATGTTTGAGTACTTAAAAGCAAGCTCGGGTTGGAGGTCGTCGGAGATCACTTCACACTATCGACTATCAAGTTACCAAATGGGTATTTCGTTTACAAGCGTTCTAGTTTATGGCATGTATAAGGACTTAGCCATTTTGAGTGTATGTCCTTATGATATGGCTAAAGAATGGTATGTAAATATTTGATAATGATTAGATATTGAAATGGCTAATGAAGAACATGTTTCGATGTTATGTATGCCTAAATGGTAGTTAATACAAAGAAATCATGAAAAAGTGAAATTAGCATTAAAACTGTATTGAACAGCAGCAGTGACGTGATTTTGAAAAATCACCAAGAATAGTAGAAATGAAATTAGATGATGAATGAGATGTATAACTAAATCTTATTGAGTGTATTTTCATATGAAAGAAACAAAGTAAGCAAAAGAAGTGTATATTAAGAGATATTTGAATTTCAGTGAGAAAGGGTTAGAGCATTTTTGAATCCCCTATTTTGAATTTATAAATTCACTAAAAATTATACAAAAAGAATTAGTAGTTATAGTTTCTATTTATAGATTCCTTAGTTAATCTACTTTCATGAGAAAGAAACGGCATGCTTATTTGAATTCTGTACAAGGACGAAATTGGTTCATAGTGAGGAGAGGTCAGAGTAGTTGAACAGCACAATAGAGAAAATTTTAACTAATAAAATGTACTAATTGGCTAGACCAAAAATTTTGGAAAAAAAAAATTAGTAAGAAGATATACGAGTCTAGTTTCAGGAAAAATTCACGAATTTAAATTTTGAGTTTTTTGACTCGAGTTATGATTTATTTAGTGACTATGATGCAGGTGAGCAATTTTATAAGGAATGATGAAATAAATTGTTTTGATTTGTCTAAGTATTCAAAAAAATTTTAATGTTCCTGATTTCATCCTGAACCGTTTCAATTGCATGTTTTAGGGTCTCGAGGGCCCTTTTTAGGGACATATTGAATGAATGTAAATATCTTAATTTTAAAATCAAATTTTATGCCTCGAATTAGTAGGTTAAGTCAAGTAACGCCTCGTGCTCGACTCCGGCGACGGTCTCGGGTAAGGGGTGTTACATTTATTGGTATCAGAGCAAAGATTTAGTCGGTTCTTGGAATAGTCAGTATGAGTAAAAGTCTAACTATACATGCCATATTGAACTATGATAGTGTGACGACTCCCGACCAAGATATAAAATGTTTTGTCAAACAGATGCGCACTCCAACCGAGTTAAGTTTGATAGTACATACAGTATGTTTATGAGGAGTTGAGGCTCATAAAATGCAAGAATAATGGTTCATGATGTTTATGTGATAATGAATAAATTGTGAATAAGAATTGTTCGGGAAATATGAAAGATGAGATAAGATGAAAGGAAAGTTTATATTGAGATAAATGTTCATGTTAAATTGGCATTTGTATGATGCTATATGTATAAATAGAGAAGTTAAGTGAATGCTATGAGTAATTTCACTCGAGATTTATGAATGCATGTATAAGTGTACTAATTTGCATAAGATGATCATGAAGTCATTGTATTATGAATGTGCATGTTAAGTTGCTTGAAGCAAATTGTATAATTGTAATAATATTTTAATATGATGAGTGTTAAGTTATATGCATGAGTATGTTAGAGGTAAGTCAGAGGTGTTACAACCTCGCGCCCCTTATCAGCAAGGTAATTTAGAATGAGATTTCATGAAATTCAGATTGAATATGCTAAAGTGGAAAACTAAAGAGTTCAATGATGATTTATTGTGATGTAATCGAGTCGAGAATGATTTAGCAAATGAACACGATTGCAAAAAGAATGCCAGTTAATAATAAAATCATCCGAGATAAGCGAAATGTCACGATAAAAGAAAGGTCGAGGCTCAAACTAATGCACTCATTCAAGTATGATATGTAAGGTATATGATTGCTAGATTTTCTTCAGAATAAATTCCAACTGTGAATGGGATAATGTGAATTCAGTAATGATAGAATTAGACAGAGGAATAATAATTGAGTTGTATTAATAGTTGAATGTAGATTTTATAGTTGAGAAATTATAGAAAAATCTTTTCCGACTATTATATGTGTACATTTACTTTCAGAGATATATATAAATATATGCAAGATCATAGACGCAATTCCTACAATATGAGAATGTTAGTTAAATTTACAGATAGATGAAAGCATTATAGTTTGTTTGAGCTGTGATTGATATTGCTCTATCTATTCAAGTTTTCTACTTAAGCGTGTAGATGGAAGGTTGTGATAAGATCTCAGATAATGTTAGTGATCTGTATTGTTAACTATTGCTTAATGAAAGTAAAGGAAAATTTTATGGCTTCTGTCATAGTTGTTCCCAATGCTTGTGAGTATTATCCTTTCCTTTTGGAAATTTTCTAAGATGCTATTGAAACCTTAACTGCTCTACATGAGATGTGGTTACCAGTAATTCTGTGTAGCTTCATGTTCTAAGATTTTATTATCTCAGTTTTATTAATAAATTATTGTTAAGTATCAGCCATGAGACATTAGCAGAAAATGCTCTATTGATGAAAATGGTTTCTTCTTATTATGAGTATGTTTATGATGATTACGAGTTCGAGCCTGATAATAAAAGTATAGAGGTATAGTTATCAGAGGTATAAAGATTCTTCTTTTGCACTGGTTGTTATTGAAATTTGTGTTTAAATCTCTCAGATGATCAGAATGTTTTATTTTCACCCAGGACATTATTTACTAAAGTAATTGAGAAGTCAGTCTTGTTATGGCATTATGATTTTTGAGTAGTATGAGTATTGTGGCCTCAGTGCAATTCAGTTCAGACATGTGTATTGATTTTCATTTTTTGCATAATCTTGATTTATATCAGTGAGTTAAAGACCGAATGCTATGTTCTTTTGAGTTATGCAGTAATAATGATTTGTGATTAGCTCTTTGAAGAAATCACGACAGAATGTATGTTTGAGATATCATGACAAAGATAGAGAAGAAACGATTTTGAAAAGTTATTGTCTTTTAGTTGAGATTGATTCAGTTGAGTAGTTGATTGAGTTATATGTATGTTTGAATTATTCATGGCTTCAGAGGTAAATACTAATTTTTCACGTATAAATAGATAAATGACCCGAGTAAATAGTACATATTCTAGAGGTTATGGTACAGAGTTGTATACGCATATTAGAATGGTTGCATCAAGGGTATATTTTTGCAAATCCAAGTTGTCTGATTGTTAAAGTTCTCATTGTATGAAGTTTAGTTTGCTTGAATTCATTCTCATAAAGTATAAACAGTTGAAGATATTGACAATTGAAGTATCCATTATGATTCAACTTGGTTTGAATAAAGAGTTTATGGTTTCTAAAAATGTGTTAATGAGAAATCAAGAGATTTTGCAACAGTTATGATGCCTAGCACAGTGATAATTATTTAATTATTTGAGAAGTACAGAGATGGATGATAACTTGAGCTAGTTATACTAGTAAGAGTGTGAAATGTTATGTACCAGACTTTGAATCTGATACCTGAACTTTTAGAGAGAACAAAAATCTACAAAACATGGCCACACTGCGGTGTGCCCTGGCCGTGTAGAAGGGTCTAGGCTGTGTGAAGATTGACATGGCTGTGTGGAAGAGGCACACGCTCGTGTAGTGAAGACACACGCTCGTGTGTTCGAGTTACATGGCCATGTGTGTAGCCCGTGTAACTCATTGCCCAAAAGTAATGTGAGCAAAAAATAGAACATGAAAATTTTTAACGGAATATATCCTATTTTAAAATCAAAAGTAAATAAATAATTAACCTTTAAAACAAAACTAGACTTAAACCAAAACTAAAATAACACACGTGAGGACTTGAACTCGAGACCCAATGATAAACTAACACTCATTCAACCACCAAACCAGCATGTAACAGCCCGTTTTAGGGTCAAGTCAGAACAGTGGTTTCGAGACCACAAATTTGAAGTAGAAATATTTATTTTATTGTTTCTTTAAGGTTTACAGTATGATTGAATGGTTGAGTGAAAATTTGGTTAGGAATATTTATCAATAGAGTGTCCAATTTGACTAATAGGACTAAATTACAATAGGTGCAAAATGTGTGTTCTAGTAGCTAGATGTGTCTAATTGCTATGAAATTTTAAATTAGAGGTCCGTAAATTGTAATTAGACCATTATACTTTAAGTTGGACAAAAATGGATATGGATAGGTAAAATTTTAAAGTTAGGCATTAAGGGCATTTTGGTCATTTGGCTTGTAAAGACAAAATAAAACACATAAAATATGTCATCTTCTCAATTTCATCCTCTTAGTGCCAAAAATTTAAGGGTCACCATAGCTAGGGTTTTGGCCAAGCTTTCAAGCTCGATTATCTAGAAAGAAGAGGTTCTGACCTAGACCGGAGAAAGAACAAGGTTGTAGACTAAATCGAACAATTATCCATTTTGTATCGAGGTAAGTTCATATGTAAAAGATGAGCTTTAGTATTATTGTATTTTATTGCTTTAATAATGCATGAATTGTATGTTCGATAAATGTGGATGAGCTTAATCCTATGAATGAGTCTAAAGACAAATCGACAAGCAAGAAATTCCATTTGAACCTTAGGAATAGGGTAGGATACAAGTGACATGTCAGTAGAGTCATTATATGTTATGTGATTACGTGATCTGGGTGCTGGTCTTCTACGTCCTACCACTGGCTGAATATTCCGGCATATGCTGCAGATACTTGATAGCTTGTGTGAGCAGCACTGCATAGCCACATCTTGACTTACAGCTTGTGTGAGTAGGCTCGTTGATAGCTTGAGAGCGAGCAACTATGTGATATGAGATTTGAGGTAGCATTGGCTACATATGTGGCACTTAGTGTGCAAATTTTTTCAAGTATCCGACATTATTATTTCGAGTGGCTCACGAGTATGTCAAAGATAAGAATATGTGTAAATTCATTTCTAAATGGCTCAGGTATGTACATAAAGCTCATGCTTATTAAATGTGTGAAATGATGAATATGAGGTAAGTTTGGTGATGGATTAGATTATGATCATGAAACTATGGTAGGTTTACATTTAATTATGTTATATTATTTGAATGTTTTGTGCACGGTAAGGTTGCTTATTTCTTGCACACGAGCTTACTAAGCTATATAGCTTACTCTATTTATTTTTCATGTTTTTATAGTGTCGCCAAGCTAACTCCAAATCGGAGATCATCGGAGCTTGGGATCACACTATCAAACTCTCATTTTGGGTATTAATGGTCTTAGCATTTTGAATGTATGACATGTATAGAGGCTTGGTCATTTTGGTTATATGTATCATTTGATTTGGCCAAATGTATTGGCTTATAATTGTTTAAGGTGTTTTGATAATTGGCCATGTAAATTGGCTTATTTTTGCTAAAATGGTTGTAAGCCCATTTATTTATGTATATGTGCCAATGTCTTTGGTGTTATGGTCGTGGCATGCTTGGTGTATGATGGAGTGTGATTTTTAGCATGAATGTGGAATTTTTGGAAATGTGCTTTATTGGTGAGATGATAATCTTATGCACAAATAGGTATCATGAAAGTAACTAATTGAGGCTTAATGAATGTGATTGGGACATGATAAATGTTACGAGCATGATAGTGTATGGTATTACATTGATATGCTTTAGCCATGGTTGTGGATGTTTGGTTGCCTAAGTGTGCCATGGATTTGTGCTATTGAATTGGTATATGTGTTTGTGCTAATAAGGGTGGCAAACGGCTTGGTAAATAGCCCCTATTTTATCCACACAGGTGGACACACGGACGTGTGTTTAGGCTGTGTGCCTTATGGGCATGTGTTCCAGCCGTGTGTCCCCTGCACCTTAATTTTGAGAAACAAAATGCTCAAAATTAAGCACACGGATAGAGGCACGGGTGTGTATCTCAGTCGTGTTGATGGCACGGCCTCAAACACTGGCGTGTGCCCTTTGCCGTGTAAAGTCTGTACCTATTTTATGAAAATTAATTTTCCACACGGCCTAGCGCACGGGCATGTGACTTGGCTGTGTGATCTCAATTTGTTCATGAGTTATAAGTCAGAGAGTTACACAGGGTCAGGACACAGGCATGTGTAGCCACACGGCCTGCCCGCACGGGCGTGTCTCAAACCATATGGGAGTGTGACCTCTGTTTAGTGGAAAATTTTCTAATTTTGTAAAAACTTTTTAAAGTTCTTAGTTTAATCCCAAACCACTTCCAATGCATGTTTTGGGCCTCGTAGGCTCGTATTAGGGACTTTATGATTAAATGCAAATGGTTTTAAATTTGGACGCAAATTTATGACACGAAATTGTATGATTGTTTGTGTTATAAGTCTGATAATGCCTCGTTCCCTATTCCAACATTGAATACGGGTAAAGGGTGTTACATTTAGTGATATCAGAGCTATGATTTAGTCGATTCTTGGACTAACGTAGCGTGTGTAAGAGTCTACCTATACATGCCATATATAAATTTTGATAGTGTGACGACTCTTAACAATTTAAAATGTGTTTTCATATAGTAAATGGATCCTGACCAATAAGTGGGTGATGACGTTGAAAGTAATGCACCGGCTCCTGACCAAGGGGCTACGCCATCCGAAAGTAGACCTGTGACAATTAGTTAAGGAGGAGAGGCTAGGGAAGCCTTCTTCTAAAGATTGAATGAGTTGCTTGCCAAGTTTGTTTGAACAAATCGGACTACCCAACATCCTCCACCCCTACCTAACCCTCAACCGGTTCCCATAGGTCCCCAAGGTGTGGAATTGGTAAGATTGAACAAGCCTCCAATAGATATGATTTGAAAGCACGGGGATGAAGAATTTAAAGCAAATGTCAATGATGATCCCAAGAAGGCAGAATTTTGGCTTGAGAACTCTATCCGGGTATTTGATAAGCTCTTTTGCATACCGAAGGAGTGCTTGAAATGTGCTAGATCACTCTTGAGGGATTCGACATATCATTGGTGGAACACTTTAGTATCAGTAATACCAAGGGAAAGAGTTCATTGGGGTTTCTTTCAAGAGGTGTTCATAAAAGAAATATATCAGCGAACGGTTTATTGATCAGAAACATAAATAGTTCTTAGAGCTGAAACAAGGTCGAATGACTGTAACCGAATACAATCGAGAGTTTGTTAGACTCAATAAGTATGCTCGGGAATGTTTTTCAATAGAGGCTATCATGTGTAAGAGATTCGAAGATGGATTGAATGAGGACATCCGACTGTTAGTTGGGATTTTAGAGCTAAAAGAATTTGTTGTACTAGTTGAACGAGCCTATAAAGCCGAAGAGTTGAGCAAAGAAAAGAGAAAAGCTAAGTTTGAGGCTAGGGACTCGAGAAAGAGGCTGATGAAAAAGACATTTCAATCCTTGTCAAAGAAATCGAGAGATTTGTGTGCTCTCTCTAATGCTTCAGTTAGGTATCCCAACCGAGATTGTGGGAAGCAGTATTCAGGTTCTAAGGCCCAAACTATGTCCATAACTAGCGTTGGTAATTCTAGGTCTAATAAGCTTGAATACCAACATTGTGGTAAGCAACATCCCGGTGAATGTAGGATAAATAACTGGGATTGTTTTAAATGTGACTCTCAAGATCACTTCATTCGGGATTGCCCTGAAATGGCTGAAAATGATAATTTTTAGAATACAAGATCAAGTAACACTGCTGCTAGAGGGAGGCCAGTCAGAATATGGGAAATGTAACAAGTAACAGAGGTGTATCCAAAGATTCAGCTGTGAGATCGGAAGCTAGAGCACTTGCTAGAGCATATACCATCCATGCTCGCGAGGATGCGTCCTCCCCTGATGTGATCACTAGTACATTTTCTCTTTGTGATACTAAAGTAGTTGCATTAATTGATCCTAGATTGACTCATTCCAATATTTGCATGAAATTGGTATCTAGTAAGAATTTACCTGTTGAGTTTACTGAGTTTGTGATTAAAGTATCGAACCCCTTAGGAAAATATGTTTTAGTTGATAAAGTTTGCAACAGGTGTCCTTTAATGATTCAGGGTCACTATTTTTCAGTTGACTTAATGCTTTTGCCATTTGATGAGTTTGATGTGATTCTTGGAATGGATTGGTTGACTCTATATGATGTAGTAGTGAATTGTAGACGAAAGGTTATTGAATTGAAATCTCAAAACAATGAAATTCTTTGGGTTGAATTAGATGAGTCGGGTGAATTGCCTATTGTGATTTCATCGATGTTGGCTCAAAGGTATGTAGAGAAAGGGTTGTGAAGCATTTCTTGCATATGTACTGAATACGAAAGTGTCTGAATTAAAGATTGAGTCCACACCGATAGTTTGTGAATATCCGGATATGTTTCCAGAAGAGTTGCCCGGATTACCACTAATCAGGGAGGTTGAGTATGCTATTGATTTGGTACCGGGGATTGCACCGATATCAATAGCTCTATATAGAATGGCTCTAATTGAGTTGAAAGAATTGAAAACTCAATTGCAAGATTGCAAGCGTTAACAGACAAGGGTTTTGCGAGACTGAGTTTTTCACCATGAGGTGCACCGGTGTTATTCGTCAAGAAGAAAGATGGATCCATGAGACTACATATCGATTATCGTCATCTTAACAAGGTTACAATAAAGAACAAGTATCCCTTTCCGAGGATAGATGATTTGTTTGATCAGTTGAAAGGGGCAACAGTGTTTTCAAAGATATATTTGAGATACGGCTACTATCAACTAAGAATTAAAGACTCAGAGGTGTCAAAAATCACGTTCAGAACGAGGTATGGGCATTATGAATTCCTTGTTATGCCTTTTGGATTAACTAATGCTCCTGCTATTTTTATGGACTTAATGAATCGAATCTTCTAACCGCATTTAGATAAGTTCGTCGTAGTATTTATTGATGATATTTTGATTTATTCTCGATATGAGTCTGAGTATGTCGAACATTTAAGAATTGTATTGCAGACTTTAAGAGATAAGAAATTTTTTGCTAAGTTCAGCAAAAGTGAGTTTTGGCTCCGAGAAGTCAAATTTTTGGGACATATTATCTCCACGGAAGGTATAAGGGTTGATCCGAGTAAGATTTCGACAATTTTTTATTGAAAACCGCCGAGGAATGTATCTAAGGTTAGAAGCCTTTTGGGTTTAGCCGGGTATTATCGACAATTTGTTAAGAGATTTTCGATGATTGCTACACCTATGACAAGACTGTTACAGAAAGATGTTAAGTGCCACATCTAGATGTGAATCGACTAGTGATTCAAATTTTCAAGTTGGGCCGATGATTGTTTGATTTTTCGAGGTAGGATTTATGTACCGAGAGATACCAAGATTATTCATAAAATTCTTCAAGAGACACACAGTAGTTGCCTGTCTGTTCATCTAGAAAGTACGAAGATGTACAATGATTTGAAGAAATTGTATTGGTGGTAAGGTATGAAACGAGATATTTCTAAATTTGTATCAAAATGTTTGATTTGTCAACAAGTAAAGGCCAAACATCAAGTACCATCAGGTTTGCTTCAGCCTGTGATGATTCCCGAGTGGAAATGGAATAGAATTACGATGGACTTCGTAACCGAGTTTCCTCTGACTCCAAAGAAGAAAGATGTCGTTTGGGTAGTTGTTGATAGATTGACGAAATCAGCTCACTTTATTCTGGTACGTACCGACTATTCACTTAATAAGCTAGTTGAATTATACATTTTTGAAATTTTGAGATTGCACGGAGTGCCTATTTCTATTATATTGGATAGAGATTCGAGGTTTACGTCTCAATTTTAGAAAATGTTGCAAGAGGCTTTGGGCACAAATTTGAATTTTAGTACCGCATTTCATCCGCAAACTGAAGGTTAGTCTGAAAAAACAATTCAATTTCTTGAAGATATGTTTCGTTATTGTGTATTAAAATTCGATGGTAGTTGGGAAAAATATATGCCTTTAGTCAAATTTGCTTATAACAGCAGCTTTCAGTCAAGTACAGAGATGGCACCGTATGAGGCACTGTGTGGCCGCAAGTGTCGAACTCCGTCGTACTGGACCGAGCTCAGTGAGAGATAGATTCACGGGGTTGATTTGGTTAGAGAAACTGAAGAAAAAGTGAAGTGATTTGTGATTGTTTGAAAGTAGCTTCGAATAGACAAAAGTCGTACGCGAATCTAAAACGAAAGGAGATTGAATTTCAAGTTGGTGATACGGTAATTCTGAAAGTGTCACCGTGGAAGAAAATTCTTAGATTTGGTCAGAAGGGTAAATTGAGTCCATGCTTTATTGGTCCGTATGGGATTATTGAAAGAATAGGACTAGTGGCATATCGGCTAGCTTTGCCATCGGAATTGGAAAGGATCCATAACATGTTTCATGTGTCTATGTTGCGAAGATACCGATTAAATCCATCGCATGTGATTTCACCAACAAAGGTTGAGATTCGACCCGACATGACTTGTAGTGAAGAATCAATCAAGATTTTAGCTCAGGAAGTTAAACAGTTGAGAAATAAAAGTATAGCCCTAGTAAAAGTTTTATGGAAAAGACATGGGGTTGAAGAGGCTACGTGGGAACCCGAGGAAGCTATGAGAAAACGGTACCCAAACCTCTTTTCTGGTAAGATTTTCGGGGACAAAAATCCCTAAAGGGGGGAAAGTTGTAACAACCCATTTTAGGGTCAAGTTGGAATAGTGGTTTTGGGACCACAAATCTGAAGTAGAATTATTTATTTTATTATTTCTTTAAGGTCTACAGTATGATTGAATGATTGTGTGAAATTTTGGTTAAGAAATTTTATTAATAGAGTGTCCAATTTGACTAATAGGACTAAATTGCAATAGGTGCAAAATGTGTGTTCTAGAAGCTAGAGGTGTCTAATTGCTATGAAATTTTAAATTGGAGGTCCTTAAATGGTAATTAGACCATTATACTTTAAGTTGGACAAAAATGGACATGGATGGGTAAAATTTTGAAGTTAGGCATTAAAGGCATTTTGGTCATTTGGCTAGTAAAGACAAAATAAAACACATAAAAGATGTAATCTTCTCAATTTCATCCTCTTAGTGCCGAAAATTTAAGGGTCACCATAGCTAGAGTTTTGGTCAAGCTTCCAAGCTCGATTATCAAGAAAGAAGAGGTTCTGACCTAGACTGGGGAAAGAACAAGGTTGTGGACTAAATCGAATAATTATCTATTTTGTATCGAGGTAAGTTCATATGTTAAAAATAAGCTTTAGTATGATTGTATTTTATTGCTTTAATATTGCATGAATTGTATGTTTGATAAATGTGGATGAGCTTAATCCTATAAATGAGTTTGAAGACAAATCGACAAGCAAGAAATCTCGTTTGAACCTTAGGAATAGGGTAGGATACAAGTGACATGTCACTAGGGTCATTATGTGTTATGTGATTACGTGATCTGGGTGCTGGTCTTGTACGTCCTACTAGTGGATCATTATTCCAGTATATGTTGCGAATACTTGATAGCTTGTGTGAGCAGCACCGCATAGCCACGTCTTAATTGACAGCTTGTGTGAGCAGGCTCGTTGATAGCTCGAGAGCGAGCAGCTATGTAATATGAGATTTGAGGTAGCATTGGCTACATATGTGGCACTTAGGGTGCAAATTTCCTGAGTATCCGACATTATTATTTCGAGTGGTTCAAGGTATGTCAAAGATGAAATATGTACATAAAGCTCACGCTTATTAAATGTGTGAAATGATGAATATGAGGTAAGTTTGGTGATGGACTAGATTATGATCATGAAACTATGGTAGGTTTACATTTAATTATGTTATATTATTTGAATGTTATGTGCACGGTAAGGTTGCTTATTTCTTGCATACGAGCTAACTAAGCTATATAGCTTGCTCACCAAGCTAACTCAGAATCGGAGATTGTCGGAGCTTTAGATCACACTATCAAACTCTCATTTTAGGTATTAATGGTCTTAGCATTTTGAATGTACGGCACGTATAAGGACTTGGTGATTTTGGTTATATGTGTCATTTGATTTGGCCAAATGTATTGGCTTACAATTGTTTAAGGTGTTTTGATAATTGGCCATGTAAATTGGCTAATTTTTTTGCTAAAATTGTTGTAAGCCCATTTATTTATGTATATGTGCCAATGTCTTTAGTGTTATGGTCGTGGCATGCTTGGTGTATGATGGAGTGAGATTTTTAGCATGAATGTGAAATTTTTGGAAATGTGCTTTATTGGTGAGATGATAATCTTATGCACAAATAGGTATCATGAAAGTAACTAATTGAGGCTTAATGAATGTGAAAGTTGCATGATTGATTTTGGAACATAATAAATGTTATGAGCATGATAGTGTTGGTATTACATTGATATGCTTTAGCCATGATTGTGGATGTTTTGTTGCCTAAGTGTGCCATGGATTTGTGCTATTGAATTGGTATAAGTGTTTGTGCTAATAAGGGTGGCAAATGGCTTGGTAAATAGCCCCTATTTTGTGCATACGGGTAGACACACAGGCGTGTATCTAGGTCGTGTGTGACACACGATCTACCCCACAAGCGTGTGTTCCGGCCGTGTGTCCCCTGCACCTTAATTTTGAGAAACAGAATGCTCAGATTGAGCACATGGGTAGAGACACGGGCGTGTGACTCAGCCGTGTGGATGGCACGGCCTCAAACATAGGCGTGTGCCCTGGCCGTGTGAAGTCTACACCTAATTTATGAAAATTAATTTTCCACACAACCTAGCACAAGGGCGTGTGACTTGGCCATGTGATCTCAATTTGGTCATGAGTTACAAGTCAGAGAGTTACATGGGGTCAGGACACTGGTGTGTGTAGCCATATAGCCTGCCCACACGAGCATGTCCCAAACCACACGGGCGTGTGACCCCTGTTTAGTGGAAAATTTTCTAAGTTTTGTAAAAAAATTCTAAAGTTCTTGGTTTAATCCCGAACCACTTCCAATGCATGTTTTGGGCCTCGAAGGCTCGTATTAGGAACTTTATGATTAAATACAAATGGTTTTAAATTTGGACGCAAATTTGTGGCTCAGAATTGTGTAACATCCCGAAATAGGGCCTAAACGGAATAGTGGTTGCGAAACCACAAATCCGAGGTAGAAAAATTTATTTTATTATCATTTTAAGGTCTATGGCATGATTGCATGATTTTGTGAAAATTTCGTTTAGAAATTTTATCGATAGAGGGTCCAATTTGATATTTAGGACTAAATTGCAAAAGTTGTCAAATGTGTGTTCTAGTTCACAAAGGTACTAAGTACTTGTGAGTAATGGGTTTTTAAAGTGGAGGTCCTTGGATAGTAATTAGACCATTATACTAGTTTGGACAAAAATACCTAAAGGAAGATAAAACACCATAGTTTTTAATTAAAGGCATTTTGGTCATTTAGTTATTAAAATGAATTAAAAACAAAAGTAAAAGCCAAATTTTGTCCATCTTCAACCCCTTGGCCGAATTTCACATGAGGAAGACATAACTAGGGTTTTTCAAGCTTCCAAGCTCGATTGTAAGTCCGTTTTAGCCCCGTTTTTAATGTTCTTTACGTTTTTGGAGTCCCGGTAACTTGATTAAGCTTATTCTAGCAATAATTTAACCTAGGTTTTATATTTGTAAAAATACCCATAGGTGAAATGTGTTTATTTTGATGTTTTATGGTAGAATATGAAGCTTGAAATTGTGTTAAATAACTTTTGCTAAGCGATTTTACGTGAAAACGAGTAAAACGACATAATCAGTAAAAATACCTAATGTTCATAAGTACATGTTAGAGTGAGAATTTGATGTTACCATAGAAGGGAAAAATGATCAGCATGTCATAAAACATAAGAAAATAGGATGAATTTCAATTCCCGAGCCTTGGGGAAAAGTGTAAATATGTAAAAGTTTAGGGGCAAAAATGTAATTTTGCCAAAGTTTGAGTCAAGGACTGTTTTAATAAATGTGAGTATTAAATAAGCTAAATTTTTTTATTATAGATCAAGACGAACGAAATCCAGAGTTAGACCAGAGAAAGAAAAAGATAGTGGACTAAATCGATATAGTTGATCGTATTTTGTTTCGAGGTAAGTTTGTGGTAAATAAATGCAATATTCTATTATTTTATGTTAATGCTGTTAATTTCCAGCATGTGTATATTTATTTTATGAAACTATCCAAAGAAGACTCAAGCATGAATATATTTATTTTATGAAACTATCCAAAGAAGACTCAAGCATGAATTGACGGAGAAGTAAATTCAGAAAGTCCCAGTTGAACCTTAGGAATGTGTAGGATACAAATGTCATGACATTAGGGTTTAAGGATACCATGTAAGACCATGCCAAGGCATGGCAATTGGTAAGGTTTCTAAGGCAAGGAAATCATGTAAGACCATGTCAAGACATGGCATTGATAAGTTACTATAAGGCAAAGGTCCCATGTAAGACCATGCCAAGGCATGACACTAGTGAGTTCATAAGGCAAGGATACCATGTAAGACCATGTCGAGACATGACAATGGTAAGTTTCAAAAGGATACCACGTAAGACCATGACAAGTCATGGCAATGGTAAGGTACCCGTGTATCCTTAGTATTCCAAGTGGTTCAACGGGAAAATTTAAAGAGAATATCAAGGTAAGATAAGGTAAGACGAGTTATACTAAAAAGGTAAGACAAGTTCATACTAGAAGAGCAAAGGTAAGTATATAATGTTCGTGTATGCTTGATAAGGAAAAAGATAAGTAAAATGTATTACTAAATTTGATTAAGTAAATAAGTATTTAAGTAAGTGAGTAAGTGAAGAAGTTTAAATATGTCTATGACAATTAATGAAGTTGCATTAAGTAGTATCATGCCAAATAGTAAGATAATTCTTATGAATGTTGTTATTTATTTGCATGCAAACTTACTAAGCTTAATGCTTACCCCCTTTATTTTCCTTCTTTTTACAGTTTTTTCAAGCTAACTCGGGGATCATAAAGTATGTCGGAGGTCCGGGCACACTATCACAAGGATTATTTTGGTATAGCTAGACGTTTCATTTTGAGTATGGCATGTATAGCATCGTATCCATTTTGTGTGTATGATCTTATGATATGGTTGATGAATGGTATGTAAATGCTTGATAATGATTAGCTGTTGGAATGGCTAATCAAGGACATGTTTGGTGTTATGTATGCCTAAATGCAAGTTATCCAATGGAAATCATGAAAAAGGTGAAACTAGCTTTAAAACAGAATCGGACAGCAGTAATTATGTAAATTTCAAAAATCACTAAAAATAGTATAAATGGATTTAGATAGTGAATGAGATATATATTTAAATATTATTGAGTCTATTTTCATATGAAAGAAACAGAGTAAATAAAGGAGTTGTATTTTATGAGATATTTAAATTTTAGTGAGACAGGGTCAGAGTGATTTCTGAATCTACTGTTCTAAATTTAGAAATTCACTAAAAATTATAAAAAAATAATTAGGAGTTATACTTTATATGTATAGATTCCTCATTGAGTCTACTTTTAAATAAAATAAACGTAATTGTTATTTTAATTCTTTACAAGGAGAAACTTAATTCGTAGTGAACAGAGGTTAGAGCAGCCAAACACTGAAAGAGGAAATTTTAACTAATACACTGTACTAATTGGCTAGACGAAAAATTCTAAAAAAAATTTAGTAAGAAGATATATGAGTCTAGTTTTAGAGAAAATTTACGGATTTGGATTTCAAGTTTTGTAACTCGAGTTATGATTTATTTAGTGACTATGACGCAAATGGACAGATTATTTATGAAAGATGAAATAAATTATTTTGATTTGTTTAAGTGATCGGAAAATTTTTATTGATTCTGCTTTGTTCCCAAACCATTTCAATTTCATGTTTTAGGGTCTTAAGGAATCTTTTTAAGGACATATTGAATGAAAAAAGCTAAATTAATTTTAAAAGCAAATTTTTATGCCTCGAATTAGTAAGCTAAGTCAGGTAACGCCTCGTGCTCGACTCCGGCGACGGTCTCGGGTAAGGGGTGTTACATTTATTGGTATCAGATCCAGGTTAGTCAGTTCTCAAAATATTTAGTATGAGTAAGAGTCTAGCTATACATGCCATACTTATGTGTTGATAGTGTGACGACTCCTGATGATTTTAAAATGTTTTCTTTTATAGTTATGGATCCTGAACAAGCTGGTGCAGATGATGTAGAGAGTAACGCGCCCACTCCCGTAGAAGGGAAGGTGCCACCAAATAGTAGTGAAAGGCCCGTTACAGTTAGTCAGGGAGGAGGGGCTCGAGAAGCCTTCTTCCAAGCTATGAATGAATGGTTTGCCGAGTTCGTTCGTACGAATCCGGCTGTTAGTCCTCCACCCCCTCATGATCATCAGACCACCCATGTAGCTTCCCTAGTCACAGGTATGGTTATAAGAGAAAAACCACCAGTTGATAAAATCAGAAAATAAGGAGCCGAAGAGTTTTGAGCTACAAAAGATGATGATGCAGAAAAGGCAGAATTTTGGCTCGAGAATACTATCAAAGTCTTTGATGAGTTATCCTGCACACTTGAGGAATGTATGAAATGTGTTGTATCACTTTTTAGAGATTCGGGCTACCATTGGTGGAAGACACTTGTATCAGTTGTACCGAAAGAGAGAGTCACTTGGGATTTCTTTCAGGAGGAATTCCGTAAAAAGTACATCTGACCAGAAAAGAAAAGAGTTTCTAGAGTTGAAACAGGGCAATATGACAGTGACTAAATATGAGCCCGAGTTTGTTAGATTCAGCAATTATGCTCGAGAGTGTGTGTCACAGAGGTTATTATGTGCAAAAGATTTGAGGAAGGGCTTAATGATGATATCCGATTGTCGGTTGGTGTCCTAGAAATAAAAGAGTTTGTTGTCCTAGTTGAGAGAGCCTGTAAGGCAGAGGAGCTGTTAAAAAGAAAAGGCAAAGTTGAAATTGAGACGCAAGACACGAAGAAAAGACTAATGAGCAAGTCATTTCAGTCTACACCCAAGAGGCCTAGAGAGTTCTCCACTAGATCTAATTTTTCAGTTGGATATTCTAGCCGAAACAGAGGCAGAAAATTTATGAGTCCGAAAGTTCAGACCACTTCGATTGCAAGTGTTGACAGTGTTCAGCCTGATAGACCAGAGTGTCCCCGATGTGTTCAACGTCACCCAGGTCAGTGTCGAGCAACTGAGACAGGTTGTTTCCGATGTGGTGCACCAGACCATTTTATTCGGGAGTGTCCTGAGATGATTAAAAGAGAAGCAATACCGAGTGTAAGATTAGGCAATGCTCCTGTCAGAGGCAGACTATTGAGAAATCCAGGAGCTGGGGGAAGTAATAGAGGTGCATCTAGAGACTCAGCAGTAAGGCCAGGTGTTAGAGCACCTGTGAGGACCTATGCTATCCATGCTCGCGAAGAGGCATCCTCCCTCGATGTGATTACGGGTACATTTTCTCTCCATGATACTAGAGTTATTACTTTGATTGAACCGGGTTCAACCCATTCATATGTTTGCATGAAATTGACGCCTAGTATAAGTATGCCTATAGAATCTACAGAATTTGTGATTAAAGTATCAAATCCATTAGGCAAGCATGTATTAGTAGATAAAGTATGTAGAAATTGTCCTTTGATGATTAGAGGCTACTATTTTCCAGCCGATCTCATGCTATTGCCATTTGATGAGTTTGATGTGATTCTTGGTATGGATTGGTTGACTACACATGATGTGATAGTGAATTGTGGAAAGAAATTCATTGAGTTGAAATATGAAAATAGCGAAATTCTTCGGGTTAATTCAGAAGAGTCAGATAGTTCATTTGCCATGATTTCTGTTATGTCTACTAAAAAATGTTTGAGAAAAGGGTATGAAGCTTATCTTGCTTTTGTGTTGAACACTAAAGATCTAAAATTTAAAATTGAATCAGTGCCTGTGGTATGTGAGTTTTCCGATGTGTTTCCGGAAGAACTACCAGGTTTACCTCCTGTTAGAGAAGTTGAGTTTGGTATTAAGTTGATTCCAGATACCACACCCATTTCTATTGCTCCTTATAGAATGGTCCCATTGGAATTGAAAGAATTGAAAGCTCAGTTGTAGGAATTAACAGATAAAGGCTTTGGAACACCCAGTAGGTCACCATGGGGTGCACCATTGCTATTTGTGAAAAAAAAAAGACGGATCGATGAGATTGTGCATAGATTATAGGCAGCTTAACAAGGTAACAGTAAAGAACAAGTATCCATTGCCTAGAATTGATGATCTGTTTGATCAATTGAAGGGAGCCACTATGTTCTCCAAGATAGATTTGAGATTCGGATACTATCAGTTGCGAGTTAAAGAGTCAGATGTCTTGAAGACTACTTTTTGGACTAGGTATGGTCTTTATGAGTTCCTTGTGATGCCATTTGGCTTAACTAATGCTCCTGCCATTTTCATGGACTTAATGAACCGAATTTTCAAACCGTATTTGGATAAGTTTGTAGTTGTGTTCATTGATGATATCTTGATTTATTCTCATGATAAGACTGAGCATGCAGAGCATTTGAGAACAGTTTTACAGATTCTGAGCGATAATCAGTTGTATGCCAAGTTCAGCAAAAATGAGTTCTGATGACGAGAAGTTGGTTTTCTTGGACATATTGTCTCAGGTGAAGGTATCAAGGTTGATCCGAGCAAGATTTCAGCCATTGTTGATTGGAAGCCTCCTAGAAATGTATCAGAAGTTAGAAGTTTTCTTTGTCTTGCCGGATATTATAGATGATTTGTAGAGGGATTTTCCATGATAGCTACCCCGCTGACAAGATTGCTGCAAAAGGATGTCAACTTTGAATGGACTGAGAAGTGTCAACAGAGTTTTGACAAGTTAAAGGCATTGTTGACTAAAGCTCCAGTTTTAGTACAACCAGAACCAGGTAAGGAGTTTGTGATTTACAGTGATGCGTCCATGAATGGACTTGGTTGTGTACTTATGCAGGAAGGAAAGGTAATTGCTTATGCCTTTAGACAGCTAAAGCCACATGAGAAGAATTATCTGATACATGATTTAGAGCTAGCTGCCATTGTTTTTGCGCTAAAGATCTGGAGACATCATTTGTACGATGAGAAGTGCCACATATTCACTGATCAGAAAAGTTTGAAATATTTGATGACTCAAAAAGATTTGAATTTAAGGCAAAGAAAATGGTTAGAGTTGATTAAAGATTATGAGCTAGTGATCGATTATCACCCAGGTAAGGTAAACATTGTTGCTGTTGCTTTGAGTAGAAAATCTTTGTTTGCATTAAGAGCTTTGAACACTAGTCTAGCCTTATCAGATGATGGTTTTATCTTAGCTGAGTTGAGAGCTAAACCGATGTTTCTTGAAGAAATTTATGAAGTTCAGAAAAATGACAATGAGTTGTTAGCCAAAAGAGCTCAGTGTGAGTCAGATATAGAGTCAGATTTTCAGATCAATTTTGACGGTTGTTTGATGTTCAGAGGCAGGGTATGTGTACCGAAGAATGATGAGCTTATTTGAAAGATCTTACAGGAAGCACATAGTAGTTCTTTGTCTATTCATCTAGGTAGAACAAAGATGTATAATGATTTGAAGAAAATGTACTGGTGGGTAGGAATGAAAAGGGACATTTCAGAATTTGTTTCTAGATGCTTGATCTGTCAGCAGGTAAAGGCCGAACATCAGGTACCTTTAGGTTTATTGCAGCCTGTGCTAGTCCCTGAATGGAAATGGGACCGAGTTACTATGGATTTTGTGACAGGATTGCCATTGACACCGAGAAAGAAAGATGCAATATGGGTTGTGATTGATAAGTTAACGAAGTCAGCTCATTTTATCCCAGTTTGTATGGATTATTCACTTGACAAGTTGGCTGAGTTGTATATTTCAGAGATAGTCAGACTACACGGGGTGCCATTATCGATCATTTCGCATGAGATCCGAGATTTACTTCGATTTTGGAAGAAATTACAGAAGCTTTGGGCACAAAGTTGAGTTTCAAAGATACAACTTTCTATCCTCAGACCGACGGTCAGTCAGAGAGAGTTATTCAGGTACTTGAGGATATGCTTAGATGTCTTGGTAATTTGAATTTCAAGGCAGTTGGGAAAAGTACTTACCATTAGTAGAGTTTTCCTACAATAATAGTTATCAAACGAGTTTGAAGATGGCACCTTATGAAGCTTTGTATGGACGTAAATGTCGCACACCTTTGTATTGGACAGAGCTTAAGGAAAATCAGATTTACGGGGTTGATCTAGTTAAGGAAAGAGAAGAGAAAGTAAAAGTCATCAGAGATTGCTTGAAAGCAACTTCAGACAGACAAAAGTCGTATGCAGATTTGAAGAGAAAAGATATTGAGTATCAAGTTGGTGACAAATTGTTTTTAAAAGTATCCCCGTGGAAGAAAGTTCTCAGATTTGGCAAGAAAGGCAAACTAAGTCCACGTTTTATTGGACCGTTTGAAGTGATTGAGAGAGTTGGACCATTAGCATATCGGTTAGCTTTACCGATTGAGTTAGAGAAGATTCATGATGTATTTCATGTGTCTATGCTACATCGTTATCGTTCAGATCCGTCACATGTGATTTCTCATACAGACGTTGAGATTCAGCCAGACATGACTTACGGTGAAGAACCGGTAAAGATTCTAGCTTGAGAGGTAAAGCAATTAAGGAACAAAAGTATTGCACTTGTGAAAGTACTATGGAATAGACACGGGGTAGCGAAGCTACATGGGAGCCCGAAGAGGCTATGCGAAAACAGTACCCAAATCTCTTCACAGGTAAGATTTTTGGGGACGAAAATCCCTAAAAGGGGGGAGAAATGTAACATCCCGAAATAGGGCCTAAACGGAACAGTGGTTACGAAACCACAAATCCGAGATATTTTACAAGATATATAATTAAATCTTATTGAGTCTATTTTCATATGAAAGAAACAGAGTAAATAAAGGAGTTGTATTTTACGAGATATTTAAATTTTGGTGCGACAGGGTCAGAGTGATTTCTGAATCCCCTGTTCTAACTTTAGAAATTCACTAAAAATTGTACAAAAATAATTAGGAGTTATAATTTATATGTGTAGATTCCTTATTTAGTCTACTTTTAAATAAAATAAACCGCATGGTCTTTACAGGGAGAAAATTAATTCGTAGTGAACAGAGGTCAGAGTAGCCAAACACTATAACAGGGGAAACTTTAACTAATAAATTGTACTCATTGGCTAGACCAAAAATTCTAAAAAAAAATTAGTAAGAAGATATATGAGTCTAGTTTCATAGAAAATTTATGGATTTGGATTTCTAGTTTTGTAACTCGAGTTATGATTTATTTAGTGACTATGACGCAGATGGATAGATTATTTATGAAAGATGAAATAAATTGTTTTGATTTGTTTAAGTGATCGGAAAATTTTTATTGATTCCGTTTTTTTCCCAAACCATTTCAATTTCATGTTTTAGGGTCTTGAGGACCCTTTTTAAGGACATATTGAATGAATGAAGCTAAATTAATTTTAAAAGAAAATTTTTATGCCCCGAATTAGTAAGCTAAGTCAGGTAACGCCTCGTGCTCGACTCCGGCGACGGTCTCGGGTATGGGGTGTTACAAATTGTATGATTTTTTGTGTTATAAGTCCGGCAATGTCGCATACCCTATTCCAGCATTGAATACTGGTAAGGGGTGTTATACAGTAGGCTCATTCTGACATTAAAATGCAATAATAAACTCAACTGCTCGCCCTACTCATAAACCCTAAGTACAAACCTCAAAATTTCTAAACCCAAATTCTGGGGTGTTCAGAAACACCTTATCCTAATCAATATCAAATAAATGAAGTGTAATACGGTTGAAAAACCTTAATCTAAAATAAAATAAAAGAAGTGTAGTTCTATATGGAGTTTACTTTTATTTTATTTTACTACCGTATTTTATTTTAATAAGGATTCGGGTCACTCAATTCTAACAAAATTTATAAAAATGATTATATTAATTACATAAAAGTATTTACAATTTATATTCCATATATCATAATATTACCAATGATTTATCAGTTTTTTTATATTTTCATGATAATCTAATTTGAATATTTTTTAATATAAAAAAATTCAAACATAAAAACACGACATCATGATAATAATAATAACTGTAAAGACACGGGAAAATAAATATACTTTACATTTGAATAAATTATCTCATCACTTATGAAATCTTTTTAAATTTATATGAGTTATATTTATAGACAATTTAATATTTAAAGTATTATTTATATATCCAAATTAAATTTTACAGATAAATTGTATTAATTGCATTAAAGTATTTAAAATTTATAATTCATATATCATAATATTAACAAATTTGAATATGATTTAAATTAATTTAGTGTTACTCTGGAATGCCATTTTAATAAGTATTTTACTGTTCATTATTTTCTAATAGTCAACAAACATGTATAATTACAATCATGAATCCAACTTCTCTGTATCTTTATCCAGTACATAAGTTGGATATCCCTAAATATTAAAGTGATTTAGGCTTGGCTTCCTCCCATGCCACAATTCCTATGGAGTTTTTGGTGCATTCTTAGTTGGTATTTCATTCAGAATGTAGCAAGTCATTTTCAATGCATATCCCCAAAAATATGTGGGTAGTTGTGAATAAAACAACATTGAACAAACTATGTCTAGTAAGGTTTTGTTGCTTCCTTCTGCCACACTATTTTATTGTAGAATGCCTAGCACAATTAATTGGTATAAGATCTCATTTTGTATAAGGGAACCTAGGTACTCATTTGATAAATATTTCCACCTTGGTGAAATTGAAATGTCTTTATGGGTAAACCTAACTATTTTTCAACTTTCATATGAAACTTTAGCAATTTATTGAAGGTTTTTCTCTTGTAGAGCATTAGGTACTCATATTTGGAATAATCATCTATAAAAGTTATGTAGTAATCATAATCACCTTGCGCATTAATGTTCATAGGACAACATACATCAATGTGCACAAGTTCTAATGATTGAATGATCTTTGTACCTTTTGCATTAAAAGACCACTTAATAATTTTACCTTCTGACCGCCTTCAAACGTGCAAATATTTAGAGTAAAAATCGTGCGAATAAAATATATAATTAAAGTGTGGTACCTACAAGTAAACATGTCAAATTGTAATATACAAGTGTTATAACAGAACATCGGTAAGTATTTCGAGGATCGTACCCAATGAAGGATGGATTAAATTTAAAATTATTTTTACAATAATAAACAAGAATATTATGAAATAAAATAAAATAACTAGGAAAAAATAAATGAATAAAGAAAATCTCAATTAACAGATAAAAAATTAACTCGCTTTCGTGGTTGTAATTAACATCAAAACTCGAGTTTGTTTAATGAATTAGTTATTCACTAACCAGTATTACCTTCTGGTCTTGACTAATTAATTAATCGGCAAGTACTTACTTAACTTCCAACCTCACTTTCTTGATCGAGATAAATTACGATTTGCTCGGTAAACTTATCTTTTGACCTTGTTTATCCTAACTTACTTCCTAGGGTCGTTAATTCTAACGTTCATGCATACATAATTTATACCAACCAATTAATATGGAAAACCCTCAATTTCCATTAATCACTCATTAATCACCCTAAAGGACGTAGCCACTCATCAATTCACTTACCATCTTCATCATAATCAAATTAATCATGCAAAACACACAAATTAGATTAAAACGAGAGAAGGATAGAAATTGATCAGTTTGATAAATTGGATGTGCTCGAATTTGCAAAATCCTTTAACAACTAGCGAGGTATCATCGTTGACAATCAAGAAGTGAAAGAAAAATATAAAAAAATGCTTAAAAACAAAGTCTTGGATCAAATCAAATCCAAGTAGAAATACAAGAAAATAAAATGTTTTGAAAAGGAAAAGAAACCTAATTTAAAATCTAATTAAAATTAAATCTACTCCTAAAACCTAATTTGTGGCCTCCAAAACGGTGGCCCCTATAGCTTAGCGTAAGCTTACTACTTATAGGCAAAGTTAGTTGCTCAATTAGGTCAATTGCAAGCCTTAATTAATCTAAATATGGGTTGTATAGACGAAAACACCCTTAATGAATTTTTGCCCTCCGTCAGACCTGTGTCGCGGCACAGGCTAGTGCGTGTTGTGACACACAACTTCGAATGTGAATGCTGGGGTTGGTTTTGCTGTGTTGCGACTTGGCTGTTGTAACCGCCCAAATCTGGCCAAGACGTTATGACCAAATTTCAAAAGCCACTTTAAATCTGTTGAAAAACTTTTACTTTTTAAAAGCAACTATGTTAAAGTCATTTTTGTGAAAACTTAAAATTTAAATACTAAATAATTTAATTTTTGAAAAAGATTTATTAAAACATAAATATTGAAACGTTCATTATTTTATCGAGTTATTGTCTTATATCATTAAAACAAAGAATTTGCAACATCAATTTTAAATATTTCTTAAAAATGATTTTGGTAAAATATTTCACGAAGGACTTTGAAAATACTAAAGAAAAAAACCTAAATTTATAAGTTTATTAAAAATTAGATAAAATCAATAAACTATTTTATAACAACAATTTAAAATACTTATAAGTTCATCTATTATGCATGAATGGCAATTTATAAATTATAAGTAAAAACAACCCATAAATAGTCTAATGTCTAATGTTAAAATAACAACCTAAAAAGTTTATTAACCATTTTATAAAATATTTCATCTACAAAACCTCTCCATATGTTGAATCCAAGTCTTACGCTCGTGAATCATCTGAAAAGTTTATGAAAACTAAAGAGTGAGCTAAAAAGATCAGTGTGAATTTCATAACAAGTTAAATATCAATAAACATGATTATGGCAATCCAATTTTGATAAAAGCACTAAAATGTTTTGGAAAATCCTTAACTTCATTTCCTTAATCTTATGTATATTGAAGGACTTAGGACCTTCCCAGTTTACTCGATTCTCTACTTTTTCGACTCAAACCTTATGGTCACTTCTCCATGCAAGGCTTCCTATAACTATCTCTTCTTTGGAGAAACCTAAGGTGTGGATAAAGAAAAGAAGAAAATGAATCAGAGATGAGGAGAGTTTTCCTTGAGAAGTCATTTTTGAGCTATTTATAGTCCTTCGCGCTCAGTTATCAACCCTATAGAAACAATCTATTGGTAATCATTTTGTCTTCCACTGCGGAACTAGTCAGTTTTAATCCAACCAAACCAGAATTTGATCTCAACCATTTGCAACTAGTCATTAAATTTTCCTGATTTTTCAATAGAGGCTGCCAACTTATAGTTCCTTTCAATTTAACCGCCACTTATTCCTAATTTCAGATGTAACACCCCAAACTCGACCTAGATGTTATGGCTGAATTTGGAGATGTCACACGAAATGGTTTTGGAAACGAAGTTGTCACATCAGAGCATTTCCATTTTATAATTTCCAAGTTTAATCAAAAACGCCGTTTAATTAGTTCTTTTATCAAAACTTAATACAATGGAAGCTTATCAAACTAATAGTTTTTGAAACCCAATTTGAAATTTTAGGAAAAACCCATTTGTGTGTAAAATCCCTTTTTTGTAAGCAATTTTATCAAGCATACAAAATAACGAGCGATCAGATCCAAAATTAAGTTAAAACCCAATAGTCCAAAGAGTCCCTAAAATTTACAACTCTCAAAATAGTCCAAATTTTAAATTAACCAAAAGACCAAGTTTTAGTAGTTTATGATAAAGTGTCCACCCCTGAGTCTCTACTGCACCGATCCACCTGACTCTATGGACTACCTATATAGAATAAACAGAAAAGAGTGAGTTTACGTAAACTTAATGTGTAACCCCACAGAATTAAGCATGCAAACAACTGTACAATTAGATTCAATTAGATACATATTCGGGTTTAAGCTCATTACAGATACAGTTAGAGATATGCATATGAGAATCAGAAATCACAACCCTACCCCCATCCTTTACACACCATCTCTGACCATCCCTACACACCATGTGGGGTTTAAAACACCCACCCAACCCTAAACACCTTATAGTACTGATGCGGCACATAACAGATATAATGCAGCCATGCTACCAGATAATGTGCAAAAACTGCCTTTCAAAACTCTTCCTCCAGTACAAATCATCCCACCCCAATAAAAATAACAGAAACAAAACATACATATAGAATTAAAAATAGTACATGCTTAACATTCTTATAATAACAGATAGCAGATACACATGGCATAGACATGCTCAGAAACAGTACAACAATCTAACAAAACACATAGTTTTAGGGTTTAGTAAGCCTTTACCGACCCTACAGTAGGTCCACAGTTGATTAGGTTGACCCATGCGACCCTACGAAAAATTCAGTATAATGGGCTCACATGCCCGTGTGGCCCGCACGCCCATATTGGCCTTGCCCATGTGAATCATACGGCCTGGCCCAGTTACTACACGCCCATGTAGCGTGTCTGTCTGGACCCACACGCCTAGATTGGCCTTGCCCATCTGGATCACACTGCCTGGCCTAATTACCACACACCCAATTTTTCCTAGCCCATGTGGCTCACACAGCCACACTCTGGCCATCACATGGTCGTATCTTACGCACGGCCTGGCCTTCGTCGACTACACGGCCTACCACATGACCTATCACACGATCGTGTGGCGTCGATAGATTATAATTTCGGCTTTCGCAGAATCCTATTTTTCTACGTTTCGGGTACACACCTAATACTCTTTCGTAGCAAAGACACTCCGGAACCTCCTGAAGCCTAGAATTGATCAATTAAACCCCAATTAATTGCTTGGAGATGATATTAAACTGAACCATACCATAATGGACAACCCATAAGTCGTCTAAAACCTTTACCTTAGAACGTTTAACAATGATTTCGCACAATCAAAGCATCGATTGGGAACCTCCAGCCCTTTGACCTTCTCCTAAACATAAAATGAATCTCAATTAACTGAAGATTCACAAGCCAAAACAAAAATCACACTTATCAACTTACTGATAATGCTATAAAAACATCGGTATAACGATTCACGAAAACTTGATAGTAGGTAGGAGATCGAAAAAATAAAATCGGCAGTAAGAAAAGAAAAGGGAAAATGGCAATGGAGGAGGAAGAGAATGTCAGTTTTTCTGAAGAGGATTTTTGGGGAAACAGATTTACTCAAATCCCACTATCTAAACTATCATAACCACCCAGTATCAGACTTTTAACTTCAACAAAATTCTGTCCCATAACCGATCGAAAATAAATACCCATGCTTGTATAGGGATTCGAACACAGGACCTCCACACAATACACAAACTCCCTTACCACTTGAACCAGCAAGCTCATTCTGGTTTTGAATTACAGATAATTAAATATAAGCCCACTGAACAAAGATAGGGCTTAAATAAGAAAAATGCCAAAATTTACCAAATTTGAGGCTTGAACTTGGGACCTCTCACACATACCTAGAACATTTAACCACTGAAGCAGATACACAATTGTGTCAAAATTTTACAAAAGTAGACGTAAGAAATTTGGGGTGCTACAACTCTACCCCAAAAAGAAATTTCGACCTCAAAATTTACTCGATCGAGATAGTTGAGGATATCACGACGCATTGAGTCCTCAGGTTCCCACGTGACCTCCTTAGTGCCTTGATTCCGCCACAGAACCTTCACTAATGCAATGGACTTTATTCGCAGAACCTTAACATCTCGATCTAGGATCTGAACCGGCTCATCCTCAAAGGTCAAGTCCAACCTAACCTCGATCTCCTCAACTGAGACAACATGAGATGGATTAGAACGGTACCGTCTCAACATCAAGATGTGAAATACTTCATAATACGGTCTAGTTCATGGGGTAACTCCAATTGATAGGCAACTGGTCCCACACGTTTTAGAATCTGGTACGACCCAATAAATTTAAGGTTCAGCTTGCCTTTACGGCCGAACTTCAATATCTTCTTCCATGGAAAAACCTTAAGAAACACGAAGTCCCCCACAGAATACTCAATCTCACGGCTCTTTAGATCTGTATATAATTTCTATCTGTGAAAAGCCATTTTCAGATGATCCCGAATTAGTCTAACCTTATCCTTAGTCTCAAAAACCAATTCAGGACCCAAAACTCGACATTCACCCAACTCAGTCCAACACAGTAAGGTACGACACTTACGACCATACAGAGCCTCGTAAGGTGCCATCTAAATGCTAGACTGGTAACTGTTATTGTAGGGGAATTTGGCTAGAGGCAGATAATCCTTCCAACTACCTGGGAAGTCGATCACACAACTCGAATACATACCCCCAGATCTGAATCACCCTCTTAGATTGACCATCGGTCTGAGGATGGAACGCAGTACTAAAGTCCAATCTTGACCCTAGAGATTCATGCAACTTCTTCTAGAATCGAGACGTAAAACAAGGATCTCTGTCAGAAATAATCGACATTTGAACCCCATGCAGTCTAACTATCTCAGAGATATACAGCTTTGCCAACTTCTGAAGAGAAAAGTCTGTCCGAAACGGAATGAAGTGAGTAGACTTGGTTAATCGATCCACGATGACCCAAACAGAATCCTTCTTAGTGGGTGTTAAGGGCAACCCACTAACGAAACCCATCGTCACACATTCCCATTTCCATAAGGGAATCTTGATTGACTACAATAAATTCGAAGGAAACTGGTGCTCAACCATAACCTGCTGACACGTTAGACATCGAGCCACAAAGTTAGTAACCTCACGCTCCAAACCCAGCCACCAATAGAACTCGCGAAGGTCGCGATACATCTTATTACCGCCGAGATGCATAGTATAAAGGCTACTATGCGCCTCCCTAAATAGACTGCCTTAGATTAGAATCGTTCAGCACATAGATCCACCATTGGAAACATAACACACTATCACGATTTATCCCAAAATCAAAAGTAGTACCACTCTCAATCTGTCAGAACCACCAGCTCAAAGACTCATCCCCTAACTCTTTATCCCAAATCTGATCAATCCAAGTTGGCTTAACCTGCAACTCAGCCAGCAGACTCCCATCGTCAAATATAAGGTCAGTTATTTTGGTAAGAAAAGAAGAGTTAGTTGCGTTTCATCAAAGAGTATGAGGTTAATGATAAAATAAGGTCAGTTACTTATCAGTAGGAATTCCAGTTCAGAGCCTTAGTTTAAGAAGTAAAATGTTAGGTATGCCAAGGCTGAATGAGAATTTGAAAGTGTTGCTGGAAATCAATTTCAAATCCATTTGTAGGTAAGATTTTCGGGGACAAAAATCCCTAAAGGGGGGAGAAATGTAACATCCTGAAATAGGGCCTAAACGGAATAGTGGTTGCGAAACCATGAATTCCAGGTCAAAAAAACTTATTCCGATTAATTTTTAAGGTTTATTCATTGATTGAATAATTGTGTGAAAATTTCGTGAAGAAATTTTATGTATAAGTGCATAATTTGATAATTAGGACTAAATTGTAAAATTAGCAAAATGTGTGTTCTAGATAATAAAGAGGATTTAATTGAAATGGGTTCTTAAAGTGGAGGTCCTTATTTAGTAATTAGACCATTATATTTAAGTTTGGACAAAAATGAGCAAGAATAGGACAAATTTGAAAGAAAAGCCTTTAAGGGCATTTTGGTCATTTAGTAATTAAAAGAATTAAAAAGGGAAAATAAAACCAAAAGTGGTCCATCTTCTTCATGGAGGCCGAATATAGCATGGGGGAAGCCATGGTTAGGGTTTCCAAGCTTTCCAAGCTCAATAGTAAGTCCATTCTAGCCTTGTTCTTAATGTTCTTTACGTTTTTAGAGTCCCGGTAACTTGATTTAGCATATTCTAGCAATAATTCATGCTAGGGTTCATATTTGGAAAAATACCCATATGTTAAATGTGTATATTTTGATGTTTTATGATAGAATAAGAAGCTGGAAATTATGTTAAACAACTTTTGCTAAGCGATTTTAAGTGAAAATGAGTAAAACGACATAATCGGTAAAAATACCTAATGTTCATAAGTACATGATAGAGTGGGAATTTCATGTTTCCATAGAAGGAAAAAATGTTCAGCGCGTCATAAAATATAATAAAAATGGATAAATTTTAATTTCTGAGCCTAGGGGTAAAATTGTAATTTTGCAAAGGTTTAGGGGCAAAACTGTGATTTTGCCAAAGTTTGAGTTAGGGAATGTTTTGAACAGTAAATTAATTACATAAGTGAAATATGATGTTTTAGATCCCGGAAAGTGAGATTTGGACCTAGAACAGGAGAAAAATCGAAAATCGGGAAAGTTGGAAAAATGGTCGTTTTGGTATCGAGGTAAGTTCATATGTTTAATAAGCATTTAATTATGCATATTTGAATGATAAATTGATATTTTGGCCATAAATACTTTAGTATTGAGTTTCAGATATAATGATTAATGTTGGATAATAATTCGATATTGGAACGAGAACTTGTATAATTTATATGTATGACCAAATTTTGTATTATGGCTTTGTATGATAACAATAAAGTATTGACTAGCATAGTTTGATGAGAATAAATTATGTTGATGATATGATGAGATTGAGAATGTAAGTATGTAGTAGCATTTTATTATTATGCAACTATTGTTATTAGTATTGCTATTATTGAGTTATGCGACTAACCTTGAGAATTTGAGCAAGTATATTTTAGCTATGACTTAACAAGGCATTGATATCTCAAAGTCCATGGTTGTACCATGAAAATTAAGGAAGAATTGAAGGAAAAGTCCATGTTCATAACATGGCATTTAAGGAGGAATTGACGGTTAAGGATACCATGTAAGACCATGTCAAGACATGGCATTGGTAAGGCAAGGATCCCGTGTAAAACCATGTCAAGACATGGCATCGGCATTGATTAAGGACTCCATTTAAGACCACATCAAGATGTGGCATTGGCACTAAGACAAGGATATCATGTAAGACCATGTTTGGAACATGGATTTGGTAAGATAAGGATATCATGTAAAACCATGCCAAGGCATGGCATTGATAAGTTCTATAAGGCAAGGAAATCATGTAAGACCATGCCAAGGCATGGCATTGATAAGTTCTATAAGGCAAGGAAATCATGTAAGACCATGTCAAGACAATGCATTGATGAGTTACTATAAGGCAAAGGTCCCATGTAAGACCATGTCAAGGCATGGCATTGGTGAGTTCATAAGGCAAGGATACCACGTAAGACCATGTCAAGACATGGTAATGGTAAGTTCAAAAAGGAAAAGGTTTACGAGTAATCCAAAGAGTAAGTCAAAGAAAACGTGTGTAAGCAAGCTATTAAGTAAGATGGGAAAGTAAGTAAGAAAACGTGTGTCAAGACATGGCAATGGCATTGATGAGTTACTTTATGACATGATTGGCAATATGCCTATATTATGAAAGAGTACTCATGTGTTAAGTGAGATGTTGCAGGTATGTAAGCAAGCTATTAAGTAAGGTGCCTTTTGTATTCTGAGCCTCTGGTAAGGGTACCGATGAGTAAGATGGGAAAGTAAGAACTAAACATTATTTAAGCAAATTATGACAGCATAGTAGTAAGCTAAATTGATTGCTAATGCTTATTATTTTACATGTGAACTTACTAAACTTTATAAGCTTACTTATTTCACTTTCGCATGTTTCAGAGTACTTAAAAGCAAGCTCGGGTTGGAGGTCGTCGGAGATCACTTCACACTATCGACTATCAAGTTACCAAATGGGTATCTTCGTTTACAAGCGTTCTAGTTTATGGCATGTATAAGGACTTAGCCATTTTGAGTGTATGTCCTTATGATATGGCTAAAGAATGGTATGTAAATATTTGATAATGATTAGCTATTGAAATGGCTAATGAAGAACATGTTTCGATGTTATGTATGCCTAAATGGTAGTTAATACAAAGAAATCATGAAAAAGTGAAATTAGCATTAAAACTGTATTGAACAGCAGCAGTGATGTGATTTTGAAAAATCACCAAGAATAGTAGAAATGAAATTATATGATGAATGAGATGTATAACTAAATCTTATTGAGTGTATTTTCATATGAAAGAAACAAAGTAAGCAAAAGAAGTGTATATTAAGAGATATTTGAATTTCAGTGAGAAAGGGTTAGAGCATTTTTTGAATCCCCTATTTTGAATTTATAAATTCACTAAAAATTATACAAAAAGAATTAGTAGTTATAGTTTCTATTTATAGATTCCTTAGTTAATCTACTTTCATGAGAAAGAAAAGGCATGGTTATTTGAATTCTGTACAAGGAGGAAATTGGTTCATAGTGAGGAGAGGTCAGAGTAGTTGAACAGCGCAATAGAGAAAATTTTAACTAATAAAATGTACTAATTGGCTAGACCAAAAATTTTGGAAAAAAAATTAGTAAGAAGATATACGAGTCTAGTTTCAGGAAAAATTCACGAATTTAAATTTTGAGTTTTTTGACTCGAGTTATGATTTATTTAGTGACTATGACGCAGGTGAGCAATTTTATAAGGAATGATGAAATAAATTGTTTTGATTTGTCTAAGAATTCAAAAAAATTTTAATGTTCCCGATTTCATCCTGAACCGTTTCAATTGCATGTTTTAGGGTCTCGAGGGCCCTTTTTAGGGACATATTGAATGAATGTAAATAAATTAATTTTAAAAGCAAATTTTATGCCTCGAATTAGTAGGTTAAGTCAAGTAACGCCTCGTGCTCGACTCCGGCGACGGTCTCGGGTAAGGGGTGTTACATTTATTGGTATCAGAGCAAAGATTTAGTCGGTTCTTGGAATAGTCAGTATGAGTAAAAGTCTAACTATACATGCCATATTGAACTATGATAGTGTGACGACTCCCGGCCAAGATATAAAATGTTTTGTCGAACAGATGCGCACTCCAACCGAGCTAAGTTTTATAGTACATACAGTATGTTTATGAGGAGTTGAGGCTCATAAAATGCAAGAATAATGGTTCATGATGTTTATGTGATAATGAATAAATTGTGAATAAGAATTGTTCGGGAAATATGAAAGATGAGATAAGATGAAAGAAAAGTTTATATTGAGATAAGTGTTCATGTTAAATTGGCATTTGTATGATGCTATATGTATAAATAGAGAAGTTAAGTGAATGCTATGAGTAATTTCACTCGAGATTTATGAATGCATGTATAAGTGTACTAATTTGCATAAGATGATCATGAAGTCATTGTATTATGAACGTGCATGTTAAGTTGCTTGAAGCAAATTGTATAATTGTAATAATATTTTAATATGATGAGTGTTAAGTTTTATGCATGAGTATGTTAGAGGTAAGTCAGAGGTGTTACAACCTCGCCCCCCTTATCAGCAAGGTAATTTAGAATGAGATTTCATGAAATTCAGATTGAATATGCTAAAGTGGAAAACTAAAGAGTTCAAAGGATGATTTATTGACGATGTAATCGTAGTCGAGAATGATTTAGCAAATGAACACAGATTGCAAAAAGAATGCCAGTTAATAATAAAATCATCCGATAATCCAAATGTCACAAGAAAAGAAAGGTCGTGCTCAACTAATGCACTTATTCAAGTATGATATGTAAGGTATATGATTGCTAGATTTTCTTCAGAATAAATTCCAACTGTGAATGGGATAATGTGAATTCAGTAATGACAGAATTAGATAGAGGAATAATAATTGAGTTGTATTAATAGTTGAATGTAGATTTTATAATTGAGAAATTATAGAAAAATCTTTTCCGACTATTATATGTGTGCATTTACTTTCAGAGATATATATAAATATATGCAAGATCATAGACGCAATTCCTACAATATGAGAATGTTAGTTAAATTTACAGATAGATGAAAGCATTATAGTTTGTTTGAGCTGTGATTGATATTGCTCTATCTATTCCAGTTTTCTACTTCAGCGTGTAGATGGAAGGTTGACGGTAAGATCTGTATGATGTTAGTGATCTGTATTGTTAACTATTGCTTAATAAAAGTAAAGGAAAATTTTATGGCTTCTGTCATAGTTGTTCCCAGTGCTTGTGAGTATTATCCTTTCCTTTTGGAAATTTTCTGAGATGCTATTGAAACCTTAACTGCTCTACATGAGATGTGGTTACCAGTAATTCTGTGTAGCTTCATGTTCTGAGATTTTATTGTCTCGATTTTATTAATAAATTATTGTTCAAAGTATCAGCCATGAGACATTAGCAGAAAATGCTCTATTGATGAAAATGGTTTCTTCTTATTATGAGTATGTTTATGATGATTACGAGTTCGGGCCTGATAATAAAAGTATAGAGGTATAGTTATCAGAGGTATAAAGATTCTTCTTTTGCACTGGTTGTTATTGAAATTTGTGTTTAAATCTCTCAGATGATCAGAATGTTTTATTTTCACCCAAGACATTATTTACTAAAGTAATTGAGAAGTCAGTCTTGTTATGGCATTATGATTTTTGAGTAGTATGAGTATTGTGGCCTCAGTGCAGTTCAGTTCAGACATGTGTATTGATTTTCATTTTTTGCATAATCTTGATTTATATCAGTGAGTTAAAGACCGAATGCTATGTTCTTTTGAGTTATGCAGAAATAATGATTTGTGATTAGCTCTTTGAAGAAATCACGACAGAATGTATGTTTGAGATATCATGACAGCATAGAGAAGAACAGTTTTTGAAAAGTTATTGTCTTTTAGTTGAGATTGATTCAGTTGAGTAGTTGATTGAGTTATATGTATGTTTGAATTATTCATGGCTTCAGAGGTAAATACTAATTTTTCACGTATAAATAGATAAATGACCCGAGTAAATAGTACATATTCTAGAGGTTATGGTAGAGAGTTGTATACGCATATTAGAATGATTGCATCAAGGGTATATTTTTGCAAATCCAAGTTGTCTGATTGTTAAAGTTCTCATTTTTTGAAGTTTAGTTTGCTTGAATTCATTCTCATAAAGTATAAACAGTTGAAGATATTGACAATTGAAGTATCCATTATGATTCAACTTGGTTTGAATAAAGAGTTTATGGTTTCTAAAAATGTGTTAATGAGAAATCGAGAGATTTTGCAATAGTTATGATGCCTAGCACAGTGATAATTATTTAATTATTTGAGAAGTACAGATATGGATGATAACTTGAGCTAGTTATACTAGTAAGAGTGTGAAATGTTATGTACCAGACTTTGAATCTGATACCTGAACTTTTAGAGAGTTAAAGTTGATTTTCAAGTATCTCAGAAGCTATTACAGTTAGTATTAATGTTTGTGTGAAAATGTGAGGGTATTTCGAAGAATTGTGCAATAGAATTAGCATTAACACAAAAAGGTTAAATGAGCTATGGTTGATTGCTCGAAGAAGTTTGTGTATTCTTCTCAGTACGAATGAGTTTTTCTACTGAAGGATTATCTGAGTTATTCATTTTGAGGTTGTCAATTCATTCAGAGTGTAAATTTTAAATGTTATGGTTGGAAATCTAGGGTTTCACCGTGACTTCAGAAGAAAGCTACAGCAAGTTTTGACCAAGAGATTGCTAAATGTTACTACATGTCACCTTTGTACTGATAGTTGAATTGAGGAAGAGAAATTCGCAGAATTAAATTGAGCAGAAAGGATTAGAGGAAAGTGAAAATTAATTACAGAAATCAGAGACAGATTATCAAAAATTGTATACAGAATCGAAAGGTAAGAATATTGACACTCAAAAGAGAAACAAGTATATTTTTTTTTGAAAGTACCTTAGTGACAGAGAATTTCCATTTTGGTAAGAAAAGAAGAGTTAATTCTGTTTCTTCAGAGAGTGTGAGGTTAATGATAAAATAAGGTCAGTTAGTTATCAGTAGGTATTCCAGTTCAGAGCATTAGTTTAAGAAGTAAAATGTTGGGTATGCCAAGGTTGAATGAGAATTTGAAAGTGTTACTGGAAATCAATTTTGAATCCATTTGTAGGTAAGATTTTCGAGGACAAAAATCCCTAAAGGGGGGAGAAATGTAACATCCCGAAATAGGGCCTAAACAGAATAGTGGTTGCGAAACCATGAATCCGAGGTCAAAAAAATTTATCTCGATTAACTTTTAAGGTTTATTCATTGACTGAATAATTGTGTGAAATTTCGTGAAGAAATTTTATATATAAGTGCCTAATTTGATAATTAGGACTAAATTGTAAAATTAGCAAAATGTGTGTTCTAGATAATAAAGGGGATTTAATTGAAATGGGTTCTTAAAGTAGAGGTCTTATTTAGTAATTATATCATTATATTTAGGTTTGGACAAAAATGGGTAAGAATAGGACAAATTTGAAAGAAAAGCCTTTAAGGGCATTTTGGTCATTTAGTAATTAAAAAGATTAAAAAGGGAAAATAAAGCCAAAATATATCCATCTTCTTCATGAAGGTCGAATATAGCATGGTGGAAGCCATGGTTAGGGTTTCCAAGCTTTCCAAGCTCAATAGTAAGTCCGTTCTAGCCTCGTTTTTAATGTTCTTTACGTTTTTGGAGTCCCCGTAACTTGATTTAGCTCATTCTAGCAATAATTCATGCTAGGGTTCATATTTGGAAAAATACTCATAGTTTAAATGTGTTTATTTTGATGTTTTATGGTAGAATATGAAGCTTGAAATTATGTTAAACAACTTTTGCTAAGCGATTTTAAGTGAAAACGGGTAAAACGACAAAATCGGTAAAAATACCTAATGTTCATAAGTACATGATAGAGTGGGAATTTGATGTTTCCATAGAAGGGAAAAATTTTCATAGTGTCATAAAACATAATAAAAATGGATAAATTTTAATTTCTGAGCCTAGGGGCAAAATCTTAATTTTGCAAAGGTTTAGAGGCAAAATTGTAATTTTGCCAAAGTTTGAGTTAGGGAATATTTTGAATAGTAAATTAATTAAATAAGTGAAATATGATGTTTTAGATCCCGGAAAGTGAGATTTGGACCTAGAACGGGAGAAAAATCGAAAATCAAGAAAGTTGGTAAAATGGTCGTTTTGGTATCGAGGTAAGTTCCTATGTTTAATAAGCATTTAATTATGCATATTTGAATGATAAATTGATATTTTGGCCATAAATACTTTAGTATTGAGTTTTAGATATAATGATTAATGTTCGATAATAATTCGATATTGGAAAGAGAACTTGTATAATTTATATCTAAGACCAAATTTTGTATTATGGCTTTGTATGATAACAAGAAAGTATTGACTAGCATAGTTTGATAAGAATAAGTTAAGTTGATGATGTGATGAGATTGAGAATGTAAGTATGTAAGTTGAGTAGCATTTTATTATTATGCAATTATTGTTATTAGTGTTGCTATTATTGAGTTATGTGACTAACTTTGAGAATTTGAGCAAGTATGTTTTAGCTATGACTTGACAAGGTATTGATATCTCAAAGTCTGTGGTTGTACCATGGAAATTAAGGAAAAATTTACGGAAAAGTTCATGTTCATAACATGGCATTTAAGGAGGAATTGATGGTTAAGGATACCATGTAAGACCATGTCAGGACATGGCATTGGTAAGGCAAGGATCCCGTGTAAGACCATGTCAAGACATGGCATCGACATTGATTAAGGACTCCAAGTAAGACCACATCAAGATGTGGCATTGGCACTAAGGCAAGGATATCATGTAAGACCATGTTTGGAACATGGCATTTGGTAAGATAAGGATATCATGTAAGACCATGCCAAGGCATGGCATTGATAAGTTCTATAAGGCAAGGAACTCATGTAAGACCATGCCAAGGCATGGCATTGATAAGTTCTATAAGGCAAGGAAATCATGTAAGACCATGTCAAGACATGGCATTGATGAGTTACTATAAGGCAAAGGTCCCATGTAAGACCATGTCAAGGCATGGCATTGGTGATTTCATAAGGCAAGGATACCACGTAAGACCATGTCAAGACATGGCAATGGTAAGTTCAAAAAGGAAAAGGTTCCCGAATAATCCAAAGAGGAAGTCAAAGAAACGACAAGGTGAGAACATGAAGAAAGAGTACAGGTATGCATTTAAGGCTTATTTAATATTGAGATTGTAAGTAATTAAGATTATCAAGTATTAAGTAAGTGATGAGTTTTCAGTTATGCTTGTGACACTTTATGACATGATTGGCAATACGCCTATATTATGAAAGAGTACTCATGTGTTAAGTGAGATGTTACAGGTATGTAAGCAAGCTATCAAGTAAGGTGTCTTTTGTATTCTGAGCCTCTGGTAAGGTTACCGATGAGTAAGATGGGAAAGTAAGAACTAAACATTATTTAAGCAAATTATGACATCATAGTAGTAAGCTAAATTGATTTCTAATGCTTATTATTTTACATGTGAACTTACTAAGCTTTACAAGCTTACTTATTTCACATTCCCATGTTTCAGAGTACTTAAAATCAAGCTCGGGTTGGAGGTCATCGGAGATCACTTCACACTATCGACTATCAAGTTACCAAATGCGTATCTTTGTTTACAAACGTTTTAGTTTATGGCATGTATAGGGACTTAGCCATTTTGTGTGTATGTCCTTTTGATATGGCTAAAGAATGGTATGTAAATATTTGATAATTATTAGCTATTGAAATGGCTAATGAAGAACATGTTTCGGTGTTATGTATGCCTAAATGGTAGTTAATACAAAGAAATCATGAAAAGGTGAAATTAGCATTAAAACCGTATTGAACAGCAGCAGTGACGTGATTTTGAAAAATCACCAAGAATAGTATAAATTTAATTAGGTGATGAATGAGATGTATAATTAAAGCTTGTTGAGTCTATTTTCATATGAAAGAAACAGAGTAATCAAAAGAAGTGTATATTAAGAGATATTTGAATTTTAGTGAGACAGGATTAGAGCAATTTCTGAATCCCCTATTTTGAATTTATAAATTCACTAAAATTGTAAAAAAAATAATTAGGATTTATAGTTTATATTTCTAGATTTCTTAGTGAATCTAATTTCAAGAGAAACAAACGGCATGGTTATTTAAATTCTGTACACGAAGAAAATTGATTCGTAGTGAGGAGAGGTCAGAGTAGTTGAATAGTGAAACAGGGGAAATTTTAACTAATAAATTGTACTAATTGGCTAGATCAAAAATTTTGGAAAGAAATTAGTAAGAATATATATGACTCTAGTTTTAGGGAAAATTCACGAATTTAAATTTTGAGTTTTGTAACTCGAGTTATGATTTATTTAGTGACTATGACGCAGGTGGAAAGTTTTATAAGGAATAATGAAATAAATTGTTTTGATTTGTTTAAGTATTCGGAAAATTTTTAATGTTCCCGATTTGGTCCCGAACCGTTTCAATTGCATGTTTTAGGGTCTCGAGGGCCCTTTTTAGGGACATATTGAATGAATGTAAATAAATTAATTTTAAAAGAAAATTTTATGCCCCTAATTAGTAAGTTAAGTCAGGTAACGCCTCGTGCTCGACTCCAGCGACGGTCTCGGGTAAGAAGTGTTACATCCTTCTTCTTAACAAATAGTACTGGTGCTCCCCATGGAGGTACACTAGGACAAATAAAACCACAGTCTAGAAGTTCTTGCAGTTGAGCCTTAAGCTCAGTAAGCTCTTTCGGTGCCATACGATAGGGAGTGATGGACACCGAAGCCGTACCCGAAAGAAGCTCAATCCCAAACTCCACTTCCTGGTTAGGAGGTAAACTCGGTAACTCTTCAGGAAAGACATCCAGAAAATCCTTAACTATTCTAATGTTCCCAACAAAAGAGTCCCCAGAATAAAAAACACTTACATAGGCCAAGTACGCGTCACACCCTTTCTGAACCAGTTTCTCAGCCACAAGCACAGAGATCACGTTAGACAAATAATTCCGACACTCGCTGATTACAACCACTTCTCTATCATCCTCAGTCCTCAGAACGACCCTCCTAGTCGTGCAGTCTAAACTAACTCAGTCTTAACCAACCAGTCTATACCCAGAATCAGGTCGAACTCCCCAAACAGAAGCTCCATTAAATTAGCTAGAAATATCTCCCCTTCCACCTCAACGGAACATCATTAAACAGTTTACTAACCCGAACAAACTGCCCTAACGAACTTATAACTATAACCTCACTAGAAGTACTCTCAATAGAAATCCCCAGGTTTTCAGAATTTGAATTGGCTATATAGGAATGAGTAGATCTTATGTCTATCAGAGCAATGTAAGGTACATCAAATAAAAATAATGTACCGGTGATGACGTCAGAAGCCTCTGTGTCCTCTCGGTGTCGTGCACCATAAACTAAAGCAAGCTGTCTCACCTCAGTTTGACCCGTACCTCTGCTCGGTGCTCTCTGCCCTCGCCCCAAACCACTATCACTACCACTTCTGGCTTGACCGCAGCCCCTAGGTGGCTGCTGAACTGCCCTTTAAGGCTGAACAAAACTCAGAGCCTGCGTCTGATCTGCCTGCTGTGGACAACCTCTGATACGGTGCTCTAAAGATCTACATCTCAAACAAGCCCCAATTTTCCTCTAACACTCGCCTGGATGGCGCCTACCATAATCTCCACAAGGTTGCAACCCAGCTGAAGCAGTAAGAGCCCCTACTCTAACTGGCCCATCAGATCTGGCCTTTTTCTTAAGCCCCTGCATAGAACTTGGGGGCTCTGAATCCCTCTTATTCTTACCCCTCTCTCTGTCCCTGTTCTGGTGCTCCACGCGCTTAACATCTTCAACAATCTTTGCCTTCTCTACCAATACTGCGAACTCACGCTCCCTCTGTAGAGTTATTAGTACTCTCAAACAGTCCCTCAGATCATCCTCAAAACAGACACACCTCTCATACTTTGATGCCACTATGCCTCAAGCGTAACGGCTCAACCTCAGAAACTCGGCCACTGATCTATCCTCTTGCGTGAGATTCATGAACTCATGCCTACGAGTATCCACATAGCTCACTCCCATATACTTGCTCTAGAAAGTGGTCTTAAAGAAGTCTCAGGTCAAACGATCAGGCTAAGTACCCTCCTCAACAGTCAACCACCACTGATATGCCTTGTTGAGAAGCAACGAGACTGCAACCTTCAATTTCTACTCAGGAGTGCAGTATAAGTCATTCATAATCCCCTCTATGGCCACTAACCAGTTCTCAGCCACGTTAGGGGCAACTCTAGTGACACCCCTAAACAACTCAGCTTCATTAGTCCGGAGTCGCTCAGTTATCGACCCTCGACCTTCGGATCCCGAATTGGGTCCAACAACTCTCTCTAATATCCTCAGCATGGATTGGGACAGTGCGTCTTCCCCAGCCGAACGACTCTGAGACCCAGTCTTAGTAGCAGGTGACAGAAGTGTCTCACTAGTGTCCAAATTTGGCATGTTGCCCAGAGATGAGGACTCAGCTCGAGCGCCAGGCCTCTACCTCGGCCTCGAGTACCACGTCCACAGATACCACGTGCGCTCCTTGTCTAATTAGAATTTATCTACATTAAGAATTTTATGTATCAGTGCAATATTTATTAACAGATATTTTACGTAGTAAATATCAGAAGTTCAGTATTAATTTTTTAAAAGTTTTAGTCTCTATTCGTTTCACTACAGTTTTAGGGAATACAAACTATAGTGTTTTAAGACTATACTATTTATAGTATTTCAAAATAAGCTATTTAAGGTTTAGAATATTTACAGGATCAGTGCTGGAGACTCAGTGTACCACATACTTAATCAAAATATTTTTAAACCATTTGAACCAATTCTTTAAACATATTTTGGAACCCAAAATTTACAGTCGAGTTTTGTAACCTGACACTAATACCACTAAATGTAACACCCCAAACCTGGCCTAGACGTTATGGCCGAATCTGGAGATGTCACACGAAATGGTTTTGAAAACGAAGTTGTCACATCAAAAAAATTTTGATGTTATAATTTCCAAGTTTAATAAAAAATGTCGTTTAATTAGTTTTTTTTTTATCAAAACTTAATATTGCGGAAGCTTATCAAACCAATAGTTTTTGAAACCCGATTTGAAATTTTAGGAAAAACCCATTTGTGTGTAAAATCCTTTTTCTATAAATAATTTATCAAGCATGCAAAATAACGAGCATCCAAAACCAAAATTAAGTTAAAAACCAATAGTTCAGAGAGTCCCTAAAATTTACCACTCTCAAAATAGTCCAAATTTTAAATTAACCAAAAGACCAAGTTTTAGCGGTTTACGATAAAGTGGCCACCCTTGAGTCTCTGCTGCACCGATCTGCCTAAATCTGTGGATTACCTGTACAGAATAAATAGAAAAGAGTGAGTTTATGTAAACTTAGTGTGTAACCCCATAGAATTAAGCATGCAAACAACTATACAATCAGATTCAGTCAGATACAGATTCGGGCTTAAGCCTATTACAGATACAGTTACAGATATGCATATGAGAATCAGAAATCAAAATCCTACCCCCATCCTCTACACACCATCTTCGACCATCCCTACACACCATATGGGGTTTAAAACACCCACCCAGCCCTGCACACCATATAGTACCGATGCGGTACATAACAGATATAATGCAACCATGCTGCCAGATAATAGGTAGAAACTGCCTTTCAGAGCTCTTCCTCTAGTACGAATCATCCCACCCCAATAACAGTAACAGAAACAGAACATACATACAGAATTACAGATAGTACATGCTTAACATGCTTATAATAACAGATAGTAGATACACATGGCATAGACATGCTCAGAATAGTACAACAGTCTAACAAAACACATAGTTTTAGGGTTTAGTAAGCCGTCACTAACCCTACGGGAGGTCTATAGTCGATTAGGTCGACCCGTACAATCCTACGAAAAATTTAGTATAATGGGCCTACATGCCCGTGTGGGCCCACACGCCCAGATTGGCCTTGTCCGTGTGGATCACACTGCTTGGCCCATTTACCACACGCCTCTGTGGGCCACATGCCCCTGTGGCCCACACACCCAGATTGGCTTTGCCAGTGTAGATCACACGGCCTGGCCTAGTGACCACACGCCCGTGTGGCCTACACGCCTTTTTTGGCCTAGCTCGTGTGGTTCACACAGCCACACTCTGGCCATCACACTGTCGTGTCTTGGCACGGCCTAGCCTTCGTCGATCACACGGTCGTGTCATCACACATGGCCCACTACACGACCTATCACACGACCATGTGGCGTCGACAGATTACAATTTTGGTTTTCACCGAATCCCATTTTTCTGTGTTTCGGGTACACACCTGATACTGTTTCACAGCGAAGACAATCCCGAGCCTCCTAAAACCTAAAATTGATCAATTAAACCCTGATTAACTGCTTGGAGACGATATTAAACCAAACCATACTGTAATGGACAACCCATAAATCGTCTAAAACATTTACCTTAGAACGCTTAACAACAATTCCACACAATCAAAGCACCGATTGGAAACCTCCAGCTCCTTGACCTTCTCCTAAACATAAAATGAATCCCAATTAACTGAAGAGTCACAAGCCAAAACAAAAAATCACACTTATCAACTTACAAATAACGCTAAAAAACACTGGTATAACGATTCACATAAACTTTATAGTAGGTAGGAGATCAAAAAAATGGCAGCAAGAAAGGAAAAGGGAAAACAGCAAGGGAGGAAGAATAGAACATCAGTTTTTCTGAAGAGGATTTTTGAGGAAACAGATTTACTCAAGTCCCACTACCTATACTATCATAACCATCCACTATCAGAATTTTAACTTCACCAAAACTCTATCCCATAACCGATCAAAAATAAATACCCACGCTTGCGCAGGGATTCGAACACAGGACTTCCACACAACACACAGACTCTCTTACCACCCGAACTAGTAGACTATTTTTGATTTGGAATTACAGATAATTAAATATAAGCCCACTGAGCAAAGATAGGGCTTAAATCAGAAAAATACCAAAATTTACCAAATGTGAGGCTTGAACTTAGGACCTTTCACACACACGTAGAACACTTAACTACTGAAGCAAATATACAATTGTGTCAAAATGTTACAGAAGCAGACATATTAAATTTGGGGCGCTACATCAGGACTTAAAGGAAACTAGGTGTGACCTCCATACCTTTACCATTTGAGTCTAGGTAGTCATTCCACTCTTTGCAGTTAGCCTTGAAGTGTCTTTTTTTACTATAAAAGAAAAAATTAGACTTCTATATGTCTTTAGGCTTCCTAGTCTTCTTTTTATCCATTTTTGGTTGACCCAAAGTGTAACACCTATAACCCTTACCCGTATCCAGATTAGGGTTACAACGTATTACTATACAATCCAGAACAATTAATAATATATAGCAGTAAGATTGCCAAATTAATCAATAGATTTTTCATAAATAATTCAGATTGAAGTGATACATACATTTACGGATATAAAACCGAGCCTATGAAGCCTTAAAATTAGTTTAGGAACAATTAGGAGCTAATTTAAAACAAAATAGGAGATTTGGGACAAAAAAGTAAATTTTCAAAATAAGGGTTAGACGGTCGTGTATCTAGGTTCTGTGGAGGAGCCCAGACCATGTGGCTCCAGAATGATCGTGTCGCAATCTTACACACCCATGTGCTACCTCACACACCTGTATGCATGGACTATGTAACTTTTTGACTTAGATCACACAATCGTCTCGTAGACCGTGTAAAAACTGCACCTAACACGTTCAAGGCACATGCCCGTGTGGTTTACCCATGTGTGAGACACAGTTGTGTTACAGCTCATGTCCTAAGCCGTGTGTACCCAAAACATACTTAATTCATATCTAAATGCTTAAGTACCTCAACCAATTCTCAACACATAATTATAAGACTTTAAAATGTATTTAAATAACACCCAAAACATGTCAAAACAATCATCCTAAGGTCTAACTAATGTGTCATCAATGACACCACATTTCAAGTACTTACACAATTCATTTCCTTAACTACGTACACAAGTTACAAGCACTTTCGCATAACTTACTTTCCATTCGAAAATGCTATACCAAAATTCTAGTCAAAGTTACACAAGTTACAAGCACTTTCGCATAACTTACTTTCCATTCGAAAATGCTATACCAAAATTCTAGTTAAACTTACCATCTCATGCCCAACCTTTTATACTTTACCATAGGACCAAGTATTTACATCTCACTTAACTACTTATACCACATCATCATACGCACATTAACAACAACACCCACAAGTACTTATGTAACATTACGAAACATAACCAAATACTCTTCTTACATGCCATATAAGACAAGCTATATTCAAAAACTGCCAAATGATTCCTGGATAGTGTGATTCTTCAAGATGATCCAATCTCATAATCCACAAAACGTATCTATAAGAAATAAGACAAATAACATGAGTAATATTTCATAAATCTTAGTAAGTTCGTCGATTGAACGATAAATCTTACCGAATTTAAACTTAACAAATTAAATAACAAGATTAAATAATAGAGTTCCTCTCACAAGGTTCTTATCAGAATTCCTGTCAATCACAACTTACAATAGGTGAGTATTGTACAACACATTAATTCAAATCATATTCCAAATTATCGTTTAGTAAGATCTCCAATCACCAATATCCAGTACAATTGTTACATCGACCTGGAGCCTGTTAGGCATTAAGCTCGATAATTACACCAAAACAAAGCATGCTAGGCATTAAGCCCAATAATTACACAGGCACGAAGCCTGCTAGGCATTAAGCCCAATAATTACACTGACACTAAGCCTGCTAGGCACAAGGTCCGATACATTACAATACACCGACATAAAGCCTGCTAGGCTCAATGCCCGATTCAATACACTCAATACATTTCAATTTCACTATTGACCTCCGCTAAAACAAACATTCAAATAATCACAAAACACTACCATTACTAAAGTAAAACAAGTATTAAGGAAATTATTTATAACATACTTATATAAACGAACTTACAGGACTGATTTGCAGTAACAGTTCAGAGTATCTCAACCAGTAATCGACAATATATCAATTCATTATTTCCATTTTCAATTACACATATCAATATAATCCAACACTATGCAATTAGGTTCATATAATACATTTTAAAATGTACTAAAATTAAACCAAACAAACTTACCAGACTAACTATAGCAATAATGGAAGTTTAGGGACTATTTAGTAATTTTTTTCCTTTCTGCGATTATTAGCTCGTTCTCGATCTAGAATAATAATTTTATTCAATTAAATAATTTTAACAACAATATCACTCATTTTATACAATTAGCTCCTTTTTAACATTTTAATCCTCTTAATTTTATCATTTTAACATTTTAGTCCTTAAATATTAAAATTACCAAAAATTACTTTACAAAATAGTCATATTTAACAACCAAGCTTAATAATATACCATAAAACTTTAAGAATATCCAAACTTATCAATGGAATAATTCATAATCTTTAACAGTTTCGAAAACAGAGATATGAGTTAGCTGGATTTAGTTGCAATGATCTAAAAAAACGTACAAATTACAAGAAATCGATTAAAATCCACTTACCAATTTGAAAAGCAAGCTTGGCCAAATGCTTAAAGCCCTATCCATGGAGTTTTCGGTTTCACCCCAAGAACCTAAGTTGAAGATAACTCTTTTATGCCTTTTCTTTATTTTAATTAATTATGTTTTAGTTAATTATAAATTTACCCTTATAAAATTTATCCAATTTCATGTATTTAACATCCTAAAATCATCCACTATGGGTAATGGTGGTTTACCATCTAAACTTGTAACACCCCCATACCTGACCCGATCGTGAGTCAAGACATCAGGATGTCACATTCGTTGACGATGCAACTACTGAGAATTTTAGATCAATTTATCTTATTATTTAATTAATGTAGATCATTAACTAATTTTAGCAATAATTGAATTTACGATAGAACTAATTATGAGTTAAAGAAGCTTATTAAAACATCCACAATTGATTAAAGGCCAAATTGTAAAGTTCATAAAAATTTTTGAATTGTCATTGCAACGTTGGGGGTTTCCACGTCGTAACATGGCGAACTTGTCATCATGACGTCATCTCTATTTCCTACAAATTTCATGCTTTATTTTTATTTATTTATTTTATATCATTACCTGAACCGTATTTAGATGTCATAACCACCACTTCATTTTACATATTATCCACTTACATCTATTTCTAATCTCAGGTCCTCATAAAAACATGATATTCAATTAAATATAAAAAAGTTTATAAAATTAACACAAACATTAAAATTTTACAAATAAGACCATTGGAGGACTTGCACTTGTAAAATTAGTTTACCCACTTTATGTATATTTCATATTTATTTCTAAATTGGGCCAATCAAATTAATTCTTCATAAAATTTTAGCAAAGAATTCACATCAATTAACAATTATTCACTTATTATTTTATCAATTCGTTTAAACATACTCATATGTATCATCCATTCCATCACCTACAACCATTTCAAAACATCTCAAATTCATCTACTATATATATATATATATATATAAATTCATATATTTTTTCTCCTCCTCCTCTCCATTCCACATCCTTTATGTATATATATTTGTTAGAATATTTAGCTTTTAGTATATAACATGCTTATATGTAACATTATCTATAATTCCACTATTTACTTATGTGTTCATATCAAAGTTGTCCACTTGAGTCATAGTCACTAAATTATTTATATCTTGAGCTACAAAATTCTAAATTAAGATCCGCTTGATTTTTTTGAGGCTAGACTCAAATATTTTTCTACCATAAAAATTTCAGAATTTATAATTTAGCCAATAAGTACAGTAAAATCTTCAAATTTATCATTGTTCTTTTGTTTGACATCTTCAACCTTTCTTTACTAAAAATTAATTATCTCTTAGTACGGGGTTTGGATGATGTTTTCATTTGTTTCTATTGAAAATAAAATCATTAAAAATTTAAACATATAAATTTAAACTCCTAATTATTTTTTTTATAATTTTTGATGAGTTTCCAAAGTCAAAATAGGGGAACCCGAAATCAATCTGACTTTGTCTCACAAAAATTCATATATCTCATAATATGAAATTCGTTACTTACAATGTTTCTTTTATATAAAACTAGACCCAATAAGATTTAATTCAATACTTTAATTAACCTCTAATTTAATTTCTACAATTTTTGGTGAAGTTTCAAAGTCAGATTATTCTTGCTGTCCAAAACTATTTTAGTGCAAAAATGTTGATAAAGAAGTTTATAACACCCTCCTTTTCCTTTCTCTACAATATTTCCCATCACTTTTTCTTATTTCCCTTCACTAACATATCAAGAACATAAAACCTTATATAAGAAAACTCTACTTTAACATCATTTTCATGCATTTTCAATAATATCAAACTTAAAAATATATTGAAATCTTGATATTCTTACCTTGTCCTATTGATTTCAATCTTTAACTTGTTTTTCTCTCTCCTCCAACTTCTATTTTCTTGAATCCAAGGTGATTTTCTTATTCTCCATAGTCTCCTTATCAATTTCCTCTCTTAGTGATTATGAAAATTTCTTGAAATTCTTGGTGAAACTGGTGGATTATTGGTCGAAGGACCAAATTGTAAAGACAATAAAGTTTTTTTCATCTCTCTCCCTCACTCATGTTGGAAATTTGGGAGGATCCTCTCTCTTTTCTTTTTTCTTTTTTTTTTTCATCTTCCTCTTCTTTTATACTAGCTATTTATAATAAAATATTAATAAAATATCTCATTAATATATTAATAAAGTAATATTAATCTAATTAATTATAAAATATCATCAAAATATCTTCAACATCATCATTGCCTTCTAGAGTTCTCTCTCTTTATTAATTGATCATTTTGCTCTTTATGATCTTTTAAAACTTCATCATTGAATCATCACTTAATTTGGTAAAATTACGATTTAGTCCCTCATAATTCTTCACCTATTCAATTTGGTCCCTATATGTCAATTCCATATCATAGTAAATTGAATTATTTTCACTTTTGGTCCTTCAAATTTCTTTTTTTACACTTTAATCCCCTAAATTTTGAATATTTACACTTGAGCCAAAAACTTTTCACATGATTATGATTTAGTCCTTACTTTAAATCAATATACTCAAACCTACTTCTTAATTATTATTATTATTTTTTTAATACTCCTCAATATTATCTTTTATCATCTTTATAACATTTTCTCATTTTATCAAGAAATCAATTATACATCATATCATGCTTCTCGATTTAACTCTCTTTTGATATCTTGCAACTTTCATTTTCTTTGATCTTATACCTTATTTCACTAAAATTTTATCTCATATTATTTATGACCAAGGGTATTTTAAGGATGTGACAAAACCCCTTTAATTTCTCTTTTTAACTAACAAATCCATCTTTTTCTATATTTACAATTTAGTCCTTTTTACTTAATTAATCATCCAAACGTTAAAATTTGCTAAGAAAATTTTAATACGACACTAATGACCTCATAAATATTAAATAAGTAATATTTAGAACCTAACACATCAGAGTTGTAGCCCCGAAACTACCATTTTCGATCATATTGTAAAACATAATAATTAGTAAATCCTTATTTAATTAGGATTTAATTGCAATTTACCACAATCTAGAGAATTCCACATCATTTCTATTACTAGGCCATTTAAGGAGGGTCCAATTATATAATTGGTCCTTCAATTATATTAAATTCCAATTAAAAAAGCTTATTTACAATTTAGCCTTAAACTAATTACGACTAAATGAATAAATAATCCAAAAGTTAGTGGAATGATTGACATCCACCACCACTTGGACTTTTTGACCACGGTTTAATCACCATTTTGGTCCCTTTATTATTTTAAATCTATAACAATTAACTTTTACCTCTTTTACAATTTAATCCTTTTACCTTAATTAAGTAATAAATCATCAAAGTTATGACACCAAACTTCAATTCACATATAATATGACTTTGTAAATATTTTTAAATATTTAAGGCCTTAAATTATGAAAACGAGGCTCCAATACCTCATTTTCAGCAACCACTTGACTTTTGGATCAAACCACTTATATTATCTATTAATTCAATTAATTAAAATTAATCAAATCAAAATTTAATATAAAATTATTATTAACTCGTATAATTTAAATATTAATTATACGAGCTTACTCGTCGAATTTGTGATTCTAGGACCATTATTTTCGATACTACTAAAAAATAGACTATTAGACGAAGCCTTAAAATTTTTCTTCTTATCTTGCTTTCCTTCCCTTTCGAGAACGAACCAATAACTAAGTTTTCTTTCAATGAATTCATTCAACTACTCAGTTTTTCTTTCTCAAATCATTGTTTCAATTTTTTTTTTCTTTTTTTGTCTATCCCTGTCCTCGTCCATTCGATGGTTGAATTTTTTTTCCTTTTATTTTTTTATTTGTTTCTTATTTTTCTCCTCTAGTTTTCTTTACCTTCTATACAACATAATCGACAAATTCAGAAGCGTTTTCTTCTTGTCAATACTCAACCATTCAATTCTTTTATTGCTTCGTCTTTACTGTTATTAAGTTATTTTCCCCAAATCTCTCTTCTTGTACATTAAAGGGTTCAGTAGTGACTCACTATTAATACTGCTAATTTTTTGTTAAATTCAACTTCATTACAATGTTACTTTTTAGTTACATGGCTATTAAGTGAATTTTTTTTTCATTTCAAAACAATAACAAATTTAATAATCTTAACAATTGAACATAAATTATGAAATTTGAAAAGTAGAGGAATTACATTTCTAAAAAAAAAAAAATTCAAAAAGTATAGACTTATAGCATATTCTAACCTTATTTATTTACTTAAATAAAAATATGATTATATATTTACAAACATACTTTCAAAAATAAAAGAATAACAAATTGCATCAACGATTGCAAATTTATCTCGGTATCCTGATATTTTATTTTGAATTTCAAAATTTTACCATTTAAACCATTTTTTTATAACTGGGGATAGAATTAGATTATTAGAGGTTGAACCCAAATTCTATGTCATCAAAATGATTTTTATTTACTAGTTTTAATACCTTTTTATTATACTAAATCTAAATTTGACAAATTTAATTTTAAAAAATTAAATTAAAATTATTTTTTTATATTTATTATACAAATTTAATCCTTCTATTTTTATTTCTCAAAATTGATCCTGTATGTTATGAGTTGTTCATTTCAGTTTTTGTTTTTTTATCTTTTTCACAACTTTATTTAAAAAATTAAATATAATATGTTGAAAATAAATTCAAAATTTTAAAAATCTTTTCAGATCTCAATCTTTGTTAAAAAAGAAGAAGAAATTCCTAGATTTCTTTAAAAAAATAAAATTTTTGATAGAAAATACATTTTTTATAAGCATGCAATAGAGAAAATCTATTCTGAAATTATGTTGTGTCTTTAAATTTTTTTGGTATCATTAATCTCTATTTCATGTTACATATTTAAAGCTCATTGCATGTTTAAAAATAAAATTTGTGTTGGGTTCTTCAATTATAGTTTTTTTTAAATAATGCCATTTGGAAATTACGTGAAATATTTGATTCATTCAAGTATCAAAATCAGGAATTTTCTAATTACACTAAAATTAACTTAAGTATGCTCAAAATTAAAATAAACACAGAATAAATAAATATGCATTTTTTTAAGAGTTAATCATAATAGCATGCATATGTTAGAATAATTTTCCTCCTAACATAAAATTATTCAAACACTATTAAGAGATTTTACGAAAATTCCGTGGCAAATTGATAATTTACTAACATTATTTAATTAAGTTATAATGTTAAGCTTATTTAATTATTAAGTCTATCTAGCATATTTCTATGTTTAATAAACTAATAATTTCATAAGCAAACATCAAACAAGGTTATGTAGGGTAATAATATTTTTGGTATTATTACTAATTTAATTCCTAAATGATTAAACACACACTATGTAAGTATTGTGTCAATTAATTAAAATCTTGTTCAGATTAATTAATTAATTTAGTTGTTTTCCTTCATTCATAATGCATGAGAAACATATTCATGATTTTACTTGCATGAGTAAATAGATCAAATGCACAAAACATCTTTAGTAGAATTAAATAATTAAAACTACAAAAATTAAATCATTCTAAAACCAACAAAATTAAGCAATCATAATTATATTAAAAGTAGAAAACTTAGTTGCAATCATATTTCTTGAATTGAAAAAAAATAATAAAGATTGAAGGGAAAGAAAATTGCTAAGCCGTTTTTGATGGATCTCCGTGGCACAGCTCACTTTGCTCCTCCTTTGTTCTTTTCTTCTTGTCGTGAATACCAAGCTTAAAAGCTCTCAATATTGCCTAAAGTGGCTACTCTCAAAACCTTGCAAATACTCTCTCAAATGGAAGTGAAATGAGAGAAAATGAGATAAGAGATGGTGAATAAGGGATGAGTGAAATGGAGAACAAATGCCTATTTGTTTATACTAGTGAGGAGCTCATTGAGTTTTCTATTTTAAGCATGATAATCCCCCCTTTTTTCACTTATACATGGTCGACCCCTTGTGAAATAGAAAGCAAATGCCTCTCTATTTGACTAGTGAGGAGCCCCTTGAGTTTGCTAATTTTAACACGATAATCCGCCTTTTTTCTCTCATGCATGGCTAACCCCTTGTGTTAAGGAAGGAAGGTGGATGACTTTACTAAATTTAGCTAGCTCATGCTTGATTCCTGAGAATAAGTTAAACGTTCACATGGCAAAACTGTTGTGGCGGATTTGTGACATTTTACCAAGTCTTTGTTGCCTAAATTAATTATTTTTATGTATGATTGGACTTCCCATAGCCAAATTGGGCTCTTTACTCCTTAGTGGATAGTTTGGGCTTCGAATTTGGCAGTAGGCTTCTCCACTTTAGTGATCCAATTGCAAGCTGAGTCAAAATTAATTTGAGAATCCAACAGATGAATTTAAGATGTCCATGTTGATTAACCATCAACCAAAATTTGCATGGCCTATGCTACAGGAATGCTACAAAATCGAGTATCGAATCGGTGAGCTTCAAGACTAACTTTTCTTCTATTGCACCAAACTGCGTCAAATAGGTAAAAATAGGTCAAAGTAGCATGTAAATATGTAAGATTACAAATTTATCTTTAAGTTTGTCCTACTTTACAAATTTGTAATAAAACTACAAAATTTGTTATCAAAATAATATATGCTCAAAATAAGCTAGTGGATAGTGTGATGATGCTCCAACTGATCTCCAACCTTCGTGAGCTTCCAAGCATTATAAAACAGGGAAAATAAAACTAAGCATTACATGCTTAGTAAGTTCGTATAACAGGAATTAAAACTTACCAATTTACATTTATTAATATTAAGCATTCAATAACATGCTTTTTCATCAATTTGGAAAATTTACCTATACACATACACTCAATCAAACAAGTTAGTTACATAAATGTTCACATAAGCATCAAGTAAGTATAGATGAGCTCATCATACCATATTCTTTCAAGACATTATTCATTTCGTCTCATAATTCTCAAATCATGTCAAATATTTTATCCGTTGAATCATTGAAATTCCGATGGATATTCAAACAGTACACTCAAGGTGTACAATTTAATAACCTGCCAATTCATATTCAGGAGTACCCATTAAGGCACTTAATCGGAAGCACACTCTCGAGCCTCATAACATATAACACAATTACCAGTCCAGGCTAAACTCTAATTGTAACTTATGCTTGAGAGGGATTATATTAGGATTTCCAGTCGTGCTAAATCACATCGGCAAGAACAATGCAGACCTCATTCATTCGATGAAATTTCATTGAACCATCGAAATCCAATATTCAAACGGAATTTAACCCTTTTTAAACAATCTCAAGCATGTAATCATTTTTTATGTTATAACATTCAAATTAACTCACATAAATATCAAACACATTTCATACAACACAACATTCAATTTATCATATTTACAAGCTCAATTAAGTTACTCGAACTTACTTAGACACTTGTTCGCGTATATAAATCTACTAATCTGAAACTTTCCCTTTTCCTCGATCTAGCTTCGAATTTGTGTTATCCAGATCTATATAAATGAATTTATTCATCAATTTATCACATTTCACATTCAAGTGAGCTCAATTTACATCCTAGGAAAAATTATCATTTTACCCCTAAATTTTCCATAAATTCCAATTTCGTCCCTAGGCTCGAAAAATGAAATTTATGCAATTTACTCCCTATTCCAACCTAACAAAAATTTCACTATAAAATTTACAGCACGTACATTCCATAAAATTCAGAATTTTTCCTCAATTTTTACAACTTTACATTTTAGTCCCTAAATCATGTTTTCATAAAAAATCACTTTGTAAAAGTTGTTTATTTATCAACAACCTTTCATTTTCAACCATAAATTTCAAACATATTCATCCATGACATAATTTCCATACTTTGATAACTTTTCAAATTGATCCCTCAAATAGATAGGTTAAGCTATCCCGGTTTCAAAAATACCAAAATTACTAAAAACGTGACAAGAAAACTTACCCAATTAAGCCAAGAAAGTTTCTTGTCTCTCTCCTAGGTTTTCCATGTATTTTAAGGATGAAGATGACATAAAATAAGATGATATTTCTTTTATCATCTTTTAATTAATTAAATTAATTCAATTTCCAATTTAGTCCTTGCACTTTTTCTAAATTTCCATCGATGAGTCACCAAAAAATATCTACATACTTTTCTTTAATGGTCTAATTATCATATAAGGACCTTAAGTTTTGAATTTCATAGCTATTTAATCCTTCTAGCTACTGGAATTCAACTTTTTCATTTTATGCGATTTGGTCCTTCAAGAAATTAAACACATAATTAGTAAAATTTTCTTATAAAAATTTTCACATGACATTTCTAACATAATACGGACCATGTAATAAAATTAAAATAATTTTTTATTTTTTGCTCGGATTTGTGGTCCCGAAACCACTATTCTGATTTCACTGAAATGGGCTGTGACAACTCTTCCCCCTTAAGGATTTTCATCCTTGAAAACCTTACCAGTAAAAAGATTTAGGTATTACTTCCTCATAGTATCCTCCGGTTCCCAGGTAGCCTCTTCTATACCGTGTCGTTACCAAACAAATTTTACTATGCTACCTTTTTATTCCTTAACTCTTTTGTTTCACGTGCTAGAATTTTGATCGATTCTTCATTGTAAGTCATATCAGGCTGAATCTCAACTTCTATTGGAGAAATAATGTAACAGCCCGTTTTTAGCCAAATCGAAACAATGGTTTTGAGACCACAATCCAAACCCAAAATATTTATTTTATTATTTTAATGTTTATAACATGGTATGATGATTGTGTGAAAATTTCATTAAGAAATTTTATCATTTAAATGGTCAATTTGAGAAAAAGGACTAAATCGCGTAAAGTGCAAAAGTGATGTTCTATTAGTTAAAGGTGTCTAATAGCTATGGATTATCAAATTAGAGGTCCTTATGTGGTAAATATACCATTTTTAGTGTTATTGGACTTTTATGGACATGTATTAAGTGTTTTAATGGTTTAATGTTAAGGTTAATTTGGTAATTGTTAAATATAAGTTAATTAAATAAAACAAACACAAATTTTAAGGCTATCATCTTCACCATAGCCGAATATTGAAGAGAAGAAAATCCAAATGTTTAAGGTTCATAAGGCCAAGCTATTTTTGGTCAATTAAGGTACGATTTTTGTCCCGTTTTTAATGATTTTTATGTTTTTGAGATCATTGCAGTTAGTACTAGCTAGCCCAAGGACTATTTTGCAAAACTGCTAAAGATTTTGAATGATTTCATTGATGAATACATGAGTATTTCAGTGTTTAAAGATAGATTTTGAATAGTTGTTAATAGTTAAACAAGTTTTGTTAAGTGATTTCTAGTGAAAATGCAAATTAGGGGCTAAATTGTGAAATGTGTAAATTTAGTGGTTAAAATTGAAATAAATGGAAAATATGGCCTTCTAGGGGTATAAAGGTAATTTGGTTAAGCATGGGTGTTTTGAAATTTGCATGAATTTGTGTTTTTGTGTAATAAGGACTAAATTGTAAAAATGTAAAAGTTTAGGGGCTAATGTGTAAAATAGCTCAAATGTATATTTTGGATTGAATTGAATAAATAGATGATTAAATGAGTTGAATTTGATATTATATAGATCAAGAAAAATAAAATTTGGAATTGGATCGAGGAAAAGATAAAGTACTCGATTAATAAAAAATTTCATCGTTTTTTAACCAAGGTAAGTTCGTAAGTGATAAATTTCATTATAATTGTATTTTAAATGTTTTGATATATTATAAATTGTGAATACGAGACTTCGGTTAAGTTCGACATTGACTCGATGATAATTCGGCATTCGAAATCTCAGTTGAACCTTAGGAATAGTTTAGGATAACAGTGACATGTCATTAGGGGATACTTTGAGTTGGCTTTGGGCCATGATATTAGCACTTTGGGTGCGAGTTATACCGTTTTAGCTTCAGCCATGAATATCAGCTGATTTGGCTTCGGGCCATGATAGCAGTACTTCGGAGATAAGTTACCTTGATTTGGCTTCGTGCCATGGTATGGGTACTTATCGTGTGAAATCCTTGAGTATCTGACTTCTATTCCGAATGGTTCAACGGGTAAATGAAAGATGAGAATGTGTATGAGATTGGTACGAGATAGTACAAGTATGTGCATAAACTATTTTAGCGTTGAATTGAAGCGTTGAATCAAAGAAATGATGATGAAAGTATATAGTTTTGTGAATGAGTATTTGAAAGGTTTGTTAGCTAATGTAAGCTACATATTGGTGTATTCAAACTATTGAACTTTATTTATATGATTGCATTAAGTTTATTTCATACAAGCTTACTAAGCTATAAAGCTTACTTTGTGTATTTCTGTGTTTTATAGTTTTCAAAGCTAGCTCGGACTCGGTGATCATCGGAGATCACATCACACTATCCACCTATCTTTTGGTACCTATAAACTTTGGTGTTTTAAGTATATGGCATGTATAGGGATTTTGGTTATTTTGGTTATAACTTATTAATGAATTTGGCCATATGAATTGGCATTATAAATGTTTATGTTTGGTATGTATATAAATAGTCATGAGTGATGGCTTATTTTGGTCTATTTTGGTATGGTTGAATCATATATATATGACTATACTTTGTGAAATGTGTTGAATGATTAAGGTTAGATTCATGAGCTTGTTGTGAATAGGTAAATTGAATGTCAATAGATGATGATTTGTGAATTGGTATGTTTATGGAATTGAGCATATTAATGCATATTTGTAAATGGTCATTTTGATGTTTTGAGAAAACAAGGATTAGCTTGAATTTAGATGGCATTTATGTTTTGTATTGGTTGGTGTTGGAATTGGTATAAGTCATGCTTGATTGGAATTGAAAGATATGCCTATTGATGCTAGATTGTGTGCTATATGAGATGTGTAGGTGTGCTTAGGTTTAGGTGGCAAATTTACTTGGTAAATAGCCTATTTTTGTCCACATGGGTACACAAAATCGAAGCATATCTTCCAATATCTGTATTACACTTTTAAATTGACCATCTGTCTGGGTATGAAACGCAATACTAAAGTGTAACTGGGTACCCAGAGCTTCTTGCAATTTGCTCTAGAATCGCGATGTAAACCGAAGGTCTCTATTTGAAATAATGGAGATAGGCACTCCATGCAATATGACAATCTCGAAGACATATAATTCAGCCAATCTGTCCAAAGAATAATCCATACGTACCAGAATAAAATGTGCAGACTTTGTCAACTGATCAACAATCACCCAAATGACATCTTTCTTCTTTGGATACAAGGGTAATCCCGATATAAAGTCTATGGTAATTCTTTCCCATTTCCATTCTAGTATCGTAACTGGCTGTAACAATCCCAAAGGCAACTGTTGTTCAGCTTTTACTTGCTGACATATCAGACATTTAGATACAAACTCAGAAATATATCATTTCATTCCCGATCACTAGTACATCTTTTTCAAATCATTATACATTTTATTACTACCAGGATGAATAGACATGTTACCATTATGAGCTTCATTCAAAATCTTCTGTACTAGTTTTGAACTTTTTGGTACAAATACTCTGTCTCTAAATAACAAACAATCATTAGTCCCGATCTAAAATTCTAAGTCAGGAGTCGATTCACTTTGTATCCGTTTTGCTTGCAACTTATTATCATTTTTCTGAGCTTCAGATATCTGCTGCAAAAATGTCAGTCTAGCTTCTACTTTGCTATAATTGAACCATCATCAGATAATAACAATCGAGTATTCATAGCTCTCAAGTAAAATAGAGATTTTCTGCTCAGAGCATCAGCAACGACGTTGGCTTTTCCCGGATGATAATTAACCCAGATCATAATCTTTCAATAACTCAAGCCACCAGCGCTGTCTCAAATTCAAATCTTTCTGTAACATCGAGTACTTCAAACTTTTATGATTAGTGAATATGTGACATTTTTCACCAAACAGATAATGCCGCCAGATTTTCAATGCAAACACAATGGCTGCCAATTCAAGATCATGTATCGGGTAATTCTTTTGATGTGGTTTTAGCTGTCTTGAAACATAGGCTATTACTTTACCTTCTTGCATCAAAACACAGCCTAAGCCATTCAATGACGCATCACTGTAAATTATAAATTCCTTACCCGATTCAGGTTGAACTAACACTAGTGCTTCTGTCAACAAGGTTTTCAATCTATCAAAGCTCTTCTAACATTTATCAGACCACTCAAATTTCACATCTTTTTGCAATAAGCAGGTCACCGGAGAAGCTATCATTGAGAATCTTTTTACAAACCTTCGATAATACCTAGCCAGTCCCAGAAAACTTTGGACTTCTGACACATTCTTAGGTGGCTTCCAATTAACAATAGCTGAAATTTTATTCGGATCCACCCTGACACCTTCAGCAGATACTATATGCTCAAAAAAATCAACTTTCCATAGCCAAAATTCACATTTACTGAATTTGGCATATAATTATTTCTCACGCAGAGTTTGCAACACTATTCTCAAATGCTCAGCATGTTCATTTTCATCTCAGGAGTAAACCAAAATATCATCTATAAATACCACCACAAACATGTCTAAATATGGTCTAAAAATTCTGTTCATCAGATCCATAAACACTGCAGGTGCATTTGTCAAACCGAATGGCATCATAAGAAACTCATAGTGCCCATATCTAGTTTTGAAAGTTGTCTTACGTACATTTGAATCTTTTACCCGTAACTGATAATAGCCAGAACGGAGATCAATCTTTGAAAATATAGTGGCACATTTCAACTGGTCAAACAGGTCATCAATACGAGGAAATGGATACTTGCTCTTTATTGTAACTTTGTTGAGCTGTCTGTAATCAATGCACAACCTCAACGATCCATCTTTCTTCTTTACAAATAGAACTGGCGCACCTCCATGTGAGAAACTAGGTTGAGCAAAACCTCTATCAATCAATTCTTATAACTGTGCTTTCAACTCTTTTAATTCAATAAGAGCCATTCTATAAGGTGCTATAGATATCGGTGTTGTACCCGAAACGAGATCTATAGAGAATTCCACTTCTCTAACCGGTGGTAAACCAAGTAACTCTTCTGGAGATACATTAAGAAATTCACAAACAACCGGTAGTGACTGAATTTTCAACTCAGATAATTTAGTATCTAGTACATGTGCAAGGTAAGCATCATAACCCTTTCTAACATACTTCTGTGCTCATATTACTGAAACCACATTAGGTAATCCATCCAATTGATCAGATTCAAGATGAAGTAATTCACCACTCTGACATTTCAATACGATATATTTCTGCTTACAATTCACCATTGCATCATATTGGGTTAACCAATCTATTCCCAAAATCACATCAAATTCATCAAATGGAAATAACATCAAGTCAGCAGAAAAAGGAATAACCTTTTACCATCAACGGACAATTTTTACAGACTTTATCCACCATAACACACTGGCCCAAGGGGTTTGAAACTTTAACCACAAATTCAGTGAATTCAACAGGTAAATTTTTAACAAACACTAAGTTTGTGCATATGTGTGAATGTGTGGAACTAGGATCAATCAAAGCAATAATATCAGTATCAAGTAGAGAAAATGTACCAGTCATGACATCTGGTGCAGAAGAATCTTCTCTAGCATAAATAGCATATGTCCTTGTCGGTGCTCATGCCTTAGGTTTAACAGTTGAATCTTTTGTAGCACCTCAGCTACTGCTGATATTACCGAGGTGACAGGGTGGTCTGCCTCTCGCAACAGTATTACTCGGCTTTGGAGTCAGTTCAACTTCTTTTTCAACCCTTTTTGGACAGTCTTTAAGAAAATGTTTAAGGGATCCACATCAGTAACAAGCTCCACTTCTAAACCAACCTTCTCTATGATGAAATTTATTAAAATGCTTACATTTTGGTTTGGGATTACTGTCATTACCCATACTAGTCACAGATGGAGATGAAAACCTCGGGTTAGAGCGTAGAGAGCCTCGCTTTTTTTCAAAATATCCTGTACAGGTGGTAACACGATCATAATACTTCTTTAATTTCTTAGAAGCAGATGATTGTGATTTACTCATAATTCTTTTACTAGAACCTCGAGCTTCTCTTTCAGCTTGTTTATTTTCTTTACTCAATTCTTCAGCTTTATGTGCCCGATCAGCCAGTACCACAAATTCCCTTAATTCAAAAATCTCAATCAACAGTTTAATATCTTCATTTAAACCCTATTCAAATCGTTTGCATATGTTATCTTCAGATGGAACCCATTCTCTGTCATACTTGCCCAACCGAACAAATTCTTGTTCATATTTAGATATAGTCATATTCCCCTGTTTGAGCTCTAAAAATTCTTTCTTTTTCTGATTCAAGAATCTCTGACTAACATAATTCTTTCTGAATTCAGTTTTGAAAAATTTCCATGTAATCTTTTCTCTAGGTACCACTGAAGTTATGGTATTCTTCCAATGATAAGCTGTATCCTTCAGTAAAGATACTACGTATTTCAAACATTCAGCGGGCATACAAGATAATTCATCTAAAACCCAGATGGTATTTTCCAACCAAAACTCAGCCCTTTTTGGATCATCATCTACGGTAGCTCTAAATTCTTCTGCTCCATGCTTATGGATTTTATCTACCAGAGGCTTACCAGTTCTAATAGGTTCAACACCCTATGGCATCTCAAGAAATAGTTGAGGAGCATGTGGAGGAGGTCGTTGTACAACGGGGTTTGTTTTTACATACTCAGTAAACCATTCATTCATCAATTAAAAGAAGAAATTTTTAGCCTCCTCACTTCAGCCCTCAGATACGGGCCTTTCACTACTAGATGCAGATGTAACTCTTTGAACTAAAGCTGAAGCATTGCTCCCAGCTTCCTCAGATTCAGCTCTAACTTGGTTGGATGACATTACTATACGAAAAACACATTTAAAATGATCAGGGGACATCACACTATCACAAATTATATAATGGCATGTATAGATAAACTCGTGTCTACTGCGTTAATCTGAAAATTGACTAAACCGTAGTTCTGATACCACTAAATGTAACACCCCTAAACCCGAATCTGTCGCCAGAACAGGGTTGCGGAGCATTACCAGAGTTTTCAGAACATTTATAGATAATTCATAATAGTCACTATTCATTTCCCGAGAATATTCATAACATCCCTTAAATGGACCCTCGAGGCCCAATATGAGCTTTAAAATTGAATCGGGATTTAATCAGGAACTCTAAAAATTTTTCGTCAAATTTCAAAATTTTTCCAAGTTATAGGGTTCACACACCCATGTGGTCTAAGGGACACACCCGTGTGACCCTAGAACACGCTCGTGCTGCAGGCCGTGTTCAAAAGAAGGTAGCTCTTTGACTTGTGCCACACGGCCAGCCACACGCCCGTGTGTGTGCTAGGCCATGTGGTTAATTTAAATTTTCAAAATTAGGTGCAGGTTTCACACAGCCAAGACACACGTCCGTGTTCCAAGCCGTGTCACACACACAGTTGAGACACACGCCCGTGTCTCTGCCCGTGTGCTTAATTCTAAGCATTCTATTTTCTCAATCTTATGATGCAGGGAACACACGGCCTAACCACATGCCCATATACCAGGTCGTGTGTCATACACGGTCTAGACACACGCCCGTGTGTTTGATCATGTAGACAAAATAAAGTCATTTCTAACTTCATTTCTCACCCAAAATTTTACCATTAACCTGCACCAAAACTTACATCCAAATACCAACTAATCCAAACATTGATTTTAAACAAATTTTAACATCTAATATGATGTAACATAGCATCCATACATGTTTAAATTCATACGTTTGTTTAACCTAAACATTAAATATTGTTTGGTCATTTATACTTATCACAGAAGTGTTTATCATAATAACCTACTTTATAATACCAAAATAACCCATTACTAGCCATTCCAATGGCCAGGTTACAAACATTATTTTAAAGCCACTAATGGCCAAGTATCCTATACATGCCATTCTATCAAAATGAGTTTTACTATATATGCCCAAAATAAGCTAGTGGATAGTGTGATGATGCTCCAACTAGTCTCCAACCTTCACGAGCTTCTGAGCACTATAAAATAGGGAAAATAATACTAAGTAAGCATTACATGCTTAATAAGTTCATATAACAAGAATTAAAACTTACCAATTTACATTTATTAACATTAAGCATTCAATAACATACTTTTTCATCAATTTGGCAAATTTACCTATACACATACACTCAATCAAACAAGTTAGTTACATAAATGTTCACATAAGCATCAAGTAAGCATAGATGAGCTCATCATACTATATTCCTTCAAGACACCATTCATTTCATCTCATAATTCTCATATCATGTCAAATATTTTATCCTTTGAATCATTGAAATTTCGATGGATATTCAAAAAGTACACTCAAGGTGTACAATTTAATAACCTGCCAATTCATATTCAAGATTACCCATTAAGGCACTTAATTGGAAGCACTCTCTCGAGCCTCATAACATATAACATGATTACCAGTCCAGGCTAAATCCTTTTTGTAATTTATGTTCAAAATAACTCAATTAGGATTACCAGTCCAGGCTAAATCCTAATTGTAACTTCTGCTCGAGAGGGATTATATCAGGATTTCTAGTCCAGGCTAAATCTCATCAGCAACAACACAGGACCTAATTCAGTAAGGATATTTCGTTTAAACATCGAAATCCAATATTCAAACAGAATTTAGCCCTTTTTAAAAAATCTCAAACATGTAATCATTTCTTATGTTAGAACATTCAAATTAGCTCACATAAATATAAAACACATTTCATACAATACAACATTCAATTTATCATATTTACAAGCTCAATTAAGTTACACAAACTTACCTCGACACTTGTTCGCGTATGAAAATCTACTAATCTGAAACTTTCTCTTTTCCTCGATCTAGCTCCGAATTTGTGTTATCTATATCTATATAAATGAATTTATTCATCAATTTATCACATTTCACATTCAAGTGGACTCAATTTACATCCTACACAAAATTACCATTTTGTCCCCAACTTTTCTATAAATTTTAATTTCATCCCTAGACTCGAAAAATGGAATTTATGCAATTTACTCCCTATTCCAAGCCTAACCAAAATTTCACTATAAAATTTATAGAACATACATTCCATAAAATTCATAATTTTTTTTCAATTTTCACAACTTTACATTTTAGTCCCTAAATCATGTTTTCATAAAAAATCACATAGTAAAAGTTTGTTTATCTATCAACAACCTTTTATTTTCTACCATAAATTTCAAACTTTCAGCATATTCATCCATGACATAATTTCCATACTTTGATAACTTTTCAAATTGATCCCTCAAATAGATAGATTAAGCTATCTCGGTTTCAAAAATATCAAAATTACTAAAAATGGGACAAGAAAACTTACCCAATTAAGCCAAGAAAGTTTTTTCTATCTCTCCTAGGGTTTCCATGTATTTTGAGGATGAAAATAACATAAAATAAGATTATATTTCTTTTATCATCTTTTAATTAATTAAATTAATTTAATTTCCAATTTAGTCCTTGCCCTTTTTCTAAATTTCCATGGATGAGTTACCAAAAAATATTTACATACTTTTCTTTAATGGTCTAATTACCATATAAGGACCTCAAGTTTTTAATTTCATAACTATTTAATCCTTCTAGCTACTAGAATTTAACTTTTTCATTTTATGCGATTTGATCCTTTCCAAAATTAAACACATAATCAGTAAAATTTTCTTATCAGAATTTACACATGACATTTCTAACATAATGCGGACCATGTAATAAAATTAAAATAACTTTTTATTTTTGGCTCGGATTTGTGGTCCCGAAACCACTGTTCCGATTTCACTGAAATTGGGATGTTACACTCTATTTATAGTTGAGCCTCCCCAAAATCAATAGTACAGATTAGAGTACATCAACGGCTAGGATTAAAAGCCATCATATCTCTAAGATTAGATTTATTATATCTTTTAAGATTACAAGTTATCTCTAAGATTGCTTATCTTTGACTTGGTCTTACTTCGTAGATGAGTCTTCAATCTCTCCAAGTAACGAGCCAGTTTGGTTGGGCCAAACAACCTCTATTGAATGTTTTTGATAAGTATGCTACTGATTTTATATTTTTCTTATGACATGCTTTCTCAATGGTTAAGTTTCAATAAACAATGGTCTGTAAGTTCAATTGATTTTATGGGTTTATCTAGGTATGTAAAGCTTACTTTTGTTACAGTCGACAGATTTATTAAAGAACCTTATGCATTTGATCTTGCAACAAAATTTTCTATTTTAGACTTTAAATATGAATTTTTACATAATAATATTAAACTTCTTGATTTTTATAATTATATGAAATTCTTAACTCACCGTTGGAAATTTTTATAGATGCCTATGCATATTCAAAGAAAGTTACAGGTTATTTTTTACTTGAACACTCATGTGCTTAATATTTCTTTATTTAGTTTTAATGGTTCTTTTTTGAAGAAAAGGTACTTGATCCATGCTGATTTGGGGGATCAAAATCATATCTTTGATCCTGGATAGAGTTTGGGCGCACAGAAAAGCTTAGGTGAGTATTTTTTTGCATTTATTGTTATTAATTCTATTTTTTTTCTTTTTCTAAAATAAAGATTTGAGGACGAATCTTATTGAGAAATGGGAGAATGATACGAGCCTCAAGGCACATGGATGCAATGAGCTTACTGATGAGTATGATAAGTTTTAAATTTATAATTGGTCGTACTTGAAAACTAACTATTATCACGATAAAGGCAAGCGCACTTATCGAACAGTAGTATAGCTTATAGTAAGACAGGAATGTCGAACCCACAGGAACTAAAAGCACTAGTATTAACCTTCTTTTTATTATCTAGCCCAAAAATAATAGGATTTTCTTTATCTAAACTAATCAACTAAACTAAGAATGCACAGGAAGTAAATTGGGGAAATACTTTTGGGAAAACTGATTGATTTGGACAATACCTAAGGAAAAATTCACCTAGACCTCACTTGTTATTTGACTCTGAATTAGATGATTTATTCACTTGATTTGATCTGTAGAAATCCCTAATTTATATTATTATCTCCCTTGAGACTAACAACGTCTAACCCTAGGTTGATTAATTGAAATCTCTTTCTAATTAAAACCTCTAGTGTTGCATTAACTCGATCTATGGATTCCTTTATTAGGTTTGACCCTAATCCGGCAAATTTATGTCGCCTTATGTCTAGGGGTGCAATCAACTCCACTTAATTATGCTAGATCTACTCTTAGACAAGGACTTTTGCTCCTCTGAATAAGCACATCAATACTTGAATCAATATCCTGGAATATTAAAGCAAGGATTAAGAACACATAATTGAGAACAAATCAAGTATTTATCATATAATTCAGAAAATAGTAGCAAGATCCATCTTAGGTTTCATTCCCCTTAGGTATTTAGGGGATTTAATTCATATGTGTAAGAAAAACATCTCAAAAGAATAATAATAACAAAACATAAAGAAACCCAAAAACCCCTAAAGGAAATTTAAGGGAGATCTTCAGTCTTGAAGGAGAATCTGGCTTCTGAGATGGATCAATCGACTTTCTTCGAGTAATTCCTTGCCTCCCATTCCTTGTGTCCTCTTTAACCCTTCTCTAGGGTGTTTATATAGGCCTTAGAATGCCTCAGAACCCTCCAAAGTGCCCTTTTCTGAATAGAACTATCATTTGGCCCGATAGGGACACAGCCGTGTGCCACACCCGTGTGGGGTGGCTTAGGCCGTGTTAAAGTCTGTTAAATAGACACGGGCGTGTGGTCTACTCGTATGAGGAAGTTTAGGCTGTGTTGATTTCCCACATTGACCTATTTTTTTCTTTTTGGCCCATTTCTCGCTCTTTTTACTCTCTTATGCTCACCTAAGTATAAGACATGAAATTAAAGGATTAGGAGCATCCAATTCCACAAATCTAATGATGATTCATCCAAATATGTGCTAAGCATGGGATAAAAATATGTATAAATTACGACTTATCAAATACCCCCACACTTAAGCATTTGCTTGTCCTTAAGCAAAATCTTCAATTCACAATTAAGAATTCATTTTTTCTCAACTTATAACTCCTATCAATAATATCTCAAAATAATCTATAAGTAATCATACATTGAGAATTCAACTAGAAGAACATCAAAGTTTCAAGCATTCCAAGTTGAGCATTTTATCACGAAAACATAGATGTCTCCCCTCATCTAAGTAATCACTTTTGATTCAAAATATCATAGAGTTTAACATCCTCACTAACGATTCACTCAAATCACTTGAGGTGTTTAAGGACAACAAATTTAGCACTCAACAGTCAATATGAAAAGTTATTACCATAGGCTTGCATGAAAATTAAATCTCCACCACTATATATTGAGATGATACATCAATCAAAAGGTCTTTAGAGGGTTGTAACATGGCTTTGGTTAGGGGGTGTGGTCACAAGCTGAAAGAGAAAGTTAGAATCGAGATTGAATTGAAAAATTACCTAACTAGAAAAATTACTAAAACTGACAAATTACATTCCTAATTAGATGATCCTAGAATTGAGCTTTTCTTCATGGATAACATCGTTTTAATCCAAGATCACATTATGTCGTAATATGCTAGACGACAAATCTCAATTGCAGCAACTTTGTTTTTTTTCTTTTTTTTTCTTTTTTTTAAGAACAAATCAAGTATAGTAACATAGAACTTTGCTAACTATCCGAAATAAAATATAGCTAAGCGATTTATTCAAATAAAATCTCGACAAAAATAGGGATCAAATTACTTGAGGGGATTTTAACAATAATGGGTTATGGGTTAATATTGAGGGTAAATCAATGAATGGCTTGTTAGGCTCAAGGGGGTTCACTAAGGGTTAATTATGACGGTAGACTTTTATGGAGTGAGTGGGTTAAACCTAAGTGCCTCTATCATCTCGACATATCAAATCAATGGTGTGGTCTTGACATGCATAATCGAAGCAAGTTCTAGAATAACAAATCAATATTGATGCACTCATAGCAATAATAAAAGTGAGCATGAAAGAAATAATATATGCTCTAAAGGCTTAAGATCTCACACAAACTATGGCTTTTTTATGTTAACTATGTGAATTTCAACTTCAATATAATACCTAAACTTATGGAAATAACTTAAAAAAAATTTAATTCCCAAAAATCAACTTATCATGCTTAATTCTCTAATTACTTAAAGTTTAAACAATCAATGCATAAATGCCTATATTTTAATTCAAGATATATCAATAAAAAAACATAAATTAATCAAAATTCATTCTAATAGTGATATGAGTGAGTCACGTGAGAATAAGACAAAATTCAGGGATTTTTCTAATAATGATATAAATAAGCCCCCACACTTAATATGCACATTGTCCTCAATGTATAAAGATAGATTTACTGAAAAATATAGATATAAAATCATAAGATAGGGAGAGAAGTGAAACTTCTTGAATGTTAAATGGAATCCTTGAATTGGAGTTTTGGAAAGTAATCAGCTAAGGCAAGGGTGAGATTGGAGGAGAATACTCCGGTAGTGGTAGAGGTTGTTAGTCCACAAGTGCTGTGCCAAAAGAATATTATAACTGGTGGTGGTTATAGTCGTCGTCGAGCAGGGCATGACAGTTGTGGGGGACCTTTTCCAGTGGAGTTGCAAATTCCTAAGTAGTAGTGAGCTGTAGAGCTTTTCATAACTGCGATAGAATCAATAACTCTTTAAGAAATATAAAGTAGCATGATTACTCGTAAAGAAATGGCCGAAAACATAAATTGATTAATATAAATTGTAAAACCTAAAAATGAATTACAAATAATATCAAAGAGAAATAAAATAAAACGTAATTTAAAAAGATAAATAAAGATAAAATTAAAAAAATAATAAATAATAAATAAAAGTCTTCAAAAATCCTTATCGCCAGATGGTTGGTGGTTTTTGAATTTGGGCACGTTTGGAATTCGGCCCACGCCCGTGTTTTGTGGGCGTGTTGGTACACACGACCGTGTCCTACTTCGTTTGCTTCTTCCACACCCGTGTATATATGCGTACGCCCGTGTTAATTTGACAGTTTTGACCACGGGTGGTGGGCACGGGCTTGTCACACACCCGTGTTAATTTCTTAGTTTCTACCACAGCTTATAGACACGGACGTGTTGCACGCCTGTGTAGATTTGGCAGGATTGCCCACGACCATGTCGCACGACCATGGCAACCTATCGAATCTCGTGATTTGCAAAAAAAATTTGCACTATTTTCACACGGTCGTATCGCACGGTCGTGTCGTCGCCCATGTGCCTAGCTGTGTGGATTTGGAAAACCTGTGTTCAAAGACTCAGTTAATGGTTTAGATGTTAAAAACTAAAATTTAAAGAAATCAACACCGTTAGTGCTCAGGTTGCCTCCCGACAAGCGTTTATTTATAGTCTAAGCTAGACTCTACCTCAATTTCGTGTGATTACGGTGGATTAAGGAGTTGAAACTCCGCACTCTGCTATCAATTCTATCAAAATAAGGTCTAAATCGAGTATTATTTACCTTCAAAGTTCCGAATATAGTATGTGTTATCTCGACTGTACCATGTGGAAAGATGTTCATTACCGTGAAGGGCTTCGCTCTGTCCGTATTGTGCTCTAAAGTAGCAATTCGGGGGTCATTTTCATCTACAAATACTCTGTCCCCAACTTTAATTTGATTTGTTTCATCCCTATGTTCATCATGGTGTCGCTTTGATTTTTCGTGTGCTTTTGGTTTCTCCTTGACAAGTGTTTGACATCCATCTAGTTCATCGATCTGAAGCCTTCGTTCTTCGTGAGTCACTTTATTTTTGTGGCATGGATTAGAATAAGGCTCTATCACGTTCTTCCTAGAGGGCTCCTACAAAGAAGTTTGAGTTGTAATATTATTTAAATTAACCGAACTTAAACTATCATCTCGATTACTAGATATTTTAGCAGAATCACGAGCTTGGAGAGTAATCGTGTCATCGCCTACACGAAGTATCAATTCACCTGTGCCCACATCTATGATAGTTCTAGCAGTTGCTAAAAAGGGCCTTCCTAAAATTAAAGGCACATTACTACCCTCATCCATGTCTAGAACAACAAAGTCAACTGGGAATATAAATTTATCGATTTTAACAAGCACATCTTCAATAATACCCCTAGAAAATCTAATTATTTTATCTGCCAATTGAACACCTATCCTAGTTTGTTTGGATTTCCCAAGACCTAGTTGTTTAAACATTTTATAGGGCATGACATTAATACTTGCCCCTAAGTCAGCCAAAGCATGGTTAACATTTAAACTACCAATTAAACAAAGAATCGTAAAACTCCCTGGATCTTTCAACTTGTTGGGTAGCTTATTCTGTAGAATGGCTGAGCAAACTGCATTCAACTCTACATGCGACGCCTCATCCAATTTCCACTTAGTTGCTAAAAGCTCCTTTAAAATTTTATCTGCGTTGGGCATTTGTGAAAGAGTTTCAATAAACGGTAAGTTAATATGTAATTTCTTTAATAATTTAAGGAATTTACCAAATTGTTCGTCCATGTAGTCTTTCCTTGTCGCACTGGGATATGGCACACGAGGCTTATATTCTCTACTTACCGACTTTTGCTCATTGTGGTCCACCTCATTTTGACCTTTACTTACCACAATTCCTTACCTTGGTTCTAGTTCAGGTTCAACTAACCCTTCTTTATCTCGAACAGTAATTGCATTAAGCTGCTCCTTTGGGTTAGTTTCAGAATTACTCGGCAAGCTACCTTGTGGTCATTCAGAAATTAACTTAGCAAGCTGTCCTATTTGAGCTTCGAGCCCTTGAATTCACACTTGTTGATTTTTAAGCGCTTTTTCGGTATTCTAAAAATGAGTTTCTGACACCAAAATGAATTTCGTTAGCATCTCCTCAAGGTTTGACTTCTTTTCCTGCTGGTAAGGTGGTTGTTGAAGGCCTGAAGGATGTTGTGGCCTTTGATTTCCTTGACCACCCCACGAGAAGTTGGGATGGTTCCTCCAACCTGCATTATAAGTGTTACTGTATAGGTTATTTTGAGATCTAGAATTATTATTACCCATATATTGAACTTGTTCCTCCTCGGTGCTAGGGTTGAAGGTTGGATAATCTGTGTGTACTCCTCCTCTACTTGAATCACACCTCATCACTGGATGTACCTGAGTAGAACCATACAAACCGTCAATCTTTTTATTTAAAAGTTCTACCTAGTTAGAGAGCATAGTAACTGCGTCGAGGTTGAAACACCAACAACTTTCGTCGGCTTCGTTCTCATAACTTCCCACTGATAGTTATTCAGTGACATCTCTTCAATAAATTCGTAAGCCTCTTCAGGTGTTTTGTTGTTTAACGTCCCACCAGCGGCTGCATCGATAAGTTGCCTCGTTGAGGGGTTCACACTGTTGTAAAAAGTTTGAACTTGCAGCCATAGTGGTAACCCATGGTGAGGGCACCTTCTCAATAGGTCCTTGTATCTCTCTCATGCATCATAAAGTGTTTCTATATCCATCTGCACAAAAGAAGAGATATCATTCCTTAATTTAGCTATTTTAACCGGTGGAAAATATTTTAGTAAACATTTTTCGGTCATTTGCTCCCAAGTAGTGATTGACCCTCGTGGTAACGAGTTTAACCACTGTTTAGCTTTATTCCTCAATGAGAATGGGAATAACCGAAGGCGAATGGCATCATTAGAAAATTCATTTATCTTAAAAGTGTCGCAGAAATCTAAAAAATTCGCCAAATGAGTGTTTGGGTCCTCGTCCTGCAAACCATCAAACTGAACAAACTGTTGTATCATTTGAATCGTGTTAGGTTTCAGTTTAAAATTATTTGCAGCAATAGCAGGTCTAACTATACTCGATTCAGCTCCTGTTAAAGTAGGTTTAGCATAATCATACATAGTACATAGAGCAGGATCCTGATTTACTGGATCTGCAGTAACCACAGGAGGTAGCTAATTATTTTGATTGTCAGTCATCTCCTCGGTTGTGTTATGGATATCATCCTCTTGCCCTTCCTTTATGTATTGTAAGCTTCGCCTTATTTCTCTTCAGTTTCTACGAGCTGTGCTCTCAATCTCACTATCAAAAAGTAAAGGTCTTGACGGGTTTCTTCTAGTAATAAACTATAAAAACCTGCCAGAAGTAAAGAAAAGAAAAATTAGTAAAGAAAAAAAATAAAAAGTAAATTGCAATAAAAATAAAAATGGCTAAAGTAATAAAAATCAAGTGTTCCTAATATCTTAGTTCCCCGGAAACGGCGCCAAAAACTTGATGAGCGTGATAAGTTTAAATTTATAATTGATAGTACTTGAAAACTAAATATTATCACAATAAAGGCAAGCGCACCTATCGAACAGTAGTATAGCTTATAGCAAGACAGGAATGTCGAACCCACAGGAACTGAAAGTACTAGTATTAACCTTCTTTTTATTATCTAGCCTAAAAATAAGAGGATTTGCTTTATCTAAACTAATCAACTAAACTAAGAATGCACATGAAGTAAATTGGGGAAATACTTCTGGGAAAACTGATTGATTTGGAGAATACCCAAGGAAAAATCCACCTAGACTTCACTTGTTATTTGACTCTGAATTAGACGATTTATTCACTTGATTCAATCCGTAGAAATCTCTAATTTATATTATTATCTCTCTTGAGACTAACAACGTCTAACCCTAGGTTGATTAATTGAAATCTCTTTCTAATTAAAACCCCTAGTGTTGCATTAACTCGATCTATGGACTCCCTTATTAGGTTTGACCCTAATCTGACAGATTTATGTCGCCCTATGTCTAGGGGTGCAATCAAATTCGCTTAATTATGCTAGATCTACTCTTAGACAGAGACTTTTTCTCCTCTGAATAAGTACATCAATACTTGAATCAATATCCTGGAATATTAAAGCAAGGATTAAGAACACATAATTGAGAACAAATCAAGTAGTTATCATATAATTCAGAAAATAGTAACAAGATTCATCTTATGTTTCATTCCCCTTAGGTATTTAGGGGATTTAGTTCATATGTGTAAAAGAAAACATCTCAGAAGAATAATAATAACAAAACATAAAGAAACCCAAAAACCCCTAAAGGAAATTTAAGGGAGATCTTCAGTCTTGAAGGAGAATCCGGCTTCTGAGATGGATCAATCAGCTTTCTTCGAGTAATTCCTTGCCTCCCATTCCGTATGTCCTCTTTAATCCTCCTCTATGGTGTTTATATAGGCTTTAGAATGCCTCAGAACCATCCAAAGTGCCCTTTTCCGAATAGAACTAGCCTTGGGCCCAACAGGGACACGGCCATGTGCCACACCCATGTGGGGTGGCTTAGGCCGTGTTAAAGTCTATTAAATAGACACGGGTATGTGGTCTACCTGTATGAGGAAGTACAGGCCGTGTTGATTTCCCATGTTAACCTATTTTCTCTGTTTTTGGCCTGTTTCTCGCTCTTTTTACTCTCCTATGTTCACCTAAGTATAAGACATGAAATTAAAGGATTATGAGCATCAAATTCCACAAATCTAATGATAATTCATCCAAAAATGTGCTAAGCATGGGATAAAAATATGTATAAATTACGACTTATCAGTTACACTACCTCAAGGCCCAACAACAATATCAAAGGTCAAGAAAATCAAACCAAGACTCAATCAAAGCCAGTATACGAGGATGAATCTTATCGAGGAAAAAAGGAATGATACATGCATGGAATGGGTAAAATATATTAAAGTCAATTCAACCAAGCTGTCAATTTTCAAGTTCAAAAGATTGATAAACTTGTGACAAATATTTGTAAAGGATCTAGGCATTTATAGATTAAGATGTCTTCATAGAGTCTAAAAATCTATCTCTTAGCTTTGAAACGCACTCTGAATCACTCGATTTCGAGTTTAGGAACTCCAGTTATGATCTTTTTAGTGAAAACCGTGAGAGTAGAATTTCTGGACTAGAATTACGAGTTCTAGGTTTTTAATTTGAGTTTAAATCATATTGGATTCGAGTTTTAGGCTTAACTTTTATTATAAATGTGTCCAATATTGTATTTATCAACTCTTACTATATTATTATTATTTTATTCTGATTTTTTTTATAATTATTAAGTATTCTAAGTTATTTAGGAGTTTTTTATCAACAAGAAAGTTTAGTTTAAAACTACTTCTTGTTTAGGTTAATTAGAGTTCTAGTATACTTAAGAGTTTTAATTAGATTTATTTAACTAGCCTATACAAAGGCCTTTGCGTTGTATACAATGGAACCAATTCATTATTATTCAACAAGCTTCTCTTTTTAATTATTAAATTCTCTTTGAGTTTTTCTTTTCAAGAATTTTCCTTGAGTTTTATTTTAGAAGAGTTTTAACAATCTTTTCAGGCTATGGGGATTATCTTCAATTTTTTTTGCCAAGTTTTCTTTCTTGAAAGGGAAATTAAAGCTGCTTGAAGGGGCTTGTGGATTCTTCTTATTTCCAAGACTACTTAAGGCTTCTACACATTACGTTATATCTTTTTCATCTATCTTCTTTATTTTTCTTCATTATTATTCTAATCTTTGGTTTATTGTTCTATTTTATTTATCATAGTTGTAATAGCCCAAAATTGCCCGGGCCCGTAAAATAAATAGATAAAAAAACAAAAACAAAAATTCATTAAATAATAAAGTCCATTTACAAAGCCTATACCCGGTTATACCCCAAAACCCTTGGCCCAAATACCTAAAACCCAACAACTAAACCCAAATCAATAAAGCCCAATAAGGCCCAAACCCTAAACTGAAACAGGAAACCCTAGGGTTTCCAGAAGCTTTGCGCCGCAAACTCCAAACGTCACGCCCTTCGTCTTGCAACGTTTCAGTGACACCTCATCGACGCCTCCATCGGTGCCGTGACTACCCTAATCTGTGCACGAATCAACACCCCATCGTCACCGGATTTCACGCTAATACCTGCAAAAAAAGAAAAGAAGAACAACAGGGGCAATACAAATATGGCAGGGAATAAAATCAAAGATGTAGAATATTATTTTCAATGGCTATAAAAGCCCGAATCAAAATGATGTAAAGTACGTTTTTTTTTTATATATACACATATAATAGAATACAGGCAGTTTACATACACGAAATATACCAACAGACTATCGAGGAAAACAGAGGTGATCTTTTACTTTTTTTTTCGTTATGAACGTATGAAATATTACTTAAATAAGAAAGAGAAAAGTTTACCAACGGATTTCCCTTGAAAAATGAGACTTTCCAACTCTCGGCCGCCGTAATAGGCGATGTTGACAGAGGCGCGTAGGCGCGTGCAAGCCCCAGAACGGAGGCTCGACAGAGCTCTGAGGGCCAGATCTCAACTCTCTTTTAGAGAACTTTTTTATTTTTTAAAAAAAAATCGGGTTGGAAATGAAATTTTAGGTTAAAATTTAGCTTATATAGCCTTATTAAAACGATATCGTTTAGCTTAAAACAATAAGCTTCAAAACGGCGTCGTTTTAACGCTGAGGATCCGCGTGTTGACCCGTGACCCAGGGAGGATCCGCGTGTTTTTGGTAAATGGGCTAATTGCCCAATTGGTCCTTCCGCATTTTTAATCTTTACGATTTCATTTTATTTTTATTTTTATTTTAATTCGGCCCCTCTTTTATATTTGTTTCAATCTAATCCTAATGGCCATTAAAATCCATTCTGAAGAACGACGTCGTTTTGGGAAATTAGGGCTAATTGCCCAGTGAGTCCCTCAGTTTTTAATGCGCATTTCAGTTAGGCCCAAAATTTTTTACTTATTTGTAATTAACCCAAGATTTTTAATTAAAATTCGATTTTAATACTTTTTATATATTTAATTTATTTTAAATACTATGTATATTATTTGTTTTTGTAAATATTAGTTATATATAAAAATAGTATATATCTTATTTTATATTTGTTTATATAATTATTCATTATATTATTTATATTATTATACATTTTATTTATAAATGTTATTATATTATATATTCTACTACGTACATTATTCCTTACATTTTTTCTTGTATTATAAATTATATATTCTCTTATTATTTAATAATTGTGTAAATTCCTTTTTTAATTATTATTAAATAATATATGCATATTTATAAAATATATAATGTTTAATATCTAACGTTTTTAAATTTGTTAATCTTGTTCTTATTTAACATATTATTATTGTAAATACATTAAGTCATCATATCATATAGTGTATTTCATATATAAAAATTTCTCATTTATTATTTTAACCATTTTTATACTTCATTTATGTTTTATTTCTTTGACTTATATTTTATATATGTTCATAATTTGTTTATTTTTTTATTATTGTTTAGTAGGTTAATTTTTATTTCATAAATTATTTGTTATTTTTACATATTATTTGTTTATCATATTTGCATAAAAATTGATTATTTATGTTACCTCAAGTTATATTTGCATGAGATACTATTATATATATGTGTTGTATAATTTATATTATGCTCATTGTTTTTCTATGATTATACTTGCATGAAATGCTAATGTATATTATGTGATTTATGTCCTTATTTAACATTTTCTATACTATATTCGCATGAAATATTATTATATATGTTTAATTTGTATTGATATATTCATTATTTTGCCATTTTGTATTTTTGCATGGAATGATAATGTGTATATTCATGTTATTTATGATTATATATATATATATATATATGAAATGTTAAAGTATATTGTGATTTAAGTTGTATTTACAATTTACTACATTACATTTACATGAAATGTTAGAGAATGTAGTTTAATTAATCTAATATTGATCTTTTGTAATAAGATAAATGCATCATCGTTTTTTAAATTTTTTATATTTCATTTAATCTAAAGGAATCTTAAAAACAAGGCAATGTCTTTTGTATTTAGGAATTCGGGAAATAGTGCCCTAACATGCTGGGTTGCGATTTCCCATTTGTCTAAATATCTAAAGTATCATTTTTAATAGATTTTGCAAATTACGAGATAATTTTTAGTTACGAAAGTTTAAGAATATCGTGTCCAATCATGCTGGATGGGATGTTCGCATTCTTTTGGAATGAAAGAATTTCGATTTTCAACTCAAATTATTACGGTTTTAAAAGAGATCTTATTTCTAAATTCTTTCAAGTTTTTTTGATATTAAGACAAAATTATTCAATTTGGTACCAATTTTGGGCGTTGCGAGGGTGCTAACCCTTCCTCGTACGTAACCGACTCCCGAGCTCGTTTTCTCATAAATTCGTAGACCAAAATGTTTTATAATGTGATCCAATCACACTTTAAAAGGTTAGTGGCGACTCCTATTTTCAAAATGCCCTCTCCATTTTAAAAGAGGTTTCAACAATAGTTATTTATTTCAATTAGTTTTCTTCAACCTTTTATCTGACTTGGATTCGAACGTGTTTCAGGTTGTGACAAAATCCAAGTTTCTTTCTGAACGTCTAGAGCCTTAAGTCAAATCCGCAACTTGGACAAACTTTACGATCCTCTTCCGCAATCATCCGCCTCATTTCTTTACCAGTTCTCGATCCAACAATCCAGTCTAGTCCAGTTCCAATAACCATGATTAATTGGCATACAACAGGGAGAAAAATATACATTTAAGTTATTTATTGGTTAAAATATATCAGAAGTCCTTGTATCCTTCAAAATTTTAGAATTTAGTCATTCTATTTTTTATATTTCAAAATTCAAGCTCAACTGTTAATACTGCTAATTTTTTTGTTAAATTCAATTTCAGTAGAAGGTCATTTTTTTAGTTACATAGCTACCAAATTAGTATATTTTTTTCATTTAAAAACATAGACAAATTTAACGGCGTTAACAATTGACCGTAAATTATGAAATTTGAAAAGTTGAGGAATTAAATTCCTACAAAAAAAAGACAAATTAAATTCCAAATTTGCAAAAAATATAGAATTAAAGCATATTCTAACATTATTTATTTACTGGTATAAAAAATATGATTTTATATTTACCATACGTATTCAAACTTACTTTAAAAAAAAAAAAAAGAAAGAAAGAAAGAAAGAAAAAGAAACTGCATTCAAACTTGGAGGATTGTAAATATATTAATCTCGGTATCTTGATATATTATTTTGAATTTCACATTTTTTACCATTAAAACTCTCTTTTTTTTATTATTTTTTATTTAGGGATAGAAATGAGGTTGTGAAGGATTGAAAAGCTTTCATTCCTCAACACAAATACTCCTACTACTAGATCAAAAGAATGTTCACCCATCAAAACGTTTTTTATTTATTAGTTTTAGTCATCTTTTAATTATACTAAATATTTAATCTTATTTTTATGTCAGTCTCCCAAAGAAATCCAGACTTCCCTTTGATAGGCATTTTGACTTATTTTTTAAAATTGATCCTGTATTTTAATTTTCAGTTTTTGTATTAATATTTTTCACAACTCTATTATAAAATTAGATATAATTTCTTGAAAATAAATTAATTTTTTTTAAATATTTTCAAACTCAATCTTTGTTAAACAAAAAAAATTCCTAGATTACTTTAAAAAAATAAAAGTTTTGATAGAAAATACATTTTTTTTATAAGCGAGAAAATCGATTTTTAAGTTCTGTCGTGTTTTTAATTTTTTGATATCTTTAATTAATAATTATTTTTCTTAATAATATTGTTCTTTAAAATTAAATTTGTATCCTATTATTTAGTTATGGTATTTTAAAAAAATGCGGTCTGAAAATTACCTGAAATTTTTTAGTCATTATTTATCAAAATCACTAATAAAAAATAAAAATTTATAAATTAAATATAATATTATAATATTACCCAAAATCCTTCCCTAAGTTTCAAACTTGTCTACTTAAGCAGTCTTGACCATTAATCGACATGCGATTCGGAGCAAAAGGTACAGACATTTAAGTTATATTTTTACTTGTATAAAAAAATGGTTATATATTTTCATTACGAAAGTGCATTCAAACTTGGAGGACTGCAGTTTTTTCCTGTTATTGTTTTTCCATCAAAACGATTTTCATTTATTATTGACTAAATTATACTAAATATTTAGTCAGCCTCCCAAGATTGAAATGTGGGTTTCCCTTTCATAAGCACTTGGACTTTATGACTAAATTTAAGAATTTTTATTTTAAAAATACAAATGATTGCATTAGGTTTAAAATATTTTAAATTAAAAATGATTGTATTAGGAATAAAATATTTTAAATTAAAATTGATTGTATTAGGTATAAAGTATTTTAAATTAAAAATGATTGCAATAGGTATAAAATATTTTAAATTAAAATTGATTGTATTAGGTATAAAAAATTTTAAATTAAAAATGATTGCAACAGGTATAAAATATTCTAAATTAGAAATGAATGCATTAGGTATAAAATATTTTAAATTAAAAATGATTGCATTAGGTATAAAATATTTTAAATCAATTTATAATTATGATATTTTATTATGTTCAAATATATGATTTATTTTACAAGTAAGAATGTGTGAATAAAAAAAAAAGTAGGAATGTGTTTTATTAATCATTAATAACACCATTTATTAAATTTTGTTACAATATAATTAATTTCATGTTAAAATATATAAATTTAAAGCTATATATATTTATAATTTTTCAAAGCAAAATAATAATAATAATAATAACTAAAATATTTTGGTATAATAAACTTAAATAATTAATTAACTTTTTTAGGTCCACAAAATTATTATTTTAGAAATTTTTTAAAATTTTAACTTTATTTATATATTTTTTTAGATTTTTTTCAAATTTTATAATTTTTTTAAAATTTATAAATATTTTAATTTTAATTTTTTATTTTTTATTTTTGAAAATTATCATTTTTTTTGTAATTTTTGTTGAGAGAGAGACCAACTTACTTATTTTTTAAATTGATAGGCACCAAAATGGTATTTATACAAATCTTTTATTCAAACTATTTGAGTTGTAAAATTCAACTCGACTAGAACTCGAAACTCAAATTACTTATTCAAACTATTTGAGTTGTAAAATTCAACTCGACTAGAATTCGAAACTCAAATTACTTATTCGAGCTTAATTCAATTAACTCGAAATTTGAATTTATTTTTAATTTTTCTAATCGAATCGAGTTTTGCTCATCCCTAATTCTCATGGTAGAGCACATAATTTAAAACGATATATATTTAAAAATATTTTTAACATAAAATAATAAATAAATAAGATACTTTAGTATGATAAACTTGAATCATTAGTTAACTTATTTTTATCTCTAAATTATTATTTTAGAAAAATTTTAAATTTACAACTTTCTTTATATATTCGTTAGAATTAAAAAAAAAATTTATATATTTTTTAAAAATACAAACTTTGGAATTTTTATAAATATTTTAAATTTTAAAAATTATATTGAATATTTTAAATTTTTTTGTAATTTTTCGTTAATTTGCTAATTTTCAAAATTGATATGGACCAAAAGAGTATTTACACCGATCTGTTATTCAAATTATTCGAGTTATTTAAATTAAAAAATTTAACTCGATTCGAAACTCGAATTACTTATTTAAGTAGACTCGAATAACTCGATTCGATTATGTCAAAATTTAATTTCTTTTTTTAAATTCTTCAAATCAAATTAAATTTTGTTGAACACAATTCCAGACTTGCCTTCACCAAGCACGCTATAGATATTTAAGTTATTGACGTACTTGTATAAAAAACATGGTTATATATTTACAAAGAGGAAAGTGCATTCAAACTTGGGGGGCTGCAGTTTTATCCGGCTTTTGTATTTTATTTGAATCCGACTATTTTCCATCAAAACTATTCTCATTTACTAGTTTTAGTCCTTTTATTGCTATCGGACGGTTTAGAAGTACGGCAGTTAAGCAAGTTGCTTCCTTCTCTTTTATCTTTTTGCAGGTTCTTCGATGAGGGCCTCTAGCACTTGCTTAAGTTATTTGCCAAATAAATTTAATGTATATTTATTAAATAGTTATAATAATTGAAAATATTGTTTCATTAATTAAAAACAATCCTTTTAAAAAATATTAATTTTCAATAAATTAAATGACAAATAATTGTATTAGTATAAAATATTTTAATGATATTTTATAATGTTTAAATATATAATTTATTTGACAAGTAAAAATGTGTGAAGAAAAAAAAGTAAGAATGTTTTTGAAGTATATTGTATTCTTGTAGCAAAGCGAAAGGAACAGTCGATAAGCAAACAAAATATGAAAAACACAGAATTGTTCTTAATTTGATTGCAACTGAGGTGAATTCAACAAGAAAGATTCAGGTAATTCAATTAAACTTCCAAAAAAAATGAGAATTGAGAAATTATTAAAACTCTAACAAAATGCATAACTGATTCTCTTGGCCATTATTCCTTTGCTAACCTGTACTACATGACAAAGTCAATGAATTTTTGTGGGAGCCTTCGCTGATGTGCGTCCCTCCTTGGTTCTGGTTGAGCCTTGTCTTGGTTCACTGGTTCTGCAATCACCCTTCCCTCTGGTTCAGTCACAACATTACCCCTCTGTTTGAAATGAACCTTGTCCTCAAGGTTCCAATCAAGAAAGCTCTTCAAGAGATGGTCTTTGTCTTCCCAAGTTGCACAGCCTCACTTAGAAATCCCTCCCGTTGAATTAGAAACTGGTCAACAAGGTGGCCACCTCTTTTAACAACTCGTTTGTTCAAGACAATTGCAGGGTGCAAAATTAATGAGTTAGTCAAGCCTACAAGATGAAGTGGAGTGACTTGTTGCTCGGGAATGCCTATGCATTTTCGAAGAAGGGAAACATGGAAAACTAGGTTAATTCTAGCAGTATCAGGAAAATCCAGTTTGTATGCTACTGTCCCCACCTGACTGATGACTTTGAAGGGGCTAAAAAACCACCGACCAAGTTTACGGTGATGTTGTAGGGGAACCGAGTTTTGATGGAAGGGTTGAAGTTTAACATAAACCCAGTTGCCCTCTTGAAAAGCCAAGTTACAACATTTTTTATCCGTAAAATTTTTCATTCGAGTCTGTGCTTTTAAGAGATTTTGCATAAGTAGAGCGAGGACGGTGTCTCTATCTAACATGTCTTCTTCCAGCAAGGTCGTGCCAATAGTGCCTTTTATGTATCGAGTAATCGTCGGTGGTGGTTGCCCATAGGGAACCTCAAATGGTGTATTTTTAGCAATCGTTTGGTAAGCAGTGTTGTACTAATGCTCAGCCCATGGTGGATCCACGATTGTCAAGCAACCATGCGATCCTCATATGCTTCCTCCGTTCCATAATTTCCCAACCCATGTGCAACCTAGGCAGAATATCATATGTATGCATGTCACATCCATAAAACTTACATTCAACACCTAGGGGTATTTTGGTCATTTTCGCCCTTAGGGGCATTTTGGTAATTTTCCTTTTATTACGGTTTTCACTTGCCTTGGCCCGTTAACAAATCCCGTGAGCTAAGATGAACAAATACTATGCACCAGGTAGGATTCCAGAGAAGAGGAGGTGAGTCATTAAGACCGCTTAAGTACCAAGCTCTCCCTAGATCCAATTCTAGCCATGCATATACTCGTTGCCACACCTTAACCCTATGACTTGTCCACGTTCGCAATGTATTAATTAAGTTTTATGTAGTTATCATACACTAGGCCCAAAACCCCCTTACAAAGCCCAGACAAATTCATATACCTGAATATGACCCACTAGGCCTAATCATATTCATATGGCCCATTAGGTCCAAATCACCTGTATACGACCCATTAGGCCCAATTCACATTTATATGGCCCGTTAAGCCCAAATCATATTATACACATGCTTACATACGAATTTCTATCACATAGCATCATATATCAATTTTGCCTATTATGGGCCCAATAGCCCATTGGGCCCATTAAGCCTATTCTAGCCCGGTTCGCCAAATCACAGCCCAAGTCCATGGAATCACACATTGGGCCTCAGACAACCTATCGGCTTCCTCCTCACGAGTGTTCGCACACTCGCAAGACTACCATAGCCAAACTTTCGGCTTTTCGGCATTTCAGCTTTTCGGCTTTTGCCGATCTACTTGTTTGTGTAGTGTATGTACACACCTGGTAAGCAAGCGTGCTGCGATTCCCTTAGTCACCAACCTACAAATGATATCACCCTTCAATTAATCGCATGCTTAATACATATCCTTACTAAAATCGAAACCTAACCTTAACCTTACCTTGCGCGATCAACCCCTTCTTAAATCACTAACCACGATCAACTCCTAGATCTGCACCAATCTTAACTATTAAAACCAGAATAATAGATGACTCGTATCCAACACAAGTCCCCTTACCTTAACTATGAACATTCGGCCACCTTAGCCAATAGGAGAGGAATACTTACCAAAACTGCAAACACCTAAAGAGCAATTCGGTAGAGAGCTAAGATCTGAGATCCAATAGTAATTCCCTACCAAAGTTGATTAGAAAGAGTGAGGGACAATAATTGATACTTAGCAAAAAAACTGATTGGAAGAGCAACACTTACACTAGATTCGGTTAAAGAGTATTTGGCCCTTGGAGAAATCGGCTTCTTAGCTTTCAAACTTAGTATGGTGAATAAAGTTTATTTGGTACAGATTAAAAGAGAATAGTATAAGAAGGAATTGACTAAGTGAAACAAAGAAAATTGTGTAGAGAAGAATAGAAATCGGCAGAAAGAAAAGAAAGAAAAACAAAAGGGTTTTCAGCTTTTAGGGAAGAGGGTTTCTGGCAACAAGGTGAGAGGAAATTCAGCATTAGCCTGGCAAACTCCCACTTCGCACCTATTTATAGCCCTATAGCCGAATTCCTCAAGCCCAAGTTCCCAATTCGGCTCCATCACTTCCCCTTTCTCATCTCCTCGTTTTTCTCCCTGATAACCCATTGATCCTTTCCTCAGATTTCTCTTATGAACACTTCCCTTGGAGTCCATTTTCATGCCACTTCCAACCTTCCAGAAGGCCAAAATTAAACTCTAAAAATTACTAAGCTAGGATTCGAACCTTGGATCCCCTTGCTAGCCACTAGCGCCACCTCCCTACTCCCTAAGCGGCGTCACTTAGCCACTCTTCCACAAGGCTTTTTGATGCTATTTTCCCCTATCTTTATTTAAAAGCGCAACCACTTGCTATCAGGGTTCCTTTAATAACTAAACTATAATTTCTTTTACCCCTAGATTCAAACTCAAACCTTTACCAAGACCTACCATTGCGTAATTAACACTTAACCGGAATTGCTAAGCACAAAAGAAAAATTCAAGATTTCGAGATTTTTGGGTTTCGAGATTTTTTTAGGGCGTTACACCAAGTCTGTGGAGTATTAGCAGTGAAGCATCAGAGATACATTTCAAGGAATTTGTTAAGAGCCTCAGTCTGCCCATCCATTTGTGGGTGATATGGTGTACTAATTGCCAGTTTCGTGCCTTGCAATCGTTGAAGCTCCTGCTAAAAGTCTCGCATGAAGCCAGGATCCCCATCAATGAAAATGGTGTTGGGAATTCCATGGAGTCGAATGGTCTCTCAAACAAATTTGGATGCCACTATTTCACTTGAGAAATTATTTGAGAGAGCAATGAAGTGACCGTATTTTGGCAGACAATCAACTACTACCATGATAGTAATTTTACCATGCGATGGCGGTAAGCTGGTGATGGAATCCATGGAAATGTCCTCAAAAACCAAGGTTGGAATAGGTAAAGGTTGAAGTAGACCAGCAAGGCGAAGGAAGGAATCCTTCATTTATTGGCAAACTTAACACTCTGAGACAAATTGCTGAACATTGTGACGCATTCCTTTCCAAAAGAAAATTGAGGATACTCGATGAAAAGTACAAGTGATACCAGCATGGACACCAATGGGAGAAGAGTTAAATTCCTTGAAAAGTTTTTAGTGAAGGATGGAATCCGAAGAAATAACCAGACGGCCATGAAAGAGTACAAGACCATCTTTATAAGTATATTTGGGAAGAGATTCAAGATTGGACTTTAAACGATTCTGTAAGGCCACTAATTCAGGATGAGATTGGCTGGTTATACGTACCGTTGTCACCACTATGAACTTAGGGCAAGATATAACAAATAGAGAGGCAGATGATATACAAGAGAGAGCATCCATGACTTAATTGTGCTTGCCTGGCAGATATTATATTTCGAAATCATATCTTACTAACTTGCCCAACCATTTCTATAGTTCAGGAGTCTAAATCACATGGTTGGTGAGATTCTTCAATGACTGTTGATTGGTAATAATGGAAAAACAAAAACCTACTAGGTACTAACGCCACATTGCTATGGCCTGAGTAATCGCATACATCTCATGCCGGTAGGTTGATGCTGACTGCAAATGGGGACTTAAGTTTATGACTGAAGAATACAATGGGATGGCGATCTTAAGAGAGGACAGCGCCAATGTCCATCCCGGAGGCATCGATTTCCAAAGTGAATGGTTTAGAGAAATCTGACAGTTGTAACATTAGAATCGATGCCAATAGTATTTGTAAGTTGGAGAAGGCAAGGCTTGCCTAAATATACCAATGGAAGGAATCTTTCTTCATCAAATCGGTTAATGGCTCAGCCACCATAGCATAATTATGGATGAAGCGATGATAATACCCCGCAAGGCCCAAGAAGCTACGAACCCCTTTAACGGTCGTCGGCAGTGGCCAATGAGTGATCACCTGAATTTTATCAGGGTTTACTGCCACTCCCTTGGCCAAGATGATATGTCCCAAATAACAAATCGACTCTTGACCAAAAACACATTTAGACTGTCAAGCGACCAGATGATGATCACAAAAGAGTTGTAAAACTTGTCGGATGTCTGTCACGTGTGAGGACCAAGTTATACTATATATGAGGATGTTGTCAAAGAAAACGAGAACAAACAGTCAAAGAAATGGTTGAAAGACATCATTCATTAGACCTTGAAAGGTGAATGGGGTGTTAGTTAAGCTGAAAGGCATCACCAAGAATTCATAGTGGTCGTCGTGAGTTTAGAAAGCCCCTTTGTAATAGTCCGGTTTAGACCCTAGTCAGAATAGTGGTTTCGGGACCTTAAATCCGAGTCCAAAAAATATTTTTTAAATATTATTTTCTGTGTCTGTGATATTTGAACTTTTATCTGCGAAGTTTCTGTGATTAAATTTTTTTGTTTCTGTGCTTAACTATGATAAAGGACTAAATCGTGTAAAATGCAAAAGTTACATGCTAATGTTTAATGGGGTTAATTGGCCTTGGCTTTTAAAATTAGGGTCATTGCATGGTAATTATACCATTGATAAAGTAAGTGGACAATATTAGACATGTGTTAGGTGAATTTAATGCTTTATAATAAAGGTTATTTTTGTAATTTGTGAATTAAAGCTCAAATAAATAAAATGAAAACATGAAGGTGGCCTTATTAACATGTTGTTCAATCGAAACTTAAGAAAGAAATAGGGGTTTTGAGTTTTTGAATTTTTGGCACCTTGGAAGCTTAATTCGGGTATGTGTTTTGCTCCGTTTTTGATAATTTCTACTTTTCTTTGATCGTTGCTTCGTGTTCTTCAAAACCCATGTCCGAATTTCTGTTTCTGTTGAATATTATGAGATGTGCCATTGATGATTATATGAGCTTTGTAATGTTTTTATATGGATTATGAAAGATATATGTGAGATTATCATACTTTGTTCTTGAATTTTTTATAGAATAGAGCTATTTGGGCAAATTTGTGAAAATGAGGTTTTGAAGGACTAAATGTAAATTAAATATGTTATTTGGGCTTGTGTTGAAGCTATGTATATCCGGCTAAGCTATAGTCTTAGTGAATTTTGCATATTTGTGATTTTGTGAAAAATGGACTAAATTGTCAAAGTGTGAAAATGTAAGGGATAAAAAAGCAAAGGGCCCTAAATATGTGTTCATGGATTATTTTGAATGAAATGAATGATTAAATGGTTGAATTTGAATTGTATTAGATCAAGAACAAAGAAAATCGGACTTAGATCGAGGGAAGTCCAAAATAGTTGAATAGTCAACTCGTTTCCGTCCGAAATCCGTACGAGGTAAGTCAAATTACAATTACGTGTTAAATTGACTATATTTTGCTCATATATATTGTAATCTATATTGGACGGCCTAGAGAGCCTGATAAATAAATTTCGAGTAAACTCCATTAATATGCTAGTATCTGAAAAGCTCTGTACGTTTCTAAAAGAACATTGACATTGATCTAAGATATCGTGTAAGACTGTGTCTGGGACACAAGCCTCGATTTGAGATTTACGTGTAAGACCCTGTCTGGGACAGAGGCATCGACACTGAATTACATGTAAGACCACGTCTGGGACGTCGGCATTGTATTCATTTATAAATATTTGTATCGTTTCTAAACCGTCTGATGATAGAGTACGAGATATGGGAATGAATATATGAATTGTATAATTTATACAGGTACGTTTGTATCATACTAAATTTCTGAATATGAAAGACTCTGTTTCTGCGAAATAATGAATGCAAAGTATGTATGAAATCATGGAAATGAAACATGACATGTATACAAACAAATGAGCATAGTTAAGCTTATGAATTACTCTATGAAAGGGCTATGAATTCTTACTATTGACTTTTATTTTATATTCTTTAATAGTTAGACCAATTGTATTTGGCTTACTAAGCTCTTTGTAGCTTACTCTGTGTGATTTCTGTCTGTTTTACAGTTATCGTAGCTATCGAAGGCTCGGGGATAGTTGAGGATTGTCACCATACTATCGAACTCATTTTGATACTTTTAAAAGTGTAAATTTTTGAAGTATGACATGTATAGGCTAGAATGTCTATGTATTTAAGCTTTGATATGTATATATGTTATACCATGAGAGTTGGCTAGCAAATGGTATATTTGTGCTTAGTTTTGGTAAATGGTTTGTGATGCCAAATTGTGTATGCTTGTAATGGTTATATGGCCTTGTATGTGGTGGTTATTTTGAAATATGCCAAGTTGAAGAAATGGTAAGTTTAAGCATGAGTTAGAAGGTGCCATAAGTGAGTTATGAAATGAACATTTTGGCATGTCGTTGTAATAAGATTTTTAATGTGTTTTGGTATGAATTTGAATAGGTTATTGAATGATGATGATTTAGTTATAATGAAGCATGTTTTAAGCATGGAATTGGCTAAAAAATTTGGTATAAATGTTGTTTAATATTGCTTGTAAGAATGACCCAAAAAGGGGTGGCAAGTTGGCTTAAACCAAGCCTACATTGTGCCACACGGTCAGGGACCACAGGCATGCCTTATGGCCATGTATGCAAAGCAGTAACCTCTTAAGATCACACAGACACACGGGCGTGTCATATGGCCGTGGGCTCAAGTCAGTAGCTAGCTAAGTATCATACGGTCATAGCACACGGGTGTGTTTGTTGGCCATGTGTAAAAGTCAGTATATATACTCTGTTTTGGCACAGTTGGATCACATGGGCGTGTCTAGTGCCTATGTGAGGCACACGGCCTGGTCACACGAGCGTGTGACCTCAACAGAATTGAAAAAAATTTTCTGAGTTCTAAAATTTATGAATGTGTTCGGTTTAGTCCCGAATGTCCTTAAAAGTATGTTTTAGGTCTTGTAAACCATCATAAGGGATAAATTGTTGATGAATGCTTATGTATTAATGTTATGTGATACCTGTAATTTTGAATTGGTCTGAAATGTTATGTTTGTCTGGTAATGCCCCTTACCTATTCCGGTGACAGTTACGAGATAGTGGTGTTACAGCCTTGCACTCATCATCGGTCTTGATACGAATTTGATGGTATCCTACCAACAAATCAAGTCTGGAATAATAGTGAGCACCATGTAATTCATCAAATAATTCATCAATGGAAGGAATCAGAAAACGATCACGAACCATAACGGCATTAAGTGTACAATTGTCAACACAGAACTGCCAAGTGCCATCTTTCTTATGGATGAGCAACACCGGGGATGAGAATGGACTATTGTTAGGGTGGATAATCCCTTCTTAGCGCATTTCAGCAACTAACCTCTCCATTTCACATTTCTGAAATTAGGGATATCGATATGGCCGAACCTAAACTGGGGCTATTTGCAATAACAAAAGAATAGCATGATCGTGGGATCGGGATGGAGGGAGCCTATGTGGTTTAGTAAAAACATATGAAAAAATAGACAATTGATTTGCAATATCGGGCGGATACTGTGGACAAGAGTATGGAAAATAAATGGAAAACATTAATGGTTAGTTTTAACAAGTGGAGAACATAGAAAAACTACATTAAAAGAACTAGAGAAAGGAGGAAAACAAAGGAAGAAGAAGAAGAAGAAGAGAATGGAAATAAAGAAAAAAAGTTCAAAGAACATAAAAGAAAAAAATTAAATTGCTCAAAACGAAAAAAAATAGTGACCAATTGTATAATTTAACTTAAAATTTTCGTTTGAAATTATGATTTAACATTCCATGCCAACTTAACTACAATTAACACTTAGTGACTAAAATGTTACAACACAATAGTGTAAGTGACTAAAACGTAACATTTTTGTACATAAGTGACTAAAATATAATTTGAGACAAACAAAAGTAACTATTTTAATAGTTTACCCTATTAACTTAAAACAAGTTAAATATATTACAACAACTGTCTAAATATGAAAATTTTATGGTCAAGCAATCAGCAAATTTATGGTCAAACAGTCAACAAATTGTAATCTTCTTTTTCCTGTCCATTTATATATAAAATATACAGAAAAAAATCTGTATCATAATTTTGTTGTAATTGATATATAAATATATAAATAAAATGGGGAGGGGATAGACATTACACGCATATCATTTAATATGTAATGTTATGTATGATGTTTGATTTTATATAATTTTATATATAAAATTTTGATTTAATTTTTAAAAATCACAATAATATTGTCAAATTAGCCCTGTTTTATTTTTGATATTACCCACATAAATAATTATATTAATCCAATATAAAAATAAATGTATACAATTAAATAAAAATAAAATATATAAAAGACACTAAATAAAATTTTATATATTAAATTCTACATTAAAACTAAATTTATGTAGAAATCAAATATTTATATTTTTATGGTGAAACACTCAACACCCAAGATTTCTTTTGGGTATCCAATAATAATTTTTATAAATATATACATAGGTCATTCATTATGGGTCACATAAAGAGATTCTACTCATAGGTCATTGATTATGGGTCACATAAAGAGATTCTACTTTTGTGGGGTTTTTAATTGTCTATTAGAACTTTTTTCAATTTCTTTACTAGTATCCTTTAAAACATTGATATGTTAAAAAAAATATTAGTATATTGAGAGGAAAGTATAACCTAAAAATAAATACTCTTAATTATTTTAATTGGTTAGGGGTATGACTTAAGAGAAGCGAAGTCAAAAAAAAAAATTAGGGGCGAAATTAAATCATATATTTTTACCGTAATTAAAATGTAATTTCACCTTTTTAATAACTTATATCTTTATAATTTTTAAAAGATTAAATTAAAATTTTATTGTTTAGGGACACCAAAGTCTAATTTTATCGTTATTAATTTAAAATTTTATAAATTATAAAGGGCCTAAATAAAAAAATTTCCATTTTAGGGGCCAAGTCTCTTGCTAGCACTTGGACTTAAGTGATAAAAAAAATCTATAAAAATAAGATTCAAATCAAATATGATGGTGTGGGAGCTATGTCCTTTTCTATCCATTTATAGTATGTTGAAAGTATCTATAGAGAAGAATAAAATAATTTGTTATAGTTGATATATAAATCTATAAATAGAAAGGGGGTATACAATATAGGCATATCCATTAGGTTAATTGCTTAAGAAGAATGAATCCTTCAGCAGAAACTCTTCTTATAGTCCTTGCAATTTTCTGTCCCTTTTATATTCTATTTTACATCTTGAAACATGGCAAAGGAAAAGAGAAAACCTTTCCTGGTCCTCGACCCTTGCCAATCATTGGAAACCTCCACATGTTAGGCATGCTTCCACACCGATCCCTTTATCACTTGGCCAAAAAACATGGTCCTATAATGTCCATAAGGCTAGGCTCTGTGCAAACTATTGTCGTTTCATCCCCTCAAGCCGCTAAGATGTTTCTTAAGACACATGACGATGTTTTCGCAAGCAGACCAAAACTTCAAGTGCTACAGTCAATTTACAATGGCAAAAAGGGAATAGCATTCACAGAACATGGACCATATTGGCGCAATGTGAGAAAGCTTTGTAGTCAACAACTTTTTACTGTATCAAAAATTGAATCGTTTGCTCCATCAAGAAAGGAGGTGCTAATGCATTCCATTGAATATTTGAAAAAAGCAGCAACAACAAAGGAAGTGGTTAACATTAGTAAGATGGTGGGGAATCTTAATGAAAAGATGACTCTAAAAATGATTTTGGGGCCTGTGGAGAAGTATGAGGAATTTAACCTTCAGGAGCTTATTGAAGAGCTTACTAACATGGTAGGAGTTTTCAATCTTGCAGATTTTGTGCCTTTTTTTGGTGCTTTTGACCTACAGGTATTATGTTTGTGTGTATTTTAATATACTATTTCAAAACAAATTAACCATACACATTATGAACAACCACTAACTGAATGGTGTTGATTATTATCAACCATGTAGGGACTCAAAGCTCGAACAAAGACACTTGGTGAAAAACTTGACAAAGCCCTCGAGATGATCATTAACGACCATCAACAACAAAAGCAGGATGATTTCATCGGTACGATGCTTACAGAGTTAAATAAGCAAATGAATCCCAATGGTGATATAATGGATCGAAATAGCATCAAAGCCATAACAATAGATATGTTTGTGGCTTCCTTGGACACATCATCTACCACATTGGAATGGGCATTATCAGCGCTCATAAGGCATCCGAGGGTAATGTTAAAACTCCAACAAGAGTTAGAAAGTATTATCGGGAAGAGAATGGTGGAAGAAAATGATTTACCCAAATTAAAGTACTTGGACATGGTTGTGAGAGAAACTTTAAGGCTTTATCCCGTTGCACCTATGCTAATTCCTCGTGAGTCGATGAAGGACATAATTATTGATGGTTGTTACATATCGAAAAAGTCGAGGGTCATTGTGAATGTTTTTGCAATTGGGAGAGATCCTAATGTCTGGTCCAATAATGTTGAAGAGTTCTTTCCAGAAAGGTTCATTAATAGCAATATAGAACTTCATGGACATGATTTTGAACTCATCCCATTTGGTTCAGGCCGTAGAGTATGCCCTGGGAAGAAGTTAGGGTTAATCACAGTTAAACTTATTTTAGCTCAATTGGTGCATTGTTTTGATTGGGAGCTGCCTGATGGAATGTCACCAAATGAATTGGACATGACTGAGAAATTTAGTGCCTCATTGCCAAGGAAGACTAATCTCTATGCCAAGCCTATTTATCGCATGTAGAAATGCAAACTTCAAGTTAATGTTTGTATTGTGATATAACAAGATGTATCCGTATAATAAAGTTGGAATGTTCTTAAAACGGTATATATATTTTATACAATCGTCGCAATATATATATATTGACCACACATCACCCTTAATAAAATTTCTCAAAATGAAATAAATATAATCAAACTTTTTTTTGGTAATATAATTAATTTTTAGTTTATTGAATTTTCTGACTAGGGGTAAGCAAAATCCAATTTAATTCGAAAAACTTGATAAAAAAATTTAAATTTTGAATTAAATATTTCGAGTTATTTGAGTTAATCAAGTTATTCGGATCAAATTGAATAAAAAATTAAGTTTTTTGGTTTAACTCGAATATGAATTACACAATTCAAGTTATCCAAAAATCCGAATAAGAAAAGAAAAAAGTACGTCGTTTTGATAAATATTTACCTTTGCTACGTCATTTTGATAAGTGCTTACTTATTAAGTTAAAAGAGAAAACTATTATATTGTTTATGTAGTTCAATAATCTTGCATTTCGTCTACTAGTTAAATAACCGGTCCATGTAAACGCAGTATTGAGTATAAATAATAATATTCATTAACTCGACTCGACTTGACTCGAAATTTTTTGCCTCGATTCGATTCGATTAAAAAAAATCAAATTGAGTTCAGTTGCTAAAATAGAAATCTTCAACTCGACAAACTCGAATTTTTTTATTTGATTCGACTCGACTCAACTAAACATTCACCTCTATTTCTAACACATTGCATTACTTAAGTTATTGTCCGCATATAAATTTATATACCAAGAATGTATTAGATATGAATTTGTTTGAAAATGTTGTAAATCATGTGTACGTTAACTTCTTCTCTTGGCTTGTTTTATTATTCTTGAATCTTATCACAACTTGTTTCACACTAAAAGATAAACACGAAAAATATTAGAGTACATAATAATAGAAAATAACTATAAGTCTATAACACTAAGAATTAAAAAGACGGGTGGGTGAAGCATAAGCATCAATGATGGTAGGAAAGGGAAAAAGAAGGTAAGAAAATCCAATGGAACTAAAAAAAGAAGAAGAAAGAGACAATATAATAGAAGAATAAAATATACAATAAAAATATTTTTGTAGTAATCAAAGATTTTTCTCTGTTTTTTATTTGTTTGTTTATACTGTTCATAAATTTAAAATTTAATTTATATACTTTTATTTTTAAAAATTTAATTTATATATTTTTTAAATATACAATAAAAATTTTAATATATATATAAATTAAATTTCAAATTTAAAAAAAAATGGCAGACTTTTAATCTAATTAGTTTTGCTTTCACTTTGACCAAATCCGATTGAGCGGTTTTGGCTTTACATTGAAAAAACACAAAGTAGAAGAATATCTAATACAATTTTTTTTTTTTTCATTTTCTTAATCTAAAATGTAGCTATCAAGGTTTGTGAAGTACTGTGTTCCAAAATCAGGTTTCAAGTCAAATCTTTTTCTTTTTTAATTTTCCCTTCATTTATAATAATAAAGTTTATATATAATTTGTATTCAAATTAAATCTTACAAAAAATTTTATATTAATTACATAAAAATACTTAAAATTTATATTTTATATATCATAATATTGATAATAAATTATTATTTTATTATATTTTCATGATAAATTAATTTAAATATTTGTTAACATAAAAATAATTCAAACATGACAACACGTCGTCATGGTAATATTAATTGTAAAGACATAAGAAAAGAAATGTATTTTACATTTGAATAAATTATCTCATCTGAAATGTTTTTAAATTTATATGAGTTATATTTATACGTAATTTATTAAAATATTATTTATATATCCAAGTTAAATTTTATAAAATAAATCATATAATTACTTAAAAATATTTAAAATTTATATTTCATGTATCATAATATCAACAAAGTTGAATATCATTTAAATTAATTTAGTTTTACTTTACAATGTCATTTTAATAAATATTTTATATATTTGACTTGTCCTTAATTTTATAACAAATGAAATGATTTTGTATATTTTAGATAAGGGTAAAGTACACTCAAAATCACTCTAAAATAGGGTTTGTCTTATTTTGATCACTTTATTTTTTTTCTCAATTCAATCACTTTAATAAAATAATTGTTCATACTTATTACTCTCGTTAAAATCTTTCGTTTTACACTAACAAAATACTAACGTGGCATATTACCCAATTGAATGACGACATGCGATAATATTTTTTACTTTTGACTAAAGCTTAGGAACCTCTCTATAATTATTCCAAAATACTTTTCCATTCCGCAAGCGGGCTACTTCCTTGTTCCAAAGTCCAAACCCTGCAACCAGTTCAAACCCCCCAAGTCATTCTAAATGTCATATGTTGGGTTTTTTAAGGTTTTATTTGTCTTTTTTATCTCCGGTATGTTTATCTTCTTCGCTACCATCTCTGAAATGAGAAGTTAAGTCCTCCTTAGTTTGTCATGTTTGCTTCCATTGTTCGCAAAAATGGAAGGTTTGATGATTTTCTTTTTTCGCTCTCTTTTGGGCAAGGTTTAATGAAATTGGTTGAATATAATAAACATCCAACAAAGTCATGTTGAAAAATATGGACATTACATATATAATAAGGGTAATTACATGTTATTATTTACTATCATGATAGGTTAGCCAAAATTAAAAGTGATCTAATTTAGTTAAAGTTTTATTGGCTTTAATTATTAAATAAAATATGAGTCAAATATGTGTAGATACTCTGGTATTAAGTTCTAATCAAATTCTAATTAATGATGGGTTCATTAGGAATTAGGACTAATACGTCAAAGTTATAAATATTAGGGTTATAGTCCCCAAATTACATACAAGATATCTTTTCTAATATCTCATTCTTAGGAAAGAGAGAGAAAATATTCTCTGAATTTCTTCTGTGCTAATTTGAAATATCAAATCCTCAAGATCCAAAAAAACTTTAAAGAATTCATGGATTTAGGTACACTTCCGCATCTAATTTTATTCATGTTTTATTCTTGATGATTTGACATGTAACACCCCTAACCCTTATCCGTCGCCGAAACAGGATTACGGAGTATTACTGGAGTTTACAGAATATTCACAAATAATTTATACTAGTTACTAAACATTTTCCAATATCAATCATAACGTCTCTAAATGGACCCTCGAAGCCCAAAATGAATAGTAGAAATAAATCAAGACTAAATCTGAATCTTATAAAATTTTTCATGAATTTTCAATTTTTTTCTTATGAACAGTAGCCATACGCCGGTTTGGTCTAGGGACACGCCCGTGTGGTCAAGCCATGTGACTACACACGCCTGTGTCCCTAACCCGTGTAACTCTCTAACTTATAAGGCATGAAGAAATTGAAGTCATACAGCCAAGTCACACGCTCATGTGCTAGGCCATGTGGCAAATTTGATTTTCAAAATTTAGGTGTAGTTTTCACACGGCCGTGTCAACCACACGGCTGAGGCACACACCCTTGTCTCTGTATGTGTGCCCGATTCTAAGCATTCTGTTTCTTATTTTTAAGATACAGGGGACACACGGTCGGACCATATGCCCATGGGACAAGCCGTGTGTCACACATGACCAAGACACACGCCCATGTGGACAAAGTAAAACCATTTCCTAGCTTCATTTGTCACCCAAAACTTATCATTTTCCTTCACCAAAACTCACAAGCATATATCCACCAATCCAATATCATATTAACATAAAATTAGTCATCAATCATGTGCTATTATCTCATGCATCAATGGACATAAACTTACTCTTATCATAAACTTATAAGCTAACATAATTCCAACAACTAACACTTAAAAAGCACTTATGTGATTACCAAAACATCACTTCAAAAATAGCCAAACTTAGACTATCACTAGCCACTCCAATGGCTAGATTACAAAACAACAATTACAAGCCATCATTGGTCAAATAAGCTTATACATGTCTTTATACCAAATGAGATTTCTAATTATACCAAAATAAGACAATGGATAGTGTGATGATTGCTTCGACTGATGTCCAACCTTCACGAGCTTTTGAGCACTATAAAATAGGGAGAATTAAACGGAGTAAGCATTTTATGCTTAGTAAGTTCGTATAACGGAAAAATAAACTTACCAATCATATTTATCAAAACAAGCATACATAGTCATACTTTCCATAAAATTTGGGTGAGTTTACCTAAACACAAACACTTAATCAAACAAGTTAATCACATAACCTCATATAAAAATCAAGTAAACATAGATGAGCTCATCACATTATCAGCATCCATTAATTTCACCTTTCCACACTTCAAGAGTCTTTTTTGTCAAACTATTGAAATTTCGATGGATGTTCAGTAATATACTCATGTGCAAAAGTACACATTAAGGTACATAATAAAAAGGCACACTCTTGAGTCACACATTTTACCACAGGATTATCAGTCCAGGCTAAATCCTATCCGTAGCATATGCTCTAGAGAGCTTAATTTGAATTACCCGTCTGAGCTAAATCCAATTTATAACCTAAGATCAAGAAGGCTTACATTAGAATTACCCGTCTGAGCTAAATTCTATCTGCGACTTGCGCAGTATTATTCTTATTCAAGCAATCACCTTAATCCATCGAAATTCAACATTCAACCGGAACATGACAATTTGTCCATATTTCACAACTTATGACTATTTCATTATGTATCTCATCTCATACATATCAACACAATCATACAATTCAATTCAAGCATATTAACATACATATTTAAGTTACACGACCTTACCTTGATAATGGTTCGTATTTAAATTTCAACTAATTCGAAACCTTTTGCTTTCCTCGATCTAGTTCCGTAGTTGGTCTTTTTGGATCTTTTTAAGCTTGAAAATTTTTATTCCTCTTTCCTAGGGTTTCTATAGAAAAATTGGGGAAGATGATATGGAAATAGATGATTTTTTTCTTTTTAATTAATTATGATCTATTAATTTTATTAATTTCCAATTTAGCCCCTACCCTTTTATTAATTTAATGGTCTAATTACTATATAAGGACCTCTAGTTTTGAATTCCATAGTTATTTGATACCTATAGCTACTAGAACCCAACTTTTCATTTTATGCAATTTAGTCATTTCCCTAATTTAACACACAATTGGTAAAATTTTCGTATCAAAATTTTCATGTGACCTTCCTATCATGATGCCAACCATAAAATAAAAATAAAATAAATTTTTATTTTTGGCTCGAATTTGTGGTCCCGAAACCACTGTTCTGACCTCATCGAAAATAGGTTGTTACAACTCTCCCCCTTAGAAATTTTTGTCCTAAAATTCTTACCAGAAAAGAGGTTATGGTTTTACTTCCTCATTGTATCCTCAGTATCCCAGGTAGCTTCCTCTAATCCATGCCATTTCCAGAGAACTTTTACCAATGCCAGCATTTTATTTCTCAGCTCTTTCATCTCATATGCCAGTATTTTAATCGGTTCCTCATTGTAAGTCATATCAGGCTGAATCTCAACTTCTGTTGGAGTAATAAAGTGTGAAGGATTCGATCGGTATCGTCGTAGGATGGACACATGAAACACATTATGAATTTTAACAAGCTCTGGTGGTAATGCTAACCGATATGCAACAGGCCCGATTCTTTTAAGGATCTCATATAGCCCAATGAACCGTGGACTCAATTTTCCTTTACGGCCGAATCGGAGAACCTTCTTCCAAGGAGACACTTTCAAGAATACTTTATCACCATCCTAAAATTCTATCTCTTTCCGCTTTAAATCAGCATAAGACTTTTGACGGTCTGAGGTTAACATCTCGAAATAGGGCTTAAACGGAATAATGGTTGCGAAACCACAATCTGAGGTCAAAAAAATAAAAAAATAAAAAAATAATATTCCAATTAAGTTTTAAGGTTTATTCATTGATTGAATAATTGTGTGAAAATTTTGTGAAGAAATTTTATGTATAAGTGCCTAATTTGATAATTAAGACTAAATTGTAAAATTAGCAAAATGTGTGTTCTAGATAATAAAGGGGATTTAATTGAAATGGTTTCTTAAAGTGGAGGTACTTATTTAGTAATTAGACCATATTATTTAAGTTTGGACAAAAATGGGCAAGAATAGGACAAAATTGAAAGAAAAACCTTTAAGGGCATTTTGGTCATTTAGTAATTAAAAGAATTAAAAAGGGAAAATAAAGTCAAAATTGGTCCATCTTCTTCATGGAGGCCGAATATAGCATGGGAGAAGCCATGGTTAGGGTTTCCAAGCTTTTCAAGCTCCATAGTAAGTGATTCCAAGCCCTGTTTTTATTATTTTTTACGTTTTTAGAGTCCCGGTAACTTGATTAAGATTATTCTAGCAATAATTCATGCTAGGGTTCATATTTGGAAAAATACCCATAGGTGAAATGTGTTTATTTTGATGTTTTATGGTATAATATGAAGCTTTAAATTGTGTTAAACAACTTTTGCTAAGCGATTTTACGTGAAAACGAGTAAAACGACATAATCGGTAAAAATACCTAATGTTCATAAGTACATGTTAGAGTGAGAATTTGATGTTGTCATAGAAGGAAAAAAATGATATCATGTCATAAAACATAAGAAAATGTATAAATTTTAATTTCCGAGCCTAGGGGCAAAATCGTAATTTTGCAAAAGTTTAGGGGCAAAATTGTAATTTTTCCAAAGTTTGAGTTAGGGAATGTTTTGAATATTACATTAATTAAATAAGTTAAATATGATGTTTTAGATCCCAGAAAGTGAGATTTGGATCTAGAACGGGAGAAAAACTAAAAATCGGGAAAGTTGGTAAAATGGTCGTTTTGGTATCGAGGTAAGTTCATATGTTTCATAAGCATTTAATTATGCATATTTGAATGATAAATTGATATTTTTGCCATAAATACTTTAGTATTGAGTTTCAAATATAATTATTAATGTTCGATAATAGTTCGATATTGGAAAGAGAACTTGTATAATTTATATGTAAGACCATATTTTGTATTGTGGCTTTGTATGATAACAAGAAAGTATTAACTAACATAATTTGATGAGAATAAGTTAAGTTGATGATATGATGAGATTGAGAATGTAAGTTTGTAAGTTGAGTAGCATTTTATTATTATGCAATTATTGTTATTAGTATTGATATTATTGAGTTATGCGGCTAACCTTGAGAATTTGAGCAAGTATGTTTCAGCTATGATTTGACAAGGCATTGATATCTCAAAGTCCATGGTTGTACCATGGCAATTAAGGAAGAATTGACGGAAAAGTCCATGTTCATAACATGGCATTTAAGGAGGAATTGACGGTCAAGGATACCATGTAAGACCATGTCAAGACATGGCATTGGTAACGCAAGGATCCCGTGTAAGACCATGTCAAGACATGGCATCGGCATTGATTAAGGACTCCATGTAAGACCACATCAAGATGTGGCATTGGCTCTAAGATAAGGATACCATGTAAGACCATGTTTGGAACATGGCATTTGGTAAGACAAGGATACCATGTAAGACCATGTTTGGAACATGGCATTTGGTAAGATAAGGATATCATGTAAGACCATGCCAAGGCATGGCATTGGTGAGTTCATAAGGCAAGGATACCACGTAAGACCATGTCAAGACATGGCAATGGTAAGTTCAAAAAGGAAAAGGTTCCCGAGTAATCCAAAGAGTAAGTCAAAGAAACGACAAGGTGAGAACATGAAGAAAGAGTACAGGTATGCATTTAAGGCTTATTTAATATTGAGATTGTATGTAATTAAGATTATCAAGTATTACGTAAGTGATGAGTTTTCAGTTATGCTTGTAACACTTTACGACATGATTGTCAATATGCCTATATTATGAAAGAGTACTCATGTGTTAAGTGAGATGTTGCAGGTATGTAAGCAAGCTATTAAGTAAGATGCCTTTTGTATTTTGAGCCTTTGGTAAGGTTACCGATGAGTAAGATGGGAAAGTAAGAACTAAACATTATTTAAGCAAATTATGACAGCATAGTAGTAAGCTAAATTGATTGCTAATGCTTATTATTTTACATGTGAACTTACTAAGCTTTATAAGCTTACTTCTTTCACTTTCCCATGTTTCAAAGTACTTAAAAGCAAGCTCGGGTTGGAGGTCGTCAGAGATCACTTCACACTATCGACTATCAAGTTACCAAATGGGTATATTCGTTTACAAACGTTCTAGCTTATGGCATTTATAGGGACTTAGCCATTTTGTGTGTATGTCCTTATGATATGACTAAAGAATGGTATGTAAATATTTTATAATGATTAGCTATTGAAATGGCTAATGAATAACATGTTTCGGTGTTATGTATGCCTAAATGGTAGTTAATACAAAGAAATCATGAAAAAGTGAAATTACCATTAAAACAGTATTGAATAGCAGCAGTGACGTGATCTTGAAAAATCACCAAGAATAGTAGAAATGGAATTAAGTGATGAATGAGATATAAAATTAAATCTTATTGAGTCTATTTTCATATGAAAGAAACAGAGTAAGCAAAAGAAGTGTATATTAAGAGATATTTAAATTTTAGTGAGAAAGGGTCAGAGTGATTTCTAAATCCCCTGTTCTAAATTTAGAAATTTACTAAAAAATTTTAAAAAATAATTAGGAGATATACTTAATATGTATAGATTCCTTATTGAGTCTAATTTTAAAGGAAATAAACGGCATGGTTATTTGAATTCTGTACAGGGAAAAAATTAATTCGTAGTGAACAGAGGTCAGAGCAGCCAAACACTAAAACGTGGGAAACTTTAACTAATAAACTATACTAATTGACTAGACCAAAAATTCTGAAAAAAATTTAGTAAGAAGATATATGAGTCTAGTTTCAGATAAAATTTAGGGATTTGGATTTTGAGTTTCATAACTCAATTTATGATTTATTTAGTGACTATGACGTAGATGGACAGCTTATTTATGAAAGATGAAATAAATTGTTTTGATTTGTCTAAGTATTCGAAATTTTTTTAATGTTCCCGGTTTAGTCCCGAACCGTTTCAATTGCACGTTTTAGGGTCTCGAGGGCCCTTTTTAGGACATATTGAATGAATGTGAATAAATTAGTATTAAAAGCAAATTTTATGCCCTGAATTAGTAAGTTAAGTCAGGTAACGCCTCGTGTTCGACTCCGACGACGGTCTCGGATAAGGGGTGTTACATGAGGCCAATTTCACACTGTCTCTAATTATCTTCAGCTTTTCTTCGGTCTCTAAGATCAAGTCAACTCCATGTATCTTTTTCTCACTTAACTTTGTCTAATACAATGGAGTTCTTCATTTGCGACCAAATAGAGCTTCATACGGTGCCATTTTAATACTGGACTGATAACTATTATTGTAAGCAAATTCAATCAAATGTAAGTATTTTTCCTAGTTACTTCCAAATTCAAGTAAAAAACACCAAAACATGTCTTCTAGAATCTGTATTACACGTTTAGATTGTCCATCTGTTTGAGGATGGAATGCAATACTAAAGTGTAAACGAGTGCCCAGAGCTTCTTGTAACTTACCTCAAAATCGGAATGTAAACCGGGGATCTCTATCTCAAATAATGGAGATTGGCACTCTGTGTAGCCTTATAATCTTAGAGACGTATAATTCAGCCAATCTATCCAATGAAAAATCCATACGTACCAGGGTAAAGTGCGCCGACTTCGTTAAACAATCAACAATTACCCAGATGACATCTTTCTTTTTCGGTGAAAAAGGTAATCCCGTTACAAATTCCTTGGTAACTCTTTCCTATTTCCATTTCGGTATTGTAATTGGCTGCAATAATTCTAAAAGTACTTGGTGTTCAGCCTTCACTTGTTGACATATCAAACACTTCGATACAAATTCAGAAATATCCCGTTTCAATTCCAGGAATCAGTACATCTTCTTCACATCGCTATACATCTTATTACGACTAGGATGAATAGACATGTTACCATTATGAGCCTCATTCAAAACCTTCTATACTAGTTCTGAACTTTTCGGCACACATACTCTACCTCTGAATAACAAACAACCATCAATCCTGATATGAAATTCTGACTTAGGAGTTGATTCACTTTGTATCCATTTTGCTTGCAACTTACTATCATTTTTCTGAGCTTCAGAGATCTGTTGCAAAAACGTCGGTCTAAATTTTAACTCAACTATTATTGAACCATCATCAGATAAAGACAATTGGGTGTTCAATGCCCGTAAGGCAAATAAATATTTTCGGCTCAAGGCATCCGCCACTACATTAGCTTTCCCCGGATGGTAATCAATAACGAGATCATAATCTTTCAATAATTCCAACCACCTACGTTGTCTTAAATTCATTTCTTTTTATGTCATTAAATACTTCAAACTTCTGTGATCCGTAAAGATGTGACATTTTTCACCAAAGAGACAATGTTGCCATATTTTTTATGCAAAAACAATAGCTGTTAATTCAAGATTATGTACCGGGTAATTTCTTTCATGCGGTTTAGCTACCTAGATGCATAAGCCACTACTTTAGCATCTTGCATCAATACACATCCCAAACTATTCAATGAGGCATCGCTGCAGACTATAAATTTCTTACCCGATTCAGGTTGGACTAATATGGGCGCTTTCATCCATAAAGCTTTCAATCTATTAAAACTTTGCTGGCACTTATCAGTCCACTCGAATTTCACTTCTTTTTGCAACAATCAAGTCATCGAAGAAGCTAATATTGAAAACTCTTTAACAAATCTCCGATAATATCCTTCTAGTCCCAGAAAACTTTTGACTTTTGAAACATTCTTCGGTGGCTTTCAACTTACAATAGCTAAAGTTTTCTTCGGATCCACCCGAATACCTTCTGCAGATGCAACATGTCCAAGGCAACTAACTTCCCGTAGCCAGAATTCACATTTACTGAATTTAGCATACAGTTGTTTCTCACATAGAGTTTACAATACAATTCTCAAATGCTTAGCATGCTCATTCACATCCTGAGAGTAAACCAAAATATCATCAATAAAAACAACCACGAACTTGTCCAGGTATGGTCTGAAAATTCTGTTCATTAAATCCATAAATGCCATCGGGGCATTTTTTATCCGAATGGCATCACCAAAAACTCATAATGTCCATATCTGGATCTGAAAGCTGTCTTCGGCACATTTGAATCTTTTACCCGTAGTTAATAGTAACCAGATCGTAAGTCAATTTTTGAAAATATTGTGGCACCTTTTAATTGATCTAACAAGTCATATATATGAGGCAACGAGTACTTATTCATTATTGTGACTTTATTAAGTTGTCTGTAATCGATGCATAATCTCAATGATCCATCTTTCCTTTTTACAAACAATACCAGTGCACCCAATGGTGAAAAACTGGGCCGGGCAAATCCTCTATCAATCAACTCTTGTAATTGTACCTTCAGCTCTTTCAATTCAGCACGAGCCATTCTATATGGTGCTATAGATATCGGCATCTTCCCTAGCACAAGGTCTATGGAAAATTCCACCTCTCTAGTTGGAGGTAAACCAGGTAGTTCTTCTGGAAATACCTCAAGAAACTCACAAACAACCGGCACCGACTGGATTTTCAACTTTGATACTTTGGTATCCAGTACAATAGCAAGATAAGGCTCATACCCCTTTTTAATATATCTCTGTGTTGATATTGCTGAAATCACATTAGACAACCATCCAGTTTCTCAAATTCAACCCGGAGTAACTCACCATTCTGACACTTCAATATAATGTATTTATGCTTACAATTTACCACTGTATCATGTTGGGTTAACTAATTCATTCCCAATATTACATCAAATTCATCAAAGGGTAACAACATCAAATTAGCTGGAAAATAGTAACCCTCTATCAATAATAGGCAATTTTTACAAATTTTATCCACCATAACATGCTGACCCAAAGGGATTTGAAACTTTAACCACAAATTCGGTGAATTCAACAATCATATTTTTAACAAATTCAAATTTTTTGCTTATATATGAATGTGTGGAACCAGGATCAATCAAAGTAATAATATCATTATCAAGTAGAGAGAATGTACCAATGATAATATTTGGTGTCGAGGCATCTTCTCTTGCACGTATTGCATATGTTCTTGCTGGAGCCCGAGCCTCGAATTTAGCTGTTGAATCTTTTGCAGCACTACGACAACCACTGACATTTTTGGAATACAATGGTGGTCTATCCCTCGAGATAGGATTATTCGGCTTCAGGGTCTATTCAATGTCTTTCTCAACCCTTTCAGGGCAATCTTTAAGAAAATGCTCGAGAGAACCACACTTAAAGCAAGCCCCACTTCTCATCTGGCACTTTCTGAAATGCAATTTATTATAGACATTGCATCGTGGTTTGGGGTTTCCAACACTCCCAACACTGGTTGTTAAGGGAGACGAAGACCTCGGGTTGGTGTGTTTAGAACTTCGTTCCTTTCCTGAATACTCCCTTGATGTAGCAAAACGCTCATGATAATTCTTTGATTTCTTTGAAGTGATGATTGCGTCTTGTTCATAAATCTTTTGCTCATAACCAGAGCTTCCCTTTCCGCTTGCCACTTTTCTTTGCTTAATTCCTCAGTCTTGTATGCCCGTTCAGCCAACATCACGAATTCTCTTAATTCCAGAATTCCAATCAATAGCTTGATATCTTCATTTAGCCCTTCTTCAAATCGTTTGCATATTTCAGCTTAAGTCTAAACCCATTCACTAGCACACTTGCTCAATCTAATAAATTCTTGTTCATACTCGGACACTATAATATTTCCCTATTTGAGCTCTAGAAATTCCTTCTTTTTCTGGTCCAGGAATTTTTGACTAATATACTTCTTTTTAAACCCTGACTGGAAAAATTCTCATGTAATATTTTCCCTTGGTACCACAGAAGATATGGTTTTCCACCAATGGTAGGTTGTGTCTTTCAATAAAGATACCTTACATTTCAAATATTCGGTTGGTGTACATGATAACTAATCTAGAACTCGAATAATATTTTCCAGCCAGAACTCAGACTTCTCTGCATCATCATCGGCCATAGCCCTAAATTCTTCAGCCCCATGTTTTCTAATTTTATCTACTAGAGCCTTACCAATTCTAACAGGTCTAGCATCTTGTGGCGTTTCATCATGTTTTGAAGCAGGTAGGGAAGGTTGTTGAACAGTAGGGTTTGTTCTCATATATTTACAAAAGTTGCTTTTGTCGCCTCACTTCAGCCCTCAGATACGGGCCTTCTACTACCACTAGATGCAGCTCGTTGCACGGAAGCTTGAGCGGCACTCTCAACTTCCTCAGTCTCGGCTCTAGCTTGGTTGAAAGACATTACTATATGAAAATACATTTAAAAGTGGTCAAGAGATATCACACTATCATAATTTATGTAATGGCATGTATAGCTAGACTCGTACTTACTATGTTTGTCCGAGAATGGCTAAATTGTAGCTCTGATACCACTAAATGTAACACCCCTAACTCGTATCCGTTGTCGGAACACAATTACAGAGTATTACCGAAGTTTATAGAACATTCAAAAATAATTTATACTAGTTACTAAACATTTTCCAATATCAATCATAACGTCCCTTAAATGGACCCTCGAGGCCCAAAATGAACAATAGAAATAAATCGGGACTAAATCAAAATCTCATAAAATTTTACATGAATTTTCAAAATTTTTCTTATAAACAGTACCCACACGCCCGTGTGGTCTAAGGACATGCCCATGTGGTCGGGCCGTGTGACTACACAAGCCCGTGTCTCTAACCCGTGTAACTCTCTGGCTTATACGGCATTAAGAAATTGAAGTAACACAGCCAAGTTACACGCTCGTGTGCTAGGCTGTGTGGCAAATTTAATTTTTGAAATTTACGTGCAGTTTTGACATGGCTGTGCGTGTCAACCACACGGCTAAGACACACGCCCGTGTCTCTGCCCATGTACCTAATTATGAGCATTCTGTTTCTCATTTTTAAGATACAGGGGAAACATGGCTGGACCACATGCCCATGGGATAAGCCGTGTGTCACACACAGCCAAGACACATGCCTATGTGTCTACCCGTGTGGACAAAATAAAGCCATTTCCTAGCCTCATTTATCACCCAAAACTTACCATTTTCCCACACCAAAACTCACAAGCATATATCCACCAATCTAACATCATATTAACATAAAATTAGTCATCAATCATGTGTTATTATCTCATGCATCAATGGATATAAACTTACTCTTATCATAAACTTATAAGCTAACATAATTCCAACAACCAACACATAATTACCAAAACATTACTTCAAAAATAGCCAAACTTAGACTATCACTAGCCACTCCAATAACTAGATTAAAAAATAACAATTACAAGCCATCATTGGCCAAATAAGCTGTTACATGCCATTATACCAAATGAGATTTCTAATTATACCAAAACAAGACAGTGGATAATGTGATGATTGCTCCGACCGACTTCCAACCTTCGCGAGCTTTTGAGCACTATAAAACAGGGAGAATTAAACGGAGTAAGCATTTTATAATTAGTAAGTTCATATAACGGAAAAATAAACTTACCAATCATATTTATCAATACAAGCATACATAGTCATACTTTCCATAAAATTTGGGTGAGTTTACCTAAACACAAACACTTAATCAAACAAGTTAAGCACATAACCTCATATAAGAATCAAGTAAACATAGATGAGTTCATCACATTATCAGCATCCCTTAATTTCACCTTTCCACACTTCAAGAGTCTTTTCTGTCAAACTATTGAAATTTCGATGGATGTTCAGTAATATACTCATGTGCAAAAGTACCCATTAGGGTACATAATAAAAAGGCACACTCTCGAGTCGCATATTTTACCGTAGGATTACCAGTTTAGGCCAAATCCTATCCATAGCATATGCTCTAGAAAGCTTATTTTGGATTACCCGTTCGGGCTAAATCCAATTTATAACCTAAGCTCAAGAGGGCTTACATTAGAATTACCCATTCAGGCCAAATTCTATCTGCGACATGTGCAGTATTATTCTTATTCAAGCAATCACCTTAATCCATCGAAATTCAACATTCAACCGGAACATGACAATTTGTCCATATTTCACAACTTATGACTATTTCATTATGTATCTCATCTCATACATATCAACACAATCATACAATTTAATCCAAGCATATTAACATACATATTTAAGTTACACGACCTTACCTTGATAATGGTTCGTATTTGAATTTCAACTAATTCGAAACCTTTTGCTTTCCTCGATCTAGTTCCGTAGTTGGTCTTTCCGGATCTTTTTAAGCTTGAAAAGTTTTCTTCCTCTCTCCTTGGGTTTCCATAGAAAAATTGGAGAAGATGATATGAAAATAAATGATTTTTTTTCTTTTTAATTAATTATCATCTATTAATTTTATTGATTTCTAATTTAGTCCCTACCATTTTCTAATTTTTCCATGGTTGAGTCATTAAAATATCTACACACTTTTCTTTAATGGTCTAATTACTATATAAGGACCTCTAGTTTTGAATTCCATAGCAATTTGATACCTATAGCTACTAGAACTCAACTTTTGCATTTTAAGCAATTTAGTCATTTCCCTAATTTAACACACAATTGGTAAAATTTTCATATCAAAATTTTCATGTGACCTTCCTATCATGATGCCAACCATAAAATAAAAATAAAATAAATTTTTATTTTGCTCGGATTTGTGGTCCTGAAACTACTGTTCTGACCTCACCGAAAATGGGTTATTATATGACATGCCAGATCCTGATTTATGATTTCTTAAGTTTTAAATCATATATTAATTTATGATACTAACAAATGGCATCCGAGCCTTGTCATGTCGAATGATTGAGAAAAAATTATTTTTTTATATTTTAAACTAATTCGTACTTGAGATTTTATAGATTTGATGTTATTAAATCTTTTGGATTTATGAAGTTTTAGGGTTATTGTTTTTACGAATTTTGGCTAAAGACATTTTAGTTTTAATGAAGTTGATGATTGAATTCAAGTATGTATTACTTTGGCTACTCACTAGTGTATTTCACATTCTGCAAGTTGAATGTGATTTAATATGGGCGATTCTTATTACTTTTCTTTTCGCAAAGTTACTTTGCAAATTTGAGCAGAATTGCATGCTTAGTTGGATGATTTGCTGGATTCACATAATTTGGGTTGTTTTGAGTTTATCAATATATTATTATATTTTATTTTTAAATAGAATTCAACATATTGGTTATTTATTTATTTATTTTTAGTATATATAGTTGAGTTTGATACAAATTTTATATTTGTGTTATATTTAATCTTGATGTATGTTGTTTTATGATAAATGTATATACTATTATCTTTTAATTTGATTGAAAGATAAGATTAAGATAAATATTTTGAAACAAATAAATTCATATTTTGGCTTTTAATTAAGAATGTCTAATATTTTAAATAGATTAGTTGAAACAAAATGCCCCCAAAGTGACCTCTTTTGTGTAGATTAGTTTATTTGAAATATCAAGATGATTATATATTTTTAAGATTCATGTGTTTATTGATTGACCCAAAGGTAAGTTAATATTTGACAGAATTTCAATGACATATGTGGTGATAAATGTGTGACAATTATAATGTATTTTATGTGAGCAATAAGTTAGTCCAAAGATTAATTAATTGTTTGACATAATTTATTGTCAATGTTTGATTGCTACAACAAGAGTATCACTTATTGTTAATATTACTATCTAAAGACTAGATATTAATGTTGTGTTTGGTATCTTGAGATGAGATTAGCCATTATCTTGAATTTATTTATGAATATTGATTTGAGTTTGTTTTTTTATTTATTCTATATTAAGCTAGTTCATCTTCGGCTGCCACAATAACTGCTAATATAAATTTTGTACTTATGCTTAATGGGACTAATTTTAAGGAATGAAAAAGACACTTATTTATAATGCTTGGCTATATGGACATAGATTTTGCACTAAGGGAAGAACAACTTGCACCTCTTACTGTGGAAAGCACCCTTGATATTAAGAGAGATTTTTTTTTAGAGGTGGGATCGTTCAAACCGCATGAGTCTAATGATCATAAAACACAACATTCCAAAAGCCTTTAAGAGCACAAAATTTGAAGAGATTACTCAGACCAAGGGTTTCTTTGATGAAATTGAGAAACATTTTGCTAAAAACGATAAGATCTGGCTTAGGAGACCAATGTCCAGGACCATTTGCAAAATTCCTAGAGGAATACGGTATTGTCCCGTAATACACCATGCTAGGATCACCTAGTATGAATGGTGTAGTTGAAAGACGAAACATGACTCTTAAGGATATGGTATGAAGCATGATTGCTCATTCTACCTTACTTGAGTCCCTCTGGGGAGAAACATTAAAGACAACAGCTTACATTCTGAATAGAGTACCTAGTAAAACAGTTGCAAAAACACCTTATGAGCTTTGGATAAGTCAAAAGCCTAGTCTAAAGTAGTTTCACATTTGGGAATGTCCAGCTGAGGCAAAGCCTTATAGGCCACACGAAAAGAAATTGGACTCCAAAACAATGAGCAGCTACTTTATTGGTTATTCGAAGTAATCTAGAGGTTATAAGTTTTATGATCCCATAATAATGAAAATTTTTTAGACGGGAATTGTAAACTTTTTTAAGGATGTTGAGTTTTGGGGGAGAAATAAGGTTAGAGACATTACTTTCGAGGAGGAATTAGATTCTAACTCAGTTCCTACTATCACTTTTGATGATGTTTAGGTTCTCATACCTATCATTAATCAAGAAGTGAATCCAGAACCTCAGTAAGACAATGTTGAACAACTCCCATTCAAGATGAGGTAATTGTTCCAAAAGAACACACTCAACAACCTCAAGAACAAATGCCATTAAGGACGTCCACAAGAGAAAGGAGAAAGGCTATTCTAGATGATTATATTGTATTTGTCCAAGAACATGAGTATGATAATGTAATGATGGAAGATGATCCAATCAACTTTTATCATGCCATGAAAAGTTCCAACTCTTAAAAGTGGATTTATGCCATGAAAGATGAGTATAAGTCTATGCAAGACAATAAAGTTTGGGAACTTGTCCCATTACTTGAAGGTGCATAACCAATTGGTTATAAATGGATATTTAAAACCAAGAGGGATGTAAATGGTAATGTGGAGAGGTATAAGGTGCGTTTTGTAGATAAAGGATATACTCAGAAAGAAGGCATTGATTTTACAGAGACTTTCTCTCTAGTTTCATCAAAAGACTCTTTCAGGATAATCATGGTGCTTGTTGCTCATTTTGATCTTATGTTACACTAAATGGATGTTAAGACTGTGTTTCTTAATGGCGACATTGAAGAAACAATTTATATGGTGAAACTAGAAAACTTTGAGTCAGAATACTCAAAGAATATGGTTTGCAAATTGACAAAATTCATCTATTGACTCAAACAAGCTTCCTGTCAATGGAACCACAAGTTTCATCAAGTAATTGTTTCATTCATTTTTTAGATGAATATTGTTGATGATTGTGTGTATCACAAATTCAATAGGAGTAAGTACATATTTTTGGTTCTATATGTCGATGACACTTTGCTTACCGCTAATGATATAGGCTTATTGTACGAAACCAAGAGGTTTTTATCTAAACATTTTGAGATGAAAGATCTTGGGGACACTTATTTTTTTAGGAATTTAGATACAACTAAACCGATCCCTGAGTATTCTTGGATTATCAGAAAAGAGCTATATCGATAAAGTACTCAAAAAGTTTGGCATGCAAAGTTGTAGACCAGGTGACACCCCTATTGCTAAATGAGACAAATTTAGTCTTACTCAATGCCCTAAAAATAACCTTGAAATTCAGGAAATGCAAAAGATTCCCTATGCATTAGCTGTTGAGAGTTTAATGTATGCTCAAGTATGTAAGCGTCCAAATATTGTCTACATTGTTGGGATGTTAGGCAGATATTTAAGCAATCCTGGTATAGACAATTGGATAGCAGCCAAAAAATTTATGAGATATCTTCAGAGAACAAAAGATTACATGCTTACTTTGTAAAAGATCAGATCTTTTGGAGGTTGTAGGGTATTCTGATTCTGGTTTCGCTGGGTACCAAGATAGTAGGAAATCTACATCAGGCTATATTTACTTGTTAGCTGGATGAGCTATATATTAGAAAAGTGTCAAATAGACACTTGTAGCTTTGTCCACTATGGCAGCAGAGTTTGTAGCATGCTATGAGACATTATCTAACAGCCTAATTTCAGTTAAATCGAAACAGTAGTTTCGGGACCACAAATCCGAGTAGAAAATAAAATTTATTTTAATTTTATTACATGGTCCATATTATGTTAGAATTATAATGTGAAAATTCTGATAAAAAAATTTTACCGATTATGTGTTTAATCACAGGAAGGACCAAATCGCATAAAATGTAAAAGTTGAATTCTAATAGCTAGAAGGATTATATAGCTATGGAATTCAAAACTTGATGTCCTTATATGGTAATTAGAGCATTAAAGAAAAGTATGTAGATATTTTTTGGTGACTCATCCATGGAAATTTAGAAAAAAACGATAAGGACTAAATTGAAAATTAAATTAATTTAATTAATTAAAATATGATAAAAGACATATCATCTTATTTTATGTCATCTTCATTCCCAAAATACATGGAAACCCTAGGAGAGAGAAGAAACTTTCTTGGCTTAATTGGGTAAGTTTTCTTGTCATGTTTTAATAATTTTGATATTTTAGAAACCAGGATAGCTTAATCTAACTATTTGAGGGATCAATTTGAAAAGTTATCTAAGTATGGAAATTAGGTCATGAATGAATATGCTGAAAATTTGAAATTTATAGTAGAAAATGAAAGGTTGTTGATAGATAAACAACTTTGTTGATAGATAAACATCTTTTACAATGTGATTTTTGATAAAAACATGATTTAGGGACTAAAATGTGAAGTTATGAAAATTCAAGAAAAATTTTGAATTTTATAGAATGTATGTGCTGTAAATTTTATAGTGAAATTTTGGTTAGGCTTGGAATGGGGAGTAAATTGCATGAATTTCATTTTCCGAGCCTAGGGACGAAATTGGAATTTATGAAAAAGTTAAGGGTAAAATGGTAATTTTGCTTAGGATGTAAATTGAGTCTACTTGAATGTGAAATGTGATAAATTGGTGAATAAATTCATTTATATATATCCGAATAACACAAATTTGAAGCTAGATTGAGAAAAAGAGAGTTTCGGATTAGTAGATTTATATACGCGAACAAGTGTCGAGGTAAGTTCATGTAACTTAATTGAGCTTGTAAAAATGATAAATTGAATGTTGTGTTGTATGGAATGTGTTTTCTATTTATGTGAGTTAATTTGAATGTTATAACATAAGAATGATTACATGATTGAGATTATTTGAAAACGGTTAAATTCCATTTGAATATTGGATTTCGATGGATAAACGAAATTTCCTTACTAAATGAGGTCCTGCATTGTTACTGATAGGATTTAACCTGGACTGGTAATCCTGATATAATCCCTCTTGAGCCTAGGATACAATTAGGATTTAGTCTGGACTGGTAATCCTAATTGAGCTCTTCTGAGCATATATGACAAAAAGGATTTAGCTTGGGCTAGTACTCCTGTTATATGTTATGAGGCTCAAGAGTGTGCTTTCCGATTAAGTGCCCTAATGGGTACTCTTGAATATGAATTGGCAAGTTATTAAATTGTACACCTTGAGTGTACTGTTTGAATTTCCATTGGATTTTCAATGATTCAATGGATAAAATATTTGACATGATATGAGGATTATAAGGTGAAATGAATGATGTCTTGAAAGAATATTGTATGATGAGCTTATCGATGCTTACTTGATGCTTAAGTGAACATTTATGTAACTAACTTGTTTGATTGAGTGTATGTGTATAGGTAAATTTGCCAAATTGATGAAAAAACATGTTATTGAATGCTTAATGTTAATAAATGTAAATTGGCAAGTTTTAATTCCTGTTATATGAACTTACTAAGCATGTAATGCATATTTAGTTTTATTTTCCTTGTTTTATAGTGCTCCGAAGCTCACGAAGGTTGGAGATCAGTTGGAGCATCATCACACTATCCACTAGCTTATTTTGGGTATATATAGTAAAAATCATTTTGATATAATGGCATGTATAGGACACTTGGCTATTAGTGGCTTGAAAATGATGTTTGTAATCTAGCCATTGGAATGGCTAGTAATGGTTTTTGTTGGTATTATAAAGTAAGTTATTATGATAAACACACATGTGTTATATTAAGTGTATGTGGTCAAATGATGTTAATGCCTAGGTTAAACCAAGATAAAATTATAAACATTTGTGTATGTTATGTCATACCATATTAGGATGTTAAAATTTGCTTGAATCCAATGCCTGAATTGGTCTTGATATAATGCTTAGATTGGTTGGTATTTGGATGTAAATTTTAGTACAGGTCATTGGTATGATTTTAGGTGAGAAATGAAGCTAGGAATGGCTTTATTTTGTCCATGGGTATACACATGGGCGTGTGTCTTGACCGTGTGTGACACACGGCCTAGTACATGGGCGTATGGTTAGGCCGTGTGTCCCTTGCATCTTAAATTTGAGAAAATAGAATGCTCAAAATTGAGCACACGGGCAGAGACACGGGCGTGTATCTCAGCCGTGTGTGCTACACGGCCTAGAACACGGGCGCGTGTCTTGGCCATGTGAAACCTGCACCTAATTTCGAAAAATTTAATTAACCACACGGCCTAGTACATGGGCATGTGGTTGGCCATGTGGCACAAGTCAGATAGTTACACAGGATCGAACACAGCATACAGCACGGGCATGTCCTAGGGTTACACGGGCGTGTCCCTTGGACCACATGGGCATGTGAACCCTGTGACTTGGAAAATTTTTGAAATTTCACAAAAAAAAAATTTAGAGTTCCCGATTAAGTCTTAATTTGATTTTAAATCTCATATTGGGCCTCGAGGGTCCATTTAAGGGATGTTATGAATAATCTCGAGAAATAAATAGTGACTGTTATGAATTATCTGTAAATATTTTGAAAACTCTAGTAATCCTCCACAACCCTCTTCCAGCGACGGATTCGGGTTTAGGGGTGTTACACATTAAACCATGGATTGTGGTTGCGGAACTTTGTCACTGGGCTGCGCATTTTGGAGAATGTAAAAAAGCCACTCAAATTATTTTGTAACAATAAGTTAGCAGTGCCATATTCCAATAACGACAAGAGTTTATCTAAGTCAAAGCATATTGACATAAAGTTCCTAGTTGTGAAAGAAAGAGTGAAAAATGCTCATATATCCATAGAGCACATTGGGATAAACTCCATAGTAGCAAATCCTCTCACAAAAGGTTTACCAGCCAGGGTATTTCATGAGCACACTGCTCACATGGGTGTTACATTGTTTGAGGATATCATGATTTAGTGGGAGTTTATATTTTATTTACTTTATGTTTGTTTTTAGACATTTATGTATTTGCTTATTTTCCGATTAGAAATGAAGTATTTAGTTTATTCACTCTATTTGTTATTTTGTTACTAACCTCACTTAAGTTTAAAGAGGACCAGTTGGAAATAGACATGTTTATATCATATTGCATGTAATTTCCATGCTACACATCCATACTTGATCTATGTCATTTGTTTGTGTCAATATACGTGATCAGGGATGGATTTAATTACAATATAGGTAACAAAAGTCGCATTGGTTCTATGTTAGGATAATTAATGGACAATATTGTTCGGAATACCTTTTGGATATGATAGTAAAATTTTTGAGCTCATAAGGTTATATAATAACATGTAATTATAAAGTAATTAGTATATATATGTGTGGTCCAAGTGGGAGATTGTTGGAAAATATGGACATCACATACATAATAAGGGTAATTACATGTTATTATTTACTATCATGATAGGTTAGCCCAAATTAAAAGTGATCTAATTTGGTTAAAGTTTTAATGGGCTTGAATTATTAAATAAAATATGGGTCAAATATGTGTAGATACTCTAATAATTAAGTTCTAATCAAATTCTAATTAATGATTAGCTAATTAGGAATTAGGGCTAATATGTCAAAGTTATAAGTATTAGGGTTATGGTCCCCAAATTACATACAAGATAAATTTTCTAATATCTCATCCTTAAGAAAGAGAGAGAAAATATTCTCTGAATCTCTTGTGTGCTAATTTGGAAGATCAAATCCCCAAGATCCGAAAAAACTTCAAAGAATTCATGGATTCAGGTACACTACCGCATCTAGTTTTATTCTTGTTTTGTTCTTGATGATTTGACATGACAAATCTTGATTTATGATTTCTTAAGTTTTATATTATATCTTAATTTATGATACTAACAAGTCACGCACTTCCAACTTTATAAGAGGTCACTCTTTTTTTTGGTAATTAGTAACGAATATAATTAAGACAGCAAAAAAAATAGAATAAATATGACAATATTATGTTGCTTTGGATATAAGAAGTTTTCACACAATAATTAATCGCCAATAAAATGTTGACATCTAACTAGGGACTATAAATAGTATAATGGAATAGGGTCTGAGAAAAAACACTTTAGCTAAAAAAATTCAAAATTGGGTCATTCTAATTTCCATGTAAGATATATAGAATTTACTTTTGGGATTAATATTCAATTTATTGTCTATTTATAAATCACATGCATCATCAATTAACTATAACAAGTTACATCATCATTTAACAAAATAAAAAACTATAAAAGGACTTATAAATAAATAAATAAATAAATAAAGATAAATGTATTTAAATATAATTAAAAATTAATTATAATAATTCCATTTTTTCTAAAATGGATGATAAACTAACAGGCATGTAACACCCCGTACCCATGTCCGACGCTGGGACAAGGTACGAAGCATTATCGGACTTACTCGTTCGCAAACATTCAAAAAAAACCATGCCATAAAATTTCCTTTAATTCAAACTTTTCAAACACATCTACAAAGCCCAAAACATATATCGGGATTGATTCGGGACTAAATCGAGAACTTTGAGAAGTTTCTGGAAAACTTAGAAAATTTCCCATGGTACAGGGTCACACGACCGTGTGGACATAGGGACACACCCGTGTGCCTTTGGCACGCCCGTGTCCTCAGGCCGTGTAACTCTCTGAATATGACGTCAGCATGCAGAAAGAACCACACGGCCGGACCTTACGCCCGTGTCTCTAGGCCGTGTCTCTCACACGATTGAGACACACGACCGTGTCTCGGCTCGTGTAGTCAACACTTAGGCTATTTTTGAAGCCTTCATGTAACCCATAAACCCTTACAACCTCACACATATAAAAACCACAAATCATGGCATCATTTTAGTGATTAAACACTCCTTTTTATTAAGACATATCCTTAACATTAACATGTCCTCTTACAAGTAATGCATCTACTAATGCAATACCAACTCTAGATTCCTTATTTCACATTCATATGACTTGTCATTTTGATGACCACTATTACCATTATACTATGGTTACCAACTTATTCATCAAGCACTCATGTTCAATCATTATCACGTTGTGTTTATAACGTGAAATTACTACATGGCTATGACCACCTTAATTGGTCATAGAGCATGCATCCAACACACATGTTATATTACTAACCATGCATAGAAAACAAACATAATCACCTTATAAACATTAGACATGACATGAATAGCTAGGCTTACAAGCCAAAATCAATATGAGCCACATCTCATGGCCATATACATATAACTCAATATAAGCCAACACATTTGACCAAAGCAAATTAATACATGTCAATCCACTGGATCCCTATACATGCCACTCACTTGAAATTTCTAATATATGCATCGTTATTCGAAAGGTAGCGGCTTGATAGTGTGATGCTACCACCGACGATCTCCAACCCCGAGCTAACCTGAAAGCACTAAAGGAAGGAAAGGAAGGGAGTAAGATTTATAGCTTAGTAAGATCGTATGAAGATAATAAGCAATTTATCAATTTTCTTCTCATGGTAATACAACCCTATTTGCATTTTTACTCATGTTCCAGTCAAGCTATTTTCTCAAGTCATAGTCACTAAATTATTTATATCTGGAGCTACAGAACTCCAAATTAAGTTTCACTAATTTTTCCTAAAACTATACTCACATATCTTCTTAACATAAAATTTTCAGAATTTTTTGTTTAGCCAATTAGTACAGTTTATTCCTTAAAGTTACCCTTTTTCACTATCTGACAGTTCTGACCGCTCTTCACTAAAAATTAATTATCTCATAATATGGGACTCAGATGATGTTCTCATCTATTTCTATTAAAAATAAACTCATTAAGAATTCTAATAATATAAATTATAACTCATAAATAGTTTTGTAAAATTTTCAATGATTTTCTTAAATTAGAACAGGGGATTTCAAAATCATTCTAACTCTGCCTCACAACAACTAAAATATTTCATTTTATGAAACTCTTTTGCTTAAACTATTTCTTCTATGTTAAAATAGACTTAATATGCTTTAATTTCATATTATTTCAGCCTTTAACTCAATTTCCACAATTTTTTGTGGATTTTTAAAGTTGGACTATGGCTGGGGTCCAAAACTGTTTTGGTGTAAATTAACGATACTACGTTCATCACACCATATTAATTCATTTTCACCACATTGGTAAGGTTACATATTCATACATCATAATTATAGACCTATAATCACAAGGTCATCACAAGATCATTCTCATAGGCATGAGTTACCTATTTACATCTTCACTAAATGTGCATCATAAACTGAAATCATTTCTCATGAGCTTGGCATGCATACCTGTGTTACTCAACATGCTCATATTCATTCCTTACTAATCATATAACATGAATTGAATTCACATCTCATCAATTTCATGGATGTACCTGTACCACTCACAATATGGTCACAACCTTTCTCATTTAGCTTAAACCGTAACTCTTACCGTTGAACCATTCGGAAAGCTATCGGATATTCACTAAGTCTCAAATATAGGGTATAATGCTGATGCCATGTCTCAGACATGGTCTTACACTGACTGTCGAAATCGAGGCTGACGCCATGTCCCAGACATGGTCTTACACTGACACATCTCGTAGCCGATGCATGTCCCAGACATGTCTTACACTGGCTTACATCTCAAGGCTAATGCATGTCCTAGACATGTCTTACACTAACACTCGTCTCAATATTGATGCCAGGTCCCAGACATGGTCTTGCACTAGATCACAATAACCCATACGTCATGGCATGAATATCCAATTTATTCCTTATGGTTCAAAAGGGAATTCTACTATCTCAATTATCATTATGCATTCTCATTTCCACAATCAAGCATTTCATGCTATATCAATTCAGCACATAATAATAACAATGTAATTTTATTATTTACATACAACTTACTCGTTTCAATGGAATATCATATTCCATCAAATCTCCAAGCATTCAATCAACACATAAATGTCGTTTACATTTGACATCACTTTCTCATATACAATATCATCAACATAAATTTTAATACAATCATGACAAGATAGGTTTTCAAGTATAACAACAATAGCATAAATGTCATGCTCATTTAATCACACGGACTTACCTCGAATATGAAAACGGTGATTTTACCATTTTAGCCCATAACCTCGTATTCTTCCCATTTTAAGCTTGAATATTGATTTCCTTGATTTATCATTTCAAATATAGACTATTTAGGACTCACATTATTCAAATTGACCTAAAAATCATATTTTGGAAAATTTACAATTTTACCCCTAAACTTTGCCAAAATTACACTTTTACCCCTAGGCTCATAAAACGATTTTTATTCAATTTCCTTACTCTTTAAGCTTAGCTGAATTCTTTTCATACTTATAGCAACTCAAAATTCTCATTATTTCACACATTTATCACTTACTTTACAACTTATGCAAAAAGGTCCTATTAGGGGTTTTCATGAAAATCTCTTCTCAAAAGTTGTTTATTACTCAATTGTAATAGGCCCAATTTCCCCGGCCCGCAATAAACCCAGAAAAATAAATTAAAAATCAAAATAAAAAATACAAATAAAATATCCAAAATTTTGGGCCCAAACCAAACCTAAACATCAAAATTAAATGTCAAATTAATCCCTAACCCAATAAACCTAGACCTAGTTACAATGGCCCAAACCTGAGACCCAAAAGAGACCCAAAGAAACTCAGCAGCTGGAGAACACCAGAAACTTCTGGAATACGCTAGAGCAGCGCCAGAGGGTCGGGCTCCCACGAGCGGTTTCCCACGTACGGCTTCCATGTCACCAAGGTCTCCTTCTCCATACAGCCACACCTGCAATAGAACATACGAGAAGAAGCAGCATAATGGAATACAAGCAGAAAAATAGAAAAAAAAAAGAAAAGAAAACTGATTATTCTTTTATTTTTTCTTCGGTTATAAAAAGCCATTACCTGTACTTTGTAAAACTTACGCATACTGAAATACACAAAAGGCCACCAAAATTTAAAGGTGGTTTCCGATTCAAATCTCTGGATATACTTTAAATTTTTTTTGGTTTCGTTCTTTTGGGTCTATCATCTTTGTATTCGAAAGCAAATGAAAAAGAAAAAGAGTCTTACCTACAAGTATGCCATAGATTTCTTCTTGCTTTGTTGAAATTTAAGCTAAGAGGAGATCTCAAGGCTGAATAGTCATCCCTCTAGACTTGAATGTGTTGGTTGCTGTTTGGAGGATGTGAATCGGCAGTTTAAGTGAAATTTTAGGGTTTGATAAGGAAGAAAGAAAGGGATGGGAGTTTGGTTCAGCCGAATGGATTGTTTGGTTAGGGTTTAGCCATTATAAGGGATTAGAAATGGCACCGTTTAGACCAATTTCAATGGTTTAAAAACGGCACCGTTTAGGAACCATACTCGATAACCCAATCCAATGCCCTCAGGATCTTCGTGTTTGCTGCAGTAAAGGGCAATTTGTGCGTTTAGTCCCTTCCTTTCGCACTAGCGTCTGATTAAGCTTATTCCAGATTTCTTTGTTTTTTAATTATTCCCCAGAATTTGCGCATTGTTTTAATTTAGCCCGCGCCTCAACACAGCGTTTTGGGAACTGGGATATTTCCAGATTTGATTCCTATATATTCGCACGCATTGTGCGATGGCCCCTATTTTAACTTCAATAGTTTATTTTATTTATAAATTATCCCTTTTATTTTAAATTTATTTTAACTAAGTTTTCTATTTATATAATTCATTTTCTTAAGAGAATTCACTCAATATTTTTTATCTATGTGTTGAGACTATTTTAATAATTTTACTTTGTTTTAAAAAAAATCATCATTCTGAAGTTTTATATTATATTATTTTAACATCTCGTATTATATTCCATTTAAATATTTTTATGTATATTTGTACATATATTATTTTAATTGAAATTTCTACTTATAATACCTATTATTTTTAAAGTTCTTATTATTTTCATATATGTGTTGAGCTATTTTAATAACTTTACTTTGTTTTTATAAAATCAATATTTTGAAGTTCTTTTTATATCATTTTATTTTAACATTTTATGGAATATTTCATTTAAATGTTTATATATATATTGGTACATATATTTGATCCTAGATACATATTTAATTCTATATTATTTTTATATATGATTGCTTCTAAAATCTATTTGTATATATATATATATATTAAAAAATTGTTATGTGTATAGTTTATTTCCTAAGATTATATTTTATTATACAATTTTGCTATCCTTTCATATTTTATGTATTATTTAAATTATCTTTTATTGCATAGATATTGTCAACTTTAAATAAATGTTTTATTTCTAAATATTTTGCGTATTATTTGATTCAAATGTTTTCATTCTATAACATCTATTTAAATAATTATATATATATCCCTAGTTTTTTCATGCAAATTATTTCAAATTTATCAATTCATATATTATGTATACTATGTGTTCATCAATTCATCATTATTTTAAAATTGTCTTATATCACATTGGCCTCTAATTTCAATTTTGTTTTATACATTTTACATTGATTGTTTTATATTATGCCATATATATTATTGTTGCATTCATTTTTTATATTGTTATATCAATTGTTCTCCATCCATGTTTGAAATTTTGGTTACATTTTTCTTAGATTAGTTATATTTAATTGTTTGCTTCGTTAGTTAGTTAAATAAGGTTATATTATCTTCATTCAAGTATTGTACTTTATGTGTGCATATTATCCCATGTTTATTATTCCTCTTTTTGTACAAACGTTGCTTTACATTTTTCAACTTTTGGGTTTTAAAATTAATTATGCCATTTTATTTCAAAGCAACCTAATGCGTTTTTGGAGTTAGTTTTACAATTATTCATTTAAAAATTATCTAAAACAAGGTAATGTTCAATGTTTAGAAATTCGAGGAACCGTGCCCTACCGTGCTGGGTATTAGTTTTTCGTTGGACTAAATAATTGAGCATCCTTTTTGTATATTTTCAACATATAAGTTTTTGGAAGTCAAAAATTAATCGTGTTTTCAAAGGTATAAAGTATCGTGTCCTATCGTGTTGGATGTGATGTTGTATTCCTTTGAAACAAGAGAATTTTGACAACCAACTTGAGCCATTCAAATGCTTTAAAAGAAACCATATTTCAAAATATTTTAAAATTTTAGACATAAGGACAGTGCTTAATCAATTTGGTACCAATTTTGGGCGTAATGAGGGTGCTAATCCTTCCTCATGCTAACCGACTCCCGAACCCGTTTTCACAAATTTACATAGGTCATAATTGATTTAAATGGAGCAAATTGTTTTATTAAGTGATCCAATAACATCTAAACAAAAGGATTGGTGGCGACTCCACACTTTGTTTTAAAAGTCGATCCCTATTTTTTTTCCAAAATATAAAAACTAGTCTAAACAGCTTGGCGACTCTACTGGGGACTGAATAAGAGAGTCAAGCCATAAAATTGATTATTTTCTATCCTTTTGTATAAAATTGAAAATTTAATTTGAAAATCATGATTCTTTGTTGCATTTTTTTGCATGATTGTTGTGGTCTAAGTCTTGTAGAATAATATTGCACTGCATTGCATGACCGTTGGGATTATACCTTTAAGTGGGAGTGAGAAGCTATGCCTTCGTGAGGTTTTCACCTCCGCATGGGCTAGTGGATTACTTCCGGGATACATCCGTACCTATGATTTCATGAGATTTTCATCTCCGCATGGTCATAGGGAAATGTATTCCCCACATCAATGTGACAGAGAATGAGTTGTAAGAATTGAGAGATATATGGGCCCATTGGGATGAGGCAACTAAATAGCTGTTCTATCAAAGCTATGGTGATATACCCTACTTGCTCGATATTAAGGTGGACAAGCATCTGTTCTGAGTTATGGCTCAGTTCTGGAATTCTACTTATTGTTATTTCACTTTTGGGGAAGTAGACTTGGTGCCTACCATGGAGGAATATACTACCTTGTTGCGATGTCCAAAAATTCAAGTCAGCAAAGTTTATGCTAAGGTTTTCAATGGTCCAACTTTTGCGAAGAAGTTAATGAATATTAATGGATGAGCGAGCCCTGGGTTACTACTCGAATTCAACAAAAGGGAGATAGTAAATGTATTCCTTGGGAGAATTTGAGAGATTTGATTTTAGCACATCCGGATGAAAGGAAAAGGGTCGACATCTTCGCCTTGAGCATCTATAGCTTGGTAATTTTTCCTAAGGCTTTAAGGCATGTTGATGAAGCAGTAACTGATTTGTTCGATTGTCTTGATAAAGGAATCACACATGTACCTACAATACTAGCTGAGACGTTCAGATCCTTGAGCATGTTTCAGAAGATAGGAGAAGGTAGATTTATTGGGTGTGCGCAGTTGTTGTTGGTGTGGTTTCATTGTCACTTTTGAAAAGTGAACAAGGTCTCTTACTGGGTCTTCTCTGAAAGTTACTCCCATTAAAGGAAGAGGCAGCTATGCAAAGAAGAGATGATATTTCAGAAGAAAAGTGGATGGAAATTCTTCAAAATCTCAAAGAGGAGGATATAGAGTGGAGATCCTTTTGGATGGTCCCTGATGAGATCCTTTATTGATGTGGGAAATTTGATTGGGTACCATTGCCAGGAATTTGGGGAGCCATTGGATATACTCTTTTACTTGCATTAAGGCAGTATAAATCGAGGCAGTTTATACCCACAACTTACGAGCTTGCTCAGTGTGAATTCCCATATAAAGGTGACCATTATAAGAAGAAAGTTCGGGAAATATCTGATGCTTGGAAGCAGGCTCGCTGGATGAAAAGGTTGGCTGTTGGTTCTATGACAACACCAGAGTACAATGGGTGGTTTAGGAAAAGGGTCAATGATAATATTCCTAGGCCAAGTTTAGAAGGCACCAGACCAATGGAGGAACAATTACAAGTTGTCCCATCAGAGTTGGAAGTTATAAAACAAGACTTTGAGAAGAAGACTTCCGAGCTTGGAAAGAGGATTGAGCAGTTGGAGGAAGAAAAGATGCACTTAAAGTTAGATGTAGAGGTTCAGAAGTCACAGGCAGAAAAGTTACGAAAAAGGAATAATAAAGTTGAGGAGGATTTGGAAGGTTTGAAGATAGATTATAAAAAGCTACGTCTGTCAATGAGGACTGCTAGTTTAGGGAAAACTTCCAAACAGTGGCGTCAAGAAATTCGAGAAGAAAAGACTAAAGCTGATCAATGGGAAAAGAAATTCCAGGAGGCTCAAGCTCAAAATGAGGCCTTGTAGAAAAGTCTGTCAGAGAGTAAAGGTGAACAAGTTAAATTAAGGGCTAGAGTAGCGAAACTTGAGAGATCTCTTTATCTGTATCGAAATCGCAATTCTGTGATGGAGTTGAAAGCAAGCTTAAGCAAGATAGAAGAAATGAAAGGGAAAATAGAAGAATTAGAGGCAGCATTGCAGAGTTGTGAAAGGAGGATTGAGTTCTTGGAGGCAAGTGAAGAACAATGGAAGGGACAGCTTAATCACTCTCAAAATCAAGTTAGAAGCAGAGACTTCATTATGGGAGAAGCCATAACACAAATTCGGGAAGTAGCTGATTACTTGCAGAATTTGGCGGTACAAGCAGACATATTAAGTCTGACGTATGAGTTGGAGTCAAAACGAGGATAGAAGCTAGCTTCGCTGCTTAGGAAAATTAAAGCTCTGAGCATTAAGGCGAAGTCTTTTTTGTAACTCAGTTTTATGTAAAGAATTTTGTTTTCTAGTAAAGTTTTTTAAATGGAATTGAATCAGAATTGATGCCTCCTTTGCATTCATGCATTTGCATTACATTACATCATATGCATTAAAGACCATTAAAAAATTCTAATCAATTAAAAATCATTTCAGTAATCTGGAAACCAACAAAAATACACCAAATACACATCCCTACGGCACAAGGAAAAAGACCAAGTTAATGGACAAAAGACTTGAAAAATTAGAGCAAATGCAAAGGGATATACAAGAACAAATGCAGGCACAGATGCAAGAGTAGCTAGCTAAGATTTAGCAAGAGATGAATGATCAAATGATGAAGTCCCAAAGAAACATGATGACTCAATTGTCCTAATTGCTGATAGAAAGGATGGATAAAGGGAAAGATCCTATTGATAATGTAGGGGAAAATAATGAAGACCCTCAATATCCTCCTGGTTTTACTCCAACACATCCTGAGATAAATTTACAGAAACCATCTATTACGATCAGGCCTCAACAATTCAGGTCGGAGTTTCAATACCAATGAATTTCTAAGCTGGTTTAGGTTTTAACCCTGGTAATAACTCAAATAATCCAATAGTGCCTGATTTGGATGAAGTTGCAAAAGAGGAAAGGGCAAGGGTGGAATCGCAGAAACAATTAGAGGAACAGTGTGAATGGTTGGAGGAAAAGTTCAGGGCGATGGAAAGTGTTGATAGACACCTTGGAATTGATGCTAAGGATTTGAGTTTAGTCCTGGACCTAGTGCTTCCATACAAGTTTTAGATGCCAGAATTTGAGAAATACAATGGAACGAGCTGTCCTAAAACCCATATTATCATGTTCTGTAGAAAAATAATTGGGTATGTTAATAATGGTCAATTGTTAATTCATTGCTTCCAAGATAGTTTGGTGGGGGTAGCGTCTAAATGGTACAATCAGCTGAGTCGAAACAGAGTTAGCTCATGGAGAGATCTAGCACAAGCATTCATGAAGCAGTACAGCCATGTAACAGATATGACTCCTTACAGAATTACTCTGCAGAATATGGAGAAGAAACCAAATAAAAGTTTCAAGCAATATGCATAGAGATGGAGGGAAGTGGCTATCCAGGCTCAGCCACCGCTCTTGGAGAAGGAAACTACGATGCTCTTTATTAATACTTTAAAAGCTTCGTTCATAACTCATATGTTAGGAAGTGCCACAAGGAGTTTCGCAGATGTGGTAATGACTAGGGAAATGATTGAGAATGCAATAAGAAATGGAATGATAGATGCAAGAGAAAGTGCTAAAAGGTCTGCCCCGCGTAAAAAGGAAAATGAGGTGAACAATGCAAACATGGGGTATTCAAAGTCTGATATTGTAAGTCAACCAAAAGTAGTAACTGTCGATCAGGGTTCATCAAGGAAGGAAGCTAGAGCAAAGCAAAACAATGAGAAACTTCAATTTACGCCAATCCCCATGACATATAAGGAATTATATTAAAGTTTGTTCGATGCACATGTGGTGGCACCTTTTTATCTAAAGCCATTACAACCTCCATTCCTTAAATAGTACGATGCCAATGCTCAATGTGAGTATCATGCGGGGATCGTAGGACATTTGACAGAAAACTGCACTACTTTTAAGAAGCTAGTTGAAAGATTTATTCAAATGGGTATTGCAAAGTTTGATAATGCGCCCAGTACAAAAATATGTTACCTAATCATACTAATAGTAGGGTAAACATGATAGATGGAGGTAGGGGGAAAAGAATCAAGGCGGATATTACGGAAGTAAAAACTCCTTTGGAATGGGTTTGGAAGGAGATGGCAAGAAGAGGGCTGGTTACTTCGAATTCAGAAGGAAATTGGGATGAGGTAGAGAATTATTGCAAGTTCCATCATAAAGGGAGGCATGGAATTCAGGAATATGAAGATTTTAGAGCTTTTATCTAGAGCCTGATGGATGACAAGGAGATAGAATTCTATAAAAAAAAAAGTTAAAGAGGGAAAGTATATATGCGCGTCAGAATCCATGATGAATGTCCCAAAAGTCAATCATCCTGTGGTCATCATTTCACGTCCTAAAAATGAAGCAGGGATTCAGATGACACTGAAGATCATAATTCAAAAACCAGCAGTTTTCTCTTACAAGGATAACAAAAGGGTCCCTTGGAACTACGATTGTAATGTGACAGTCCCGGAAAAGGAAAGTTCAGTTAGCGCATTAAATAAAGATCAAAGTATAGGTTCTCACATGCGTAGTGGAAGACGATATGATTTGGTAAATGCCCGAGCAGAGCCAGTAAAAGGAAAAGATCTGACGGTCGAACCAAAGAGGGGAAAAGTGGTTGAACCTGGAGTGCCTATTAATGAACCAGTAAAGGAGGAAGAAGCTAAGGAATTCCTAAAATTTCTGAAACATAGTGAGTACAGTGTGGTGGAACAGTTGCATAAACAACCACCCCGCATATCCATATTGGCTTTGCTCCTAAGCTCAGAGGTACATCGAAGTGCATTGATGAAAATACTAAATGAGACATATGTGACCAATGATATTTCTGTCAACAAATTGGATCGGTTGGTTAATAATATAAGTGTTGACAACTTCATCTTCTTCAATGATGATGAGATACCATTAGGAGGTATGGGATCTACTAAAGCTTTGCATATAACTATCAGATGTAAAGGATACACATTGCCAGGAGTGCTGGTAGACAATGGGTCAGCATTGAACGTATTTCCCTTATCCATATTAAACAGGTTACCTGTGGATAGCTCACATATGAAGGGATGTCAGAATATAGTACGAGCATTTGATGGCATGGAAAGAAGAGTCATGGGGAGAATAGAAATACCTTTGTTGATTGGCCAAACTACATATGAGGTAGACTTCTTAGTGATGGATATTAAGCCCTCTTACAACTGCCTGTTGGGGAAACCTTGGATACAATCGGCGGGGGCAATGCCTTCGTTATTACATCAGAAGTTAAAGCTAGTATCAGAAGGACGGCTGGTAACGATAAATGCTGAAGAGGATATTATTGCAGCTGTACGCAGTGAGGCGCCACATTTAGAGACAGACGAGGAAGCCAATGAATGTTCTTTTCGATCTTTGGAGTTTATAAATGCAACATTCATCACTGAGGGAAGCAGAATTCTGTAGCCGAAAATATCCAAAACTATGATGACGAGTCTACAGTTGATGGTAGGAAGAGGGGCTTTACCAGGAAAGGGACTTGGGAGATATCTCTAGGGAAGAGTTGAGGTTCTGATGCTGAAGGACAAATATGATCGCTTTGGTTTGGGGTTTAAGCCAGATGCAAGACAAAGGAAAAGGGAATTTGAAAGAAGACAAGAAAGAAGAAGAGCACGTATGAACGGTTTAGAAATTAAATAGGAACCCATGATAATACCTCACATCTCCAGAACTTTTGTATCGGGAGGTATTCTTTATCATGAACGAGGGATGCTAGAGAAAGAAAATATGGAAGGAGATGTGCACATCAATGCCATATTTGAAGAAGCAATTGAAGAGGGGACTTTGTCAGATATTCGTCCTTATGAGCCTGGGAGTGTTCTAGACAATTGGACTGCAGAAGACCTTCTTGTAGTTTTTAGAGCTTACTCAGAGTAATGTTTAAAACAAACTTGTTGCTTTAAGCCTAAAGGCAATAAGGATTTCTTTGTGAAATAGGCTCATGTTCAAACATCATTATTTCAATGAAGTACATTTTTTGCTATCATTTTGAGAAAATATTCTTTCATTATTTCCCTAAGCAATTGTTTTATTCTTGTCGTCTAAATAATTATCCTGGTCCTTTTTGGACTTTCTTCAATCATTCTTTCATTTCATTCATAATCATACCATACAGACAATAATTATCAAATTCATTTATTCTTTGTATATTTTTTGTGCCTATAATAGGTATCTGGATATCAATATCATGAGTGACACTGTTACTGACTCAGAATCACTATTTGAGTAAGACATGTGTTTAGAGGGATCTTAGGACTTTGAAGATGACAGAGACTGTGATTTATCCCAGGATTTATTAAGGATGGTAGAACAAGAGGAAAAGTAAATTTTACCTCATAAAGAAGCAGTGGACATGGTGACTTTGGAAGAAGGGAAAGTTGTAAAAATTGAAACATGCATAACTAAAGAAACAAAGCGAGACCTTGTTGGGCTGCTTCAGGAATTTAAAGATGTTTTTGCATGGTCATACCAGGATATGCCCGATTTAAGCACTGATATTGTAGTACATCGCTTTCCCATAAAAGAGGATTGCAAGCCAGTTCAGCAGAAACTTTGAAGGATGAGGTCAGATATTGTCTAAAAAATAAAGGAGGAAGTCAAAAAGTAATTTGAGGCTGGATTCCTTCAGGCGGTCAAGTATTCAGAACGGGTAGCCAACGTTGTGCATGTTCCTAAGAAAGACGGCAATGTGTGAATGTGTATGGATTACAGAGATTTAAATAAGGCAAGCCCAAAGGACAACTTCTCATTGCCTCATATTGACAGTCTAGTGGACAATACAGCTGGCTACTCGTTATTCTCCTTCATGGGTGGTTTTTCGGGGTACAATCAGATAAAGATGCATCCTGAGGACATGGGAAAGACTACTTTTATAACCTTGTGGGGTACGTTCTGTTACAAGGTGATGTCGTTTGGGTTGAAAAATGTTGGAGCAACGTATCAAAGGGCCATAGTGACCTTGTTTCATGATATGATGCATAAAGAAATTGAAGTTTATGTTGATGACATGATTGTTAAGTCCCGAACTAAAGAGAAACACATTCAAGTGTTGAGAAAGTTGTTTTTAAGATTGAGAAAATTTTAGCTAAAACTTAATCCAACAAAATGTACTTTTGAGGCTAAATCAGGAAAATTATTGGGCTTTGCAGTTACTAAAAAAGGAATTGAGATTGATTCAGAAAAAGTACGAGCTACACAAGGATTGTCTCCACCACGCACTTAAAAAGAAGTTCAAGGCTTTCTAGGAAGACTAAATTACATTGCTCGGTTTATTTCTCAATTAACAGAGAAATGTGACCCCATATTTCGTCTTCTTAAAAAGCATAATCGAGGAGAGTGGGATAATGAATGCCAAAGAGCTTTTGATAAAGTTAAAAAATATTTTTCGAGTCTTTCAGTGTTATCACCTCCAAGCTCAGACAGGTCGTTAATACTGTATTTAGCAGTGTTTGATAATTCTATGGGATGTGTGCTGGGTCAACATGATGAGTCGGGAAGAAAAGCAAGGGCAATATATTACCTCAGTAAGAAATTCACTGAGTGTGAATTAAGATATTTGCCAATTGAAAAATTATGTTGTGCTCTAATTTGGGCAGCTCAGAGGTTGAGGCAATACATGTTGTACCATACGACTTGGTTAATCTCAAATTTGGATCCTCTAAAGTATATGATGGAGTCAAATGCCTTGAATGGAAGGATGGCTAGATGGCAAATTCTACTTTCTAAATTTGACATAATCTACGTAAGTCAAAAAGTCGTGAAAATGAGTGCAATAGCAGATTTTCTGGCCAGTCAAGCTTTAGAAGATTATGAGCCCTTGAATTTTGATTTCCCCAATTAGGAGATAGTGTATGTGGTAGCTACCGAGGACACTACAAAAGATCGCTCTTGGAAATTGAATTTTGACAAGCCTCAAATGCTGTGGGTAATGGAATTGGAGCAGTCTTGGTATCTCTGAGTGGAGATCATTATCCATTCACATGTAAATTTGATTTTGATTGCACAAATAATATGGCAGAGTATGAAGCATGTATCATGGGACTCAGAGCAGCTATAGAGCGCAAGATCGGGAGTATATGGAGACTCTGTGCTGGTGATTTACCAACTTCGAGGTGAATAGGAGATAAGAGATTCCAAATTAATCAATTATAGAAAGTTGCTATTGGGGTTGATTGAAGAGTTTGATGATATTATTTTCAATTATCTCCCGCGTGGTGAAAACCAGATGGCAAATGCTTTGGCTACTTTGGCTTCCATTATTAAAGTAAACAGACAAGAAGATGTGAAACCCATTCAGATGAGTATTTGTGAGGCCCCATCTTATTGTTATAATATAGAGGAAGAAGAGAGGGATGATCACCCTTGATATCAGGATATATTGCGATATGTGAGAAATCGTGAATATCCAGATCAAGCAACAGAGAATGACAAAAGGACATTGAGAAGGCTAGCTTGTGATTATGTCTTAGATAGGGAGATCCTACACAAGAGAAGAAAGGATCAAGTACTATTGAAATGTGTGGATGCTGTGGAGGCTAAGAAAATCTTGGAAGAAATTCACGAAGACGTTTGTGGAACACACGCTAACGGGTTCACAATGGCCAGACAAATTATGAGGTTTGGATATTATTGGTCAACTATGGAAGGAGACGGCATCAATTATGCTAAGAGATGTCACAAATGTAAAATTTACGGTAATAAGATTCATGTACCTCCCCAAACCTTTGCATATTATGACTTCCCCATGGTCGTTTTCCATGTGGGGCATAGATGTCATAAGTCCAATCTCACTGAAGGCTTCAAATGGGCATCGTTTCATCTTTGTGGTCATTGATTACTTTACTAAGTGGGTGGAGGCTGCTTCATATGCCAATGTGACTAAATCAGCAGTCAGCAGATTTTTAAAGAGGGAAATCATATGTTAATATGGGATGCCTGAGAGGATCATATCTGATAATGCATAAATTTGAACAATAGCACAATAGCAAAGGTCTGCAGTCAGTTTAAGATCAGACACCATAACTCATCACCATACCACCCAAAAATGAATGGGGCAGTGGAAGCAGCCAGTAAAAATATCAATAAGATTGTGGGAAAAATGACTGAAGCTTACAGAGATTGGCATGAGAAGTTACCATTTGCTCTCTATGCTTATCGAACATTTCTTAGAACTTCTACTGGGGCAACACCTTTTTCGTTGGTTTATGGAATGGAAGCAGTTCTAACTATTGAGGTAGAGATACCCTCTCTCCGAGTTTTGTCAGAATTGAAGTTAGATGAAGTAGAATGGATACAGTCTCGATATGATCAGTTGAATTTGATTGAGGAAAAGAGGCTAAGGGCTATTCAGCTTGGTCAGATGTATTAAAAAAGAATGATGCGGGCTTATGACAAAAAGATTCACCCAAGAGAGTTTCATGAGGGAGATTTAGTTTTAAAGAAGATCCTTTCAATACAAAAGGATTTCAGAGGAAAATGTATGCCAAATTGGGAGGGGGAGGCTAAGGGCTATTCAGCTTGGTCAGATGTATCAAAAAAAAATGATGCGGGCTTATGAAAAAAAGATTCGCCCAAGAGAGTTTCATGAGGGAGATTTAGTTTTAAAGAAGATCCTTCCAATACAAAAGGATTTCAGAGAAAAATATATGCCAAATTGGGAGGGGCCTTATGTGGTGAAGAAAGCTTTCTCCGGAGGAGCATTAATCCTGGCTGAAATGGATGGAAGAAACTTGACTAATCCAGTGAACTCGGATTTAGTCAAAAAATATTACACCTAATGAGGGGAAGAAGCCAAAGTGACAACCCGCAAAGGGCGCTTTGAGATTTTAAAAAAAAAAGGGGCCAAAGTGAAAACCCGCAAAGGGTGCTTTGAGAAAATAAGGTTAAAAAAAGAAGAAGGAGAGGCCAAGGTGAAAACCCGCAAAGTGCGCCTTGAGACCAAAGGGGATTTGAGTTGAAAACCCGAAAAGGGTAGCTCAAATGTGGATCTAAATGGGGAAAGCGATGATCTTGCTCTACCTGAGTTAACAAGGAAAGGGTATGGGCATTAACAAAGTACTTCTGATCTCCTAAACACATGTCAAGTTTAAATTAGTCTTCAAGAAGTTCGTACAGAGAAGCTCAGTTTGCAATGTCAAGGGTACCTAGTCTTCATTTTATTTCCAATAAATTGGTTATCTTTGAAATAGTCTTTCTTTTTCGAGATATACATTCCCAAATCAATTGCCATTTTTTTATTCTTTTGATGATTTATTCATTTTGAGCTCAAATTCAATCCTATTCTTATCCAATGTTATGATTGCAAGCATGTTGCATTGAAATAATGATGAATGAACTAGTAATGTTTTCACGATAGAAGTTTCGCATATTACTCTAGAAGTTTCTAGATAGTGCAAGAATCTGAAATAGTACTATTGCTTAGAACACACCAAGCTCAATGACATATTTGAATAAATCGCCTCTTTGGATTTTTGTCCGAATGATGATTGAATAAAAGGACAGGATATGGCGTTGGTGATATAATTTTGAAAAATGATCAACATAAAAAGGAGTTATTCTCGAGAAAGGGGAAATGATATTTTGTATCTATACAAATATCAAAAATGCACATCTGGCTATAACAGTCAAGAAGTGAGGTAACAAGTCGAACAGAGGAAATTTCAACTATGAGTTGCAATGTTTTTGTCACAGAAAGAATAAGTGGAAGAGACATTGGAATTACAGTGGAGCAAGCTTGCCGAGCAGAATATGATTGTTTCTTTGGGATACTCTGTCAAAATGCTGGTTGAGCGAGATGACTGTGTAATACGTCATAGACAACATACTGATGGGCAACGAGGGATGATGCCTTAAGTTTTTTAAAAAAAAAGGGGGGGAATCATTCTCATTTCTACATACATATATCATTCATATCACATTTAGTTAGGAGCATTGGATTCATTTTAATCATAGCATCCTAATCATTTGGCATAAACATGCGCATATAAAATCGAGTCTACAGGACATGTTCCCCTGAGGATAGTGTAGTGACATTGGTGAAGTCAGGTCTTATCTCCATGAAGTTGTAGTGGAGCAGATCAAAAATGGCGAATCTTATCTCCATGTATCGGCAATGGAGCAAATTTTAGCCACCAGTCTTATCTCTCTGAGGTAGCGAGAGAGCAGGTTAAAGATTGAAGTCTTATCTTCCTGAGGTAGCAAGGAAGGAGATTGAAGATTGAAGATATTATCTCCCTAAGTGGTAGCAGAGCAGATCAAAGATGGCAAATCTTATCTCCGTGTATCGGCAATGGAGCAGATTTTAGTCACTAGCCTTATCTCTCTGAGGTAGCAAGAGAGTAGGTTAAAGATAGTAGTCTTATCTTCCTGAGGTAGCAAGGAAGCAGACTGAAGATTGAAAATCTTATCTTCCTAAGTAGTAGTGAAGCAGATCGAAGATGGCGAATCTTATCTCCATGTATCGGCAATAGAGTAGATTTTAGCCACTAGCCTTATCTCTCTGAGGTAGCAAGAGAGCAGGTTGAAGATGGTAGTCTTATCTTTCTGAGGTAGCAAGGAAGCAGACTGAAGGTTGAAGATCTTATCTCCCTAAGCAATAGTGGAGCAGATCGAAGATGGTGAATCTTATCTCCATGTATCGGCAATGGAGTAGATTTTAGCCACTAGCCTTATCTCTTTAAGGTAGCAAGAGAGCAGGTTGGCGATGGGGGTCTTATCTTTCTGAGGTAGCAAGGAAGCGGACTGAAGGTTGAAGATCTTATCTCCCTAAGCAGTTATTAAGTAAATCGAAGATGACGAATCTTATCTCCATGTATCGGCAATGGAGCAGATTTTAGCCACTAGCTTTATCTCTCTGAGGTAGCAAGAGAGCAGGTTAAAGATGGTAGTTTTATCTTCCTGAGGTAGCAAGGAAGCAGACTGAAGATTGAAGATCTTATCTCCCTAAACAGTAGTGGAGTAGATTGAAGATGGCGAATCTTATCTCCATGTATCGGCAATGGAGTAGATTTTAGCCACTAGTCTTATCTCTCTGAGGTAGCAAGAGAGTAGGTTGGCGATTGGGGTCTTATCTTCCTGAGGTACCAAGGAAGCGGACTGAAGGTTGAAGATCTTATCTCCCTAAGCAGTTGTGAAGCAGATCGAAGACGACGAATCTTATCTCCACATATAGGCAATGGAGTAGATTTAAGTCACTGGTCCTATTTCCCTGAAGTTACAGTGGAGTAGTTGCAGTAAATTGGAACGAACGCAACGTAAGGAAAAGAAGAGCCAAAAAGTCAAAGAAGCAGCAAGACCCGGGCAAAATTGGTTCTTTTAAGGTCTTTGCTCTATTCTCGTTACACGACAATGAGCAAAGAGGGGCAGCTGTAATAGGCCCAATTTACCCTGCCCACAATAAACCCAGAAAAATAAATTAAAAACCAAAATAAAAAAACACAAATAAAATATCCAAATTTTTGGGCCTAAACCAAACCAAACCTAAACATCAAAATTAAATACCAAATTAATCCCTAACCCAATAAACCTAGACCAAGTTACAATGGCCCAAACCTAGACCCGACTTTAATGGCCAAAACCCGAGACCCAAAAGAGACCCAAAGAAGCTCAGAAACTGCAGAACAGCAGAAACTTTTGGAATACACTAGAGCTGCGCCAGAGGGTCGGGCTCCCACGAGCAGTTTCCCACGCACGGCTTCCACGTCACCAGGGTCTCCTTCTCCGTACAGCCACACCTGCAATAGAACACACGAGAAGAAGCAGCATAATAGAATACAAAAAGAAAAATAGCAAAAAAAGAAAAGAAAATTGATTATTCTTTCATTTTTTCTTCGGCTATAAAAAGCCATTACCTGTACTTTGTAAAACTTACGCATACTGAAATACACAAAAGGCCACCAAAATTTAAAGGTGATTTCCGATTCAAATCTCTGGATATACTTTAAATTTTTTTCGATTTCGTTCTTTTTGGTATATCGTCTTTGTATTCGAAAGCAAATAAAAAAGAAAAAGATTCTTACCTGCAAGTATGCCATAGATTTCTTCTTGCTTTGTTGAAATCGAAGCCAAGAGGAGATCTCAAGGCTAAATAGTCATCCCTCCAGACTTGAATGTGTTGGTTGCTGTTTGGAGGAAGTGAATCGACAGTTTAAGTGAAATTTTAGGGTTTGATAAGGAAGAAAGAAAGGGATGGGAGTTTGGTTCAGCCGAATGGATTGTTTGGTTGGGGTTTAGCCATTATAAGGGATTAGAAATGGCACCGTTTAGACCAATTTCAATGGTTTAAAAACGGCACAGTTTAGGAACCATACCCAATAACCCGATCCAATGCCCTCAGGATCTGCATTTGTGCATTTAGTCCCTTCCTTTCGCACTAGCATCTGATTAAGCTTATTCCAGATTTCTTTGTTTTTTAATTATTCCCCAAAATTTGCGCATTGTTTCAATTTAGCCCGCGCCTCAACACAACGTTTTGGGATCTGAGATATTTCCAGATTTGATCCCTATATATTCGCACGCTTTTTGCGATGGCCCCTATTTTAACTTCAATAGTTTATTTTATTTATAAATTATCCCATTTATTTTAAATTTATTTTAATTAAGTTTTTTTATTATATAATTCATTTTCTTAAGAGAATTCACTTAATATTTTTTATCTATGTGTTGAGACTATTTTAATAATTTTACTTTGTTTTAAAAATAATCATCATTCTGAAGTTTTATATTATATTATTTTAACATCTCGTATTATATTCCATTTAAATATTTTTATGTATATTTGTACATATATTATTTTAATTGAAATTTCTACTTATAATACCTATTATTTTTAAAGTTCTTATTATTTTCATATATGTGTTGAGCTATTTTAATAACTTTACTTTGTTTTTATAAAATCAATATTTTGAAGTTCTTTTTATATCATATTATTTTAACATTTTATGGAATATTTCATTTAAATGTTTATATATATATTGGTACATATATTTGATCCTAGATACATATTTAATTCTATATTATTTTTATATATGATTGCTTCTAAAATCTATTTGTATATATATATATATATATATATTAAAAAATTGTTATGTGTATAGTTTATTTCCTAAGATTATATTTTATTATACAATTTTGCTATCCTTTCATATTTTATGTATTATTTAAATTATCTTTTATTGCATAGATATTGTCAACTTTAAATAAATATTTTATTTCTAAATATTTTGCGTATTATTTGATTCAAATGTTTTCATTCTATAACATCTATTTAAATAATTATATATATATATATCCCTAGTTTTTTCATGCAAATTATTTCAAATTTATCAATTCATATATTATGTATACTATGTGTTCATCAATTCATCATTATTTTAAAATTGTCTTATATCACATTCGCCTCTAATTTCTATTTTGTTTTATACATTTTGCATTGATTGTTTTATATTATGCCATATATATTATTGTTGCATTCGTTTTTTATATTGTTATATCAATTGTTCTCCATCCATGTTTGAAAATTTGATTACATTTTTCTTAGATTATTTATATTTAATTATTTGTTTCGTTAGTTAGTTAAATAAGGTTATATTATCTTCATTCAAGTATTGTACTTTATGTGTGCATATTATCTCATGTTTATTATTCCTCTTTTTGTACAAACGTTGCTTTACATTTTTCAACTTTTTGGTTTTAAAATTAATTATGTCATTTTATTTCAAAGCAACCTAATGCGTTTCTGGAGTTAGTTTTACAACTATTCATTTAAAAATTCTCTAAAACAAGGCAATGTTCAATGTTTGGAAATTTGAGGAACCGTGCCCTACCGTGCTGGGTATTGGTTTTTCGTTGGACTAAATAATTGGGCATCCTTTTGTAAATTTTCAACGTATAAGTTTTTGGAAGTAAAAAATTAACCATGTTTTCAAAGGTATAAAGTATCGTGTCCTATCGTGCTAGATGTTATGCTGTATTCCTTTGAAACAAGAGAATTTTGACAACCGACTTGAGCCATTCAAATGCTTTAAAAGAAATCATATTTCAAAATATTTTAAAATTTCAGACATAAGGACAGTGCTTAATCAATTTGGTACCAATTTTGGGCGTAATGAGGGTGCTAATCCTTCCTCATGCGTAACCGGCTCTCAAACCCGTTTTCTCAAATTTACATAGGCCATAATTGATTTAAATGGAGCAAAATGTTTTATTAGGTGATCCAATCACACCTAAACAAAAGGATTGGTGGCGACTCCACACTTTTTTTAAAAGTCGATCCCCATTTTTTTTTTCCAAAAAATAAAAACTAGTTTCGACATCAACCATGGCTCATTTTCTTTCATAAAAATTCAGCAAACAACATAAATACTTTCATGGAAAGTCCCTAGACTATCAATCATTTTGTAAAATAATCGCCTCATTTGAAAACTCATGTTACAAGGTTCTAAAAATGTAAAAATTATCAAGAAAAGTCATTAAAGTCACTTACTTGTAGAGAGATTAAGTGGCTGAAATTTTCCAGCTTCAAAACCCTTATTTTGCTAGCTTTTTCGGTGGAGAAGATGATGAGAAAAAATATGATATCTTTTCTCTTTATTTTATTTTTATTTTAGTCAAAAAGTCACCGAAACATTACCTAACATTGAAAACTTGGTCAAATCTTGTCCCTATGGTTGGCCAAGCTTCTTTTAAGGGCCTATTTTCACTTTAAACACCCCCAATTATGGTTCTCTAGCAATTTAACACCTTTTGCTAGTAAAACGAAACTTTTGCCTTTTATACGGTTTAGTCCTCTTTCGAAATTAAGCTCACAAACGCTAAAATTAATTCACCAAAATTTTCATGCACTCATATAATCATGCTATAACACATAAAACAATATTAAAATAATTTCTTGACCTCAGATTTTTGGTTCTGAAACCACTGTTCCAACTAAGCCCTATTTCGGGATGTTACAAGGCAGAAGCAAAAGAGATTCTTTTTAAGAACACATAAACCAGTTCCCATTGTTATAGCGAAATAAAATTGAAGTCATGCCAAAACCAAAGTTATATCCTAATCCTTCACTGGTTTTATATAGATTTTTCTAATGCATTCTACAGTTTTCTTGGTTTTGGATCTATTCTCCGATTTCGTTGGTTTCAATTGAATTTGTCATGCTTATTGCTTGTTCTTGGTGTTGGTAAGTCTAGTGCTACTAAATCTTGAAGTTTTCTAGTATTTTAAGGTGAGATCCCCTAGTTTTCTGTTGATTTCTTTTTACTAGTGTTTTATTGCCAATGTTTACTTACTTTTTGATTGGTGTGTGCTTGATTCATATGGATCTTGTGCTTCTGGTTATCAATGGTTCAATTGTCTTGCTTTGATCTTTGAGCTACTGATATTATTCATCTTGCATTGCACTTGCTTGATAATTTGCTTATTTGAATCTATGTACTGTTAGTGATATGTGTCCATGTTACTAATTAAAAGTACAACAAAGGCAGGTGCACCTATCTCTTTCGAGAGTAAGAGCAACTGACTCTTGGTTGATTAATTAAAATTTTTTTCTAATTAAAACCCATATTATTGCATTAATTCGGTCTATAGATTCCCCTATTAGATTTGACTCTAATTCGGTAGATTTATGTCGTCCTATTTCTAAGATTGCATGCAACTCCACTCAATTATGCTAGATTTACTCTTAAACAGGATTTTTCCTCCTCTTATTTAAACACATTAAGCATGAATTAATATCCCATAAATATTAAAGCACACATAACTGAGAACAAGAATCAAGTATTTTTCACGCAAAACCTGAATCAATATCCCATAAATATTAAAACAAGAGATAAGCACACCTAACTAAGAACAAGAATCAAGTATTTATCATGTAAAACTTGAATCAAGTAATAGAAACCATCATAGGGTTCATCTTTCCTAGGTAGCTAGGGAATTAGTTCATAATTGTGAATAAAGACATCTCAAAGTCAAAATAACCACAAGAAATAAAAAAAACTCATAAAAACTTCAAAAGAAATTAAAAGGATGTTTTCAATCTTGATGGAAATCTGCTTCAGAGTTGGCTCCAATGGTGTTTTCGAGTTGTTTTCTTCAATATTCTCTGATGACCCCCTATTCTCTTCTTCTATTTGGTATTTATAAACTTTAGAATGAACAAAAAATTGTAAAAAATGCATTTTTTCGTGTGTTTGGGATGCGAATCATGAAATCAACACGGTCTGGCACATGACCGTGTAGCTTACACGGCCATGTGTCCAATCCGTGTGGCTCACATGATCGTGTGTCTAGCCCATGTGGGAAGGCCCAGCCCGTGTGGCTCTTAAAATTTGCTCTATTTGTCAATTTTTTCTTGTTTTCTGCTCATTTTGCTTCAAAATGCTCTCCTAAGTATGGAAACATGAATTCAAAGGTTTAGGAGCATAAAATTCACCAATTTGCATAAATAATTATCCAAAAATGCATTAAAAATGAGATTAAAATATGTTACTTTTATCACTTATTAAATATCCCCACACTTAAGTGTTTACTTGTCCTCAAGTCATCTTCAACTCACAATAAATTTAATCTTTCTCAACTTGTAATTCTTGTCAATAATGTCTCAAAATAATTCTCAAATAATCATGTATTGACAATTCAACTAAAAGGACACTAAAGATTCAAACAATCTAAGCGAAAAATTTTAAAGCACGAAAATATTAGTTTCTCCCTTTATTTAAGTAATTACCTTTAATTTGAAAATCAACAAGAATTGATATCCTCACTAAAGATTCACTCAAAGCACTCAAAGTGTTTAAGGTTCAAGAAATAAGCACTCAACAGTCGAACAAGAAATGTCATTACCATAAGCTTGCTTGAAAATCAAATTTCCACCATTACAAAGTGATATGACACACCAATCAAGAGGTCTTTAAGAGGTTGTAATGGGGATTAGGTTAAGGGTATGGAAAAAGACAGAAAAGTTGGTTGTAATTGAGATCGAGTTGATAAATTACCAAACTAGAAAAAATAAACAAATACTGAATTAAAAGAAAGTTTATCAATCAACACTTATTCAAGAATAACAATGAGCTTCCCAATAAAATATGAAATTAATTGTTCAAGCTCAATCAACAAAAAATTAATCAATATTTTTTTTTAAGAACAAGAAAGAAAATTTTAAACAAATCAATCAAAGGAACATAGTTAGACAACTAACCACATCAAATCTCGACAAAAAGGAGGTCAATAGAACGAGAAAGAATCATAACGAAAAAATGGGTTATGGGTTAAAATTCATAAGTTAATCAAGAAAAGGTGTGTTAGGCTCAACGGGGTTCACTAAGGTTTAATTCAATAGGTACATGATAAGTGGGCTTTGGTTTCAAATCAAAGGTGTGATCTCAACATGCATAACCGAAACAAGTTCTAAAATGACAAATCAAGTTGACACAGTCATAACCAATAATAGAATGAGCATGAAAAATGTATGCTCTATAGGCTCAAAAGCTCACAAAAATCATGGTTTTGATGTCAAACTTGCAAATTTAAAACTTCAAGATAATACCTCAATTCAAGGAAACAATCTAAAATATTTTTTTCTGACAAATAACTTATCATGCTTGACTCTTTCATGTCTTAAAGTTTAAATCAACCAATCCACAAATATCTAAAAATTAATCTAAAACAACATCAATAAAAATCCCAAATCAACAAAAATTCACTCTGATGGAAGTATGAGAAGATTACTCAAATACAATAAATAATTCAGGGATTTTCTAATAATTATATAAATAACCTCCCCACACTTAAGATGTACATTGTCCTCAATGTTCAAACAAATATAAACACAGAATAAGAGAATAGCATAGAAGGGAGAAAACTGAAACTGCGTTGAATATGGATGAAATCGCCAGAATAGTGAAAATCGGATTTGTAAGGAAATCTAAATGTAGTACATGGTTTCGAGAAAACTAATAAGAAAATAAACACAAATAATGAAGAAGATTAAGAGGTTATAAACTCAACTAGAAACAGCCATAAAAATAAAAACATAGTTCGAAAGAAGATAAACAAAATAAGTCTAAGAAATAAAAAAAAACAACTATAAACAAAAAGAAAAAGAAAAAGAATACTGAAAAGAAAATAAATAAAATCAGTGATCTTTATCATGAGAGGTATCAAGATTGTGAGGTGCCGGCGCTGTAGAAGAAATATGGAGATGCTAACAGACTTGCTACAAAGTCGAATCAATACTGTCGAACCGCTCAAAACAATACTGCTCGAAACGAGTGAACTACTCGGAGAGGTCCGCTAGGGTAGTAGCAGAAGTAGTAGTAGGGTGACTCAGAGGTGGATCCTCATGGTAGAAAGGGACATCATTAGTGAAGTCCGCATCCTCATGGTAGAAAGGGACATCATCAGTGAAGTTCGCATACTCATCCTGAAGGTTAGAATGAGATAATTAGTATTGAGGAGGAAAATTTGCTCGATCATCCCGTGTGTAATTCACAATTTAAGCCCAGTTTTCACACGGCCTCAGATATGCCCATATCTTCAGGCTATGTGTCACACACGGCTGTGTGCCAAGTCATGTGTAATCTTCCTTCGCTTCTCCCCAAGCCCGTGTACGAGGTCGTGCGGAGCACACAGTCTCACACACGCTGGTGTGACTGACCGTGTCTTGCACACGATTGTGTCTATGGCCTGTGTAACTCATTGACTCGTAATTAAATTTAAAAATTAACTACGGTATTTACACGGTCTTGGACATGCTCGTGTGTGGCACAAGGTCGTGTCGCCAGGCTGTGTAGACCATCTCAAGCATATAACAATCGAAATTGGAAAAATTAAGTCCCAAGACTCACTCGGCCCAGGACACGCCCATGTGTCCAGGCTGTGCAACATACATGGCCATGTCTTCACATCGTGTAACTCTTTGTCATTTGCTCCATCATGTACATGGCCTGATACACGCTCGTGTGCCCAAGCCGTGTAGGTTAAATAACATTTTTCAAAATTAATTTAATCAATTATAAAATTAACATGTAACAAAATGAAAATAATTAACAAAATTTAAATACTCAGTTTGCTTCTCGAGAAGTGCTTATTTAGAGTCTAAGCTCAACTTACCTTGTATGCTCACAGTTATGGTGGTTCAAAGAGCCAAAGCTCCTCTTTCTTATTATCAATTTTAACACTAAGATAAAGTTTGAGTCAAGTATTGTTTACCTTAAATGTATCGAACTCAGAATGTGTTACCTCGACTGTATTGTATGGAAAGATGTTAAGTACCGTAAATGGGTTTGATCCATTTGACTCGAGCTCTGAAGGAGAAATTTGTGGATCCGTTTTGTCTAGTGGTACTTTGTCCCCTACCTTAAATTGGTTCATTCTCATCAATTGCTTATCATGGTGTTGCTTTGGCTCTACATCGTGTTTTTTCTACTTCTCCTTAGCATGCATTCGCCATTCATCTAGTTCATCGAGTTGTGCCATTCATTCTTCATATGTTTCTCAGTTTCTGTCACCTTGACTGAAACATGGCTCCAACACGTTTTCATGATGCAAAGAACGTTGAGCCACATGGTTATTAACATTAACAGAACATTTAAAATCATATCGATGACATGAGACTCCCACAAAATCGCGTACTTGGTGAGTAATTTTTTCGTCACCTACATGAAGCATAAGTTCACCCATACCAACATCGGTAATAGTCCTAGAAGTGGCTAAAAAAGGTCGACCTAAGATCAAAGGTACCTCACTATCCTCATCCATGTCTAAAACAACAAAATTAAAAGGGAATATGAATTTATCAATTTTCATAAGGACATTCTCAATAATACCTCTAGGATATCTAGTGGTTCTATCCACTAATTAAATACTCATCCTAGTGTGTTTGGGTTTTCCAAGACCAAGTTTTATAAACATTTTATAAGGCATGGCATTAATACTAGCCCCTAAACCAGCCACAGCATTTTCAATATTTAATCTACCAATAAGATAAGGAACAGTAAAACTCCCTAGATCTTTAAGTTTGTTAGGTAGTTTATTTTGGAGAATGGTCGAGCAAACAACATTAAGCTCCACAGTCGACGAGTCGTCTAACTTCCTCTTGTTCATTAATTGCTCCTTTAAGAATTTGACATAATTTGGCATCTGCGAAAGAGCTTCAACAAACGGTAAGTTAATGTGTAATTTTTTAAGAAGCTTAAGATATTTTGGCTTTCATAAACAGCATGGAATAAATAGAAGAATTAATCATAGGGAATGAATTGAAATAGAGATTTTAAGAAAATTCTGATTTGTAACACCCCTTACCCTTATTCGACGCTGGATTCGAATACGAGGCTTCCTCGGACTTACCACACGAACAAATATACATTTTCAAGCCACAAATTTTCATCCAAATTAAAAATTTTTGTACATACTCATAAAGTTCCTAATACGAGCCTACGAGGTCCAAAACATACATTGGAAGTGGTTTGGGACAAAACCAAGAACCTTAAAAAATTTTACAAAACTTAGAAAATTTTTCACTAAACAGGGGTTACACGCCTGTGTGGATATGGGACACGCCAGTGTGGGCAGGCCGTGTAGTCACATATGCCCATGTCCCTAACCCGTGTAACTCTCTGTTTGTCACCCAAGAACAAATTGAAGACACACGGCCAGGTCACACGCCCATGTGCTAGGCCGTGTGGTTGATTTAAAATATATGAATTTTTTTATAAAATAGGTGTAGACTTCACATGCCCAGAACACACGCCCGTGCCTGAGGCCGTGTCACTACACGGCTGAGACACACACCTGTGTCTCTGCCCGTGTGCTCAATTCTGAGCATTCTTTTTTGCAAAAATTAAGGTGCAGGGGTCACACGGCCTAAACACATGCCCATGGGGCAAACCGTGTGTCACACACGGCCTAGACACTTGCCCGTGTGGCTACCCGTGTGGGCAAAAATAAGGCTATTTACCAAGCCTTTTTGCCACCCTTTTATGCACACACCCACACAACACAACATAACACCAAGCCAAGCATATACATACAACCAAATTAGCCACAATCAAGACATCAACACATCATTCACATACTACCATCTATCATACACAAACATCACATACTCATCAACTCAAATTATCTAAGTTCCCACATTCATGAAAAACATCATCATATAAATTGCTTAAACCAATAGTGGCTAATTTCAAATGGTCTTATACAAAATGGATTTTCAACCATTATAAGCCAACACGTTTGGCCAAATCAATTATGACACATAACAAAATGACCAAGTCCCCTATACATGCCATAACAAAAAATGTTGAAATCATTGGTACCAAAATAATTGATGATAGTGTGAGTGGATCTCCAACAGTCTCCAAATCCCCGAGCTAGCTTGGTGATACTATAAGACAAGGGAAAGGAAGTAGAGTAAGCTATAAAGCTTAGTAAGTCCCTATGTAAATAATAAGCATCATAACCACACAATTAACATACATCTAACATAATGAAAATTGGCATGAATGTTATAAAAATCTTATAGTCATACTTACTCAATCACTACCTTACCAAGGTTTCATCACAAATCGAGCTCATTACATATGAGTTTTGGGTACATACCTGTACCAACTCGCAATATAACCATAGTCTTTTACAATTTTGACATTCCCATTGAACACTAGGAATATTAACGGATACTCAGAAATTTTACACATAAGTGTTATATATGTAGCCAAAGCTACCGAACATCTCATAATATATATAGGCTCGTTTTCGAGCTACTCACGGGCTTGCTAACACAAGCTGTTAGTCAGGACGTAGCTACTTAGTGCTGCTCACACAAGCTGTCAGGTATCCACAACATATGTCAGACTACCCAGCCACTGGTAGGACGTACGAGACTAGCACTCGAATCACATAAACACATGGGCTCCTAGTGACATGTCACTCATATCCTATTCTATTCTAAGGCTCAATCGAGAATTCTCGCTTGTCGTAACTTTGTCGAATACATCCAAAGAGTCACTTACAATTCATACATTATCAAAAAATTTAAAACATATATATATAACAATGCATTATTTATATACAAACTTACCTCGGTACAAAAATAGTAGAATTTGACCTAGCATCAAACACTTTATTTTTTCCCCAATCTAGGTCTGAACCTCATTTTTCTTCATCTATAATAACAAATTTAACTTATTTAATATTCACATTGCTCAATTCATTCCAAAAATCATATTATAGAAAAATTATATTTTTTCCCCTAATGTTTTACATTTTTACAATTTAGTCCCTATGTTCATAAAAGGATTTTCATCCAATTTCTTCATTACCTAAGCCTAGCCGAATCTTTATCATACTCATAACAGCCCACATTTTCATTCAATCACACTTTTACTACTCATTTTTGTAACTTTTACAAATAGGTCCTTTTTGACATTTTTACCGAAATCACTTAGTAAGAGTTGTTTATCAAACACCAAACATGCATTTTCTACCATTAGACATCAAAATACACAAATGTCTAACATGGGTCAAACCCTAGACCTTAATCATGCTTCAAATTAGTGCTAGAAATAGGTAGATTGAGTTACAACGACTTCAAAAACGTAAAGAGCATTAAAAACAGGACAAGAACGAACTTACAATTGAGCTTGGAAGTGGCCAAACCCTAGCTATTGTTTCCCCTTCTAAAATTTGGCTATGGAAGAAGAAGATGGATAAGATTTTAGCTTGATTTTGCTTTTTAATTCATTTAATTACCAAATGACCAAATTGCCCTTTTCTTAAAACATAAAATTTCTCTTACTTCATGTCCATTTTTGTCCACTAACTTAACAAATTGTCTAATTACCATCTAAGGACCTTCAATTTAAAATTTCATAGCAATTAGACACTTCTAGCTTCTAGAACTCAAGTTTTACACTTTTTATAGTTTAGTCCTTTTTGCTAAATTAAGTGTTAAAACGTCAAAATTTTTGAACGAAATTTTCACAGAATCATTCCATAAAACTGTAGACCATAAAAATATAAGAAAAATAATTTTTTTGTGTCAGATTCGTGGTCTCAAAACTTCTGTTCCGACTAAACCCAAAATTGGGCTATTACAACTCTCCCCTTTTTAGGGATTTTCACCCCCGAAAATCTTACCAGAAAATAAGTTTGGGTACTGTTTTCTCATAGCTTTCTCAAGTTCCCATGTAGCCTCTTCAACCCCATGTCTTTGCCACAAAACTTTCACTAGGGCTATACTTTTATTTCTCAATTGTTTAACTTCCCGATCTAAAATCTTGGTCGGTTCCTCACCATAAGTCATATCAGGTTAAATCTCAATTTCTGTTGGTGAACTCACATGTGAGGGATCAGAATGGTATCACCGCAATATCAACACATGAAACACATTATGAATCATTTTCAACTCTGACGGTAAAGCTAACTGATATGCCACTGGCCCTATTCTTTCAGTAATCTCACACGGCCCAATGAAACGTGGACTTAACTTGCCTTTACGACCAAATATCAGAATCTTCTTCCGTGGAGATACTTTCAGAAATACTTTATCACCAATCTCAAATTCTACCTCTTTTCTTTTCAAATCTGCGCACGACTTTTGTCGATCTGAAGTGGCTTTCAAGCAATCACGGATTACCTTTACTTTTTCTTCGATTTCTCTAACCAAATCAATCTCGTGAATTTTTCTCTCATTAAGCTCTGTCCAATACAACGGAGTTCGACACTTGCGACCATACAATGCCTCATACGGTGCCATCTTAATACTCGACTAAAAATTGTTGTTATAAGTAAATTCGACCAATGGTAGATGTCTCCCCAACTACCTTCAAATTCTAGAACACAACATCGGAGCATATCTTCAAGAATTTGAATTACTCTTTCAAACTGACCGTCGATTTGCGGATGAAAAATGGTACTAAAATTTAACTTTGTACCCAAAGCCTCTTGTAATTTCTTCCAAAATCTTGAAGTAAACCTCAGATCTCTATTCAAAATAATAGAAACAGGCACTCCGTGCAATCTCACAATCTCAAAAATGTACAATTCAGCTAACTTATAAAGTGAGTAGTCAATACATACCGAAATAAAATGAGTTGATTTAGTCAATCTATTAACAACAACCCAAACAATATCTTTCTTTTTCAGAGTCAAAGGCAAACCCATTACGAAGTCCATCTTAATCCTATCCCATTTCCATTCGGGCACCATCACTGGCTGAAGTAAACCCGAAGGCACTTAATGTTTGGCTTTTACTTGTTGACAAATCAAACATCTCGATACGGATTTAGAAATATCTCTTTTCATACCTGACCACCAATAGAATTTCTTTAAGTCATTATAGATCTTCGTACTACCTGGATGAACTGATAAACAACCACTGTGTACCTCGTGTAAAATTTTCTAAATGAGTTCATCCTTTTTCGGTTCACATACTCTATCCCAGATCATTAAACAATCACTAAACCGATCCAAAAGCCTGTATCACTACCCGATTCGCACTAAGCTCTTTTGGCTTGCAATTCACTATCATTTTTCTAAGCTTCACAAATTTGCTAAACAAATTACGGTCTAGCTCTCAACTCAGCCAAAATTGAACCATCATTGGAAAAAGTCAATCTCGTATTCATAGCTCTCAAAGAAAACTAAGACTTTCTGCTCAAAGCATCTACGACTACATTCGCCTTTCCCGGATGATAATCAATCACTAGTTCATAATCCTTCAGTAGCTCGAGTCATCTCTGTTGTCGCAAGTTCAGGTCTTTCTGAGTCATCAAGTATTTCAGATCCTTACGATCAGTAAAGATATGGAATTTCTCACCATACCAATGATGATGCCAAATTTTCAAAGTAAAAACGATAATGGCCAATTCCAAATCGTGCGTCGGATAATTCTTCTCATGTAGTTTCAACTGTCTCTAGGCATAAGCTACTACTTTCCCTTTTGCATCAACACACAACCCAAACCATTCAATGATGCGTCACTATAAATTATAAATTCTTTTCCCGATTCAGGTTGTACTAAAATCGGAGCATCAGTCAGTAATACTTTCAATTTCTCAAAACTTCATTAACATTTTTTGGACCATTCAAATTTAACATCATTTTGCAATAACTTGGTCATAGGAGTAGCAATCATCGAAAATCCTTTGACAAATCATCGATAATAACCTGCTAAGCCCAAAAAGCTTCTAACTTCAAATACATTCCTTGGTGGATTCCAATCAACAATCTCTGAAATCTTACTTGGACCAACCCGAATACCATCACCTGAAATAATGTCCCAAAAATCTGACTTCTTGGAGCCAAAATTCACTTTTACTGAATTTAGCAAACAACTTCTTGTCTCTCAATGTCTGCAATACAGTTTTCAAGTGCTCAGCATGCTCGGTTTCATCTCGTGAATAAATTAGAATATCATCAATTAACACAACCACAAACTTATCTAAATACGGTTAAAAAATTCTATTCATCAAGTCCATAAAAACGGCAGGTGCATTAGTTAGTCCAAAAGTCATAAAAACAAATTCATCAATTAGTCTGACTCTTTAACTCTCAACTGATAGTAGCCAGATCTCAAATCAATCTTCGAGAATACTGTTGCTCCTTTCAACTGATCAAACAAGTCATCAATCCTTGGCAAAGGATACTTGTTCTTTATAGTCACCTTGTTGAGCTATCGGTAATCGATACAAAGCCTCATAGATCTGCCTTTCTTCTTTACAAATAACACTAGAGCACCCCAAGGAGAAAAACTAAGTCTCGCAAAACCCTTATCTGTCAACTCTTGCAACTGAGCTTTCAATTCTTTCAATTCAGTCGGAGCCATCCTATATGGAGCAATCGATATCGGTGAAGTCTCAGGTACCAAATCAATAGCAAACTCCACTTCTCAGACTGGTGGTAACCCTGGCAACTCTTCCGGGAATACATTTGGATATTCACAAACTATCGGTACTGATTCAATTTTCAATTCAGACATTTTTGTATTCAACACATAACCAAGATAAGCTTCACAACCTTTCCTTACGTACCTCTAAGCAAACATAGACGAATTCATAATAGGCAATTCACTTGATTCATCGGTTTCAACCCAAAGAACCTCACCATTTTCACATTTCAATTCAATAGTTTTCTGTCTATAATTTACTATGGTATCATGTAATGTCAACCAGTCCATACCCAAAATAACATCCAATTCATCAAATGGCAATAAGATTAAGTCAGCCGGAAAACAGTGACCTCGAATCAGCAAAGGACAATTCTTGCAAACTTTATCAACTAGCACATATTTGTCTAAGAGGTTTGACACTTTAATCACAAATTTAGTAGACTTAATAGACAAACTCTTACTAGATACCAAATTCACACAAACATAAGAATGAGTCGATCTAGGATCAATCAATGCAATAACACTAGTATCATAAAGAGAAAATGTACCAGTAATCACATCGGGAGATGACGCATCCTCATGAGTACAAATGGCATAAGATCTAGCAAGTGCTTTAGCCTCAGATCTTACGACTATATCTTTCTTCACACCTTTACTGCTAGTTCCATTCTCGGTATTTCTCAGTGGCCTACCTCTATTGGTAGTATTACTTAGCCTTGCACTCAGAAATTGTTCTTTCTCAGCCATCTCAGGGAAATCTCAAATAAAATGCTCTTGGGAACCACACTTGAAACAAGATCAGTCATTCATCCTACACTCGTCGGGATGTCTTCTTCCACAATGCTGACATTCAGGTTTGTTAGACCTAACATTACCCACACTTGCCATTGAAGTAGCTTGAGATTTAAAACTCGAATATTGTTTCCCACGGTCTCTGTGTGAATACCCAGCTGATACATTCGAACAAGAATTCATTTCTCTAGATTTCTTTGACTGATATTGAAATGATTTATACGTTGGCCTTTTTCTTACATCTCTAGCCTCACTCTTGGCTTTTCTTTTCTCTTCGCTTAGCTCTTCAGCTTTGGAAGCTCGTTCAACCAATACAACAAATTCTTTTAGTTCCAAGATTCCAACTAACAGTCGGATGTCCTCATTCAGCCCATCTTCGAACCTTTTACACATAATGGCCTCGGAAGAAACACACTCTCAGGCGTACTTACTAAGCCTGACAAATTCTCGCTCATACTCTGTCACTGACATTCGGTCCTGTTTCAGCTCAAGAAATTCTTTACATTTCTGGTCGATGAACCGCTGACTGATATATTTCTTTCGGAATTCCTCCTAGAAGAACTCCTATGTAACTTCTCTCTCGGTACCATAGATACTATTGTCTCCCACGAGTGATATGTTGTGTCCCTCAATAATGATATAGCACATTTCAAGCATTCTTCGGGTGTACATGATAACTTATCAAATACCCTGATAGTATTCTCAAGCCAGAACTTGGCTCTCTCGGGGTCATCATCTATATTAGCCCTGAATTCCTCAGCCCCTTGCTTTTGAATCTTATCAACCAAAGGCTTATTCTGTCTTACCAAATCCACACCTTGGGGAACTACGGGAATTAGTTGAGGATACGAAAGGGGTGGAGTATGTTGAACATTTGGATTTGTTCAAACAAACTCCGAATACCATTCATTCATTATGTAGAGGAAGACTTCCCTAGCCACTCCTCCCTGACTGACCGTAGGAGGTCTATTTTCAGATGACGCTACCCCTTGAGCAGGAGCCGGTGCATTACTTTCTACATCATCAGCTACAGCTCGGTCGGGATCCATTTACTATATGAAAACACAGTTTAAAATTGTTAGGAGTCATCACACTATCACAGTTCATATATGGCATGTATAGCTAGACTTTTACACACGTTATGTCAGTCTGAGAATTTACTAAATTATAGCTCTGATACCACTAAATGTAACACCCCTTACCTGTATTCGACGTCGGAACCAGGTACGAGGCATTACCGGACTTACCATACGAACAAACATACATTTCCAAGCCACAAATTTTCGTCCAAATTAAAACTTTTTATACATACTCATAAAGTCCCTAATACGAGCCTACGAAGCCCAAAACATGCATTGGAAGTGGCTCGGGACTAAACCGAAAACCTTAGAAAATTTTACAAAACTTAAAAGAATTTTCACTAAACAGGGGTCACATGCCTTTATGGATATGGGATACGCCCATGTCCCTAACCCGTGTAACTCTCTATTTATCACCCAAAAACATATTAAAGACTCACGACCAGGTCACATGCCCGTGTGGTCGATTTAAAACTTATGATTTTATTTTATAAAATAGGTGCAAACTTCACACGCGCAGGATACACACATGTGCTTGAGGCCGTGTCATTCACACGGCTGAGACACACGCCTGTGTCTCTACCGTGTACTCAATTCTAAGTATTTTTTTTTTTGCAAAAATTAAGGTGTAGGAAACACATGGCCTAAACACATGCTCGTGGGGAAAACCATGTGTCACACACGGCCTAGACACACGCCCGTGTACCTACTCGTATGGACAAAAAAAAGGCTATTTACCAAGCCTTTTTGCCACCCTTTTATACACACACCTACACAACACAACATAGCACCAAACCAAGCATATATATGCAACCAAATCAGGCACAATCAAGACATCAACACATCATTCACATACTACCATCTATCATACACAAACATCACATACTCATCAACTTAAATTATGCAAGTTTTCACATTCATGAAAAACATCATTATATAAATTGCTTAAACCAATAGTGGCTAATTTCAAATGGCCTTATACTAATATAAGCCAATACATTTGGCCAAATCAATTATGACACATAACAAAATGATCAAGTCCCCTATACATGCCATAACTCAAAATATTGAAATCATTGGTACCAAAATAATTGTTGATAGTGTGAGTGGATGTTTGATGGTCTCCAAATCCCCAAGCTAGCTTGGTGACACTATAAGATAAGGGAAAGGAAGGGGAGTAAGCTATAAATCTTATTAAGTTCCTATGTAAATAATAAGCATGATAACCACACAATTAACATACATCTAACATAATGAAAATTGGCATGAATGTTATAAAAATCTTATAGTCATACTTACTCAATCACTACCTTGCCAAGGTTTCATCACAAATCGAGCTCATTACATATGAGTTTTATGTACATACCTGTACCAACACGCAATATAACCATAGACTTTCACAATTTTGACATTCCCGTTTAACACTCGGAATATTAACGGATACTCAAAAATTTTGCACATAAGTGTCATACATCTAGCCAAAGCTACCTCACATTTCATAATACATATAGGCTAATTTTCGAGCTACTCACGGGCCTGCTCACAAAAGCTGTCAGTCAGGACGTAGCTCCTCAGTGCTGCTCACACAAGCTGTCAGGTATCCACAACATATGCCAGACTACCCAACCACTGGTAGGACGTACGAGACCAGCACCTGGATCACATAAACACATGGGCTCCTAGTGACATGTCACTCATATCCTATTCTATTCCTAAGGCTTAACCAAGAATTCTCGCTTGTCACAACACTGTCGAATACATCCGAAGAGTCACTCATAATTCATACATTACCAAATCATTTAAAACATAAATATAACAATGCATTATTTACATATGAACTTACCTCGGTACAAAAATAGTAGAATTTGACCTAGTCGTCAAACACTTTGTTTTTCCCCCGATCTAGGTCTGAACCTCATTTTCATGATCTAGAATAACAAATTTAACTTATTTAATACTCATATGGTTCAATTCAGTCCAAAAATCATATTATGGAAAAATTACATTCTTGCCCCTAATGTTTCACATTTTTACAATTTAGTCCCTAGGCTCGTAAAATGATTTTCATCTAATTTATTCATTACCTAAGCGTAGCCCAATCTTTATCATACTAATACCAGCCCACATTTTTCATTCAATTACACTTTTACTACTCATTTTTGTAACTTTTACAAATAGGTCCTTTTTTTACATTTTTACCAAAAATCACTTAGTAAAAGTTGTTTATCAAACACCAAACATGCATTTTTCTACCATTAGATATCAAAATACACAAATTTCTAACATGGTTCAAACCCTAGACCTTAATCATACTTCAAATTAGTGCTAGAAATAGGTAGATTGAGTTACAACGACTTCAAAAACGTAAAGAGCATTCAAAACAGGACAAGAACGAACTTAAAATAGAACTTGGAAATGGCCAAACCCTAGATATGGTTTCCCTTTCTAAAATTCGGCTATGGAATAAGAAGATGGACAGGATTTTAGGTTGATTTTTCTTTTTATTTCATTTAATTACTAAATGACCAAATTGCCCTTTTTTTAAAACATAAAATTTCTCTTACTTCATGTCCATTTTTGTCCACTAACTTAAAAAATGGTCTAATTACCATCTAAGGACCTTCAATTTAAAATTTCATAGCAATTAGACACTTCTAGCTTCTAGAACTCAAGTTTTGCAATTTTGTAATTTAGTCCTTTTTACTAAATTGAGTGCTAAAATGTCAAAAAATTTAAATGAAATTTTCACAGAATCATTCTATAAAACTATATACCATAAAAATATAAGAAAAATAAATTTTTCTACGTCGAATTTGTGGTCCCGAAACCACTGTTCCAACTAAACCCAAAATCGGGCTATTACATGATTGATATTGATAATAACCATGAATTCGCAGATGTTGATCTCATTTACAATCAGATCTCTTGAAGAAATAAAATAACTAAAACTAGAAAAACCTAAGAAGGAAAGAAGACAAGACTAAATTTAACGGAAGAAAACTAGGTTAAAACTTAGATGTCCTTTACATGTGCTAAAGGGGCCTATTTATAGCCTTCAGGTAGTCATCGTCCTTAACCTTAAGTTAGCTAACGTTTCCAAGCTTAAAGTTTGATTGTGCAGACCAAAACGCCACTGCTTTGTGTTTTATTCCTGTCATAGAGTTGATGTCGCAACACACCAGGACATGTGTTGCGATGTAGCAACCAACATATTCCTCTGTAGCCATCTTTAGGGGTATCTCGCGACACCTCAGCCTGTGTCGCGATATTGAAGACAGTTTCTCACTTTCTCTATTCTGGTAGCTATGTTGCGACATTAGATTCCCCATGTTGTCACATAACGTCCAGTATTGACCTGAAATGCCCTCTAATGGTCTCCTACACACTCACAAATTATGTTAGCTCTCCCTTAGGCCTCTTTCAGCCCTTAAGGTTAATAAAAGACTCGATATGCACATTTTGTTGAATATAAACAAAACTAAAGAAACTGAATTAAAACATAATAAAAATGTTTGTATTCAAGCTTCTTAAATGTGAAAACTAGTTTAATCTCCTACATCGAATTACAACAGATCACCCATTGTCTTGTAGTGCAACAATCCCTTAGCATTCAAGTAAGGGATGATTCAGACGAAGTGCAAAGGACTAACATCTTCCACAAGAGGTGCTTGATTCAAGGGAATTTGTGTTCTCTTATGATGGTGATAGTTGTGCCAATGTGGTGAGTAGTTTTTTAATGGATACTTTATCCTTACCTTGTCAAAGGCATCCTAAGCAATATCACTTATAATGGCTTAAGGAAAGTTCGAAGGTTAAGGTAGTTAAACAATCCTTAATAACATTTAAAATTAAAAGTTATTCTAATGAGGTTTGGTGTGATGTAGTTCCCATGCACGTCGCCCATCTGCTTCTTAGCAGTCCATGACAATATGATCGTGATATGGCTCATCATGAAAAAATTGAACCATTACCCATGTTTAAAGGGAAGAAATTTACTTTGGCCCATTTGGATCCAAAAGATGTACATAATGATCAACTCAAGATGAAAAATTTTTGTGAGGAGGTTGAAGGGAAGAAAGATGCAATTGTAAAAAAGGTTGAGAGACAAGAGGCCATTAGTGAAAAAAGCCAAAATATTAAAGGTCCAATGGTAAGTGTATTCCCTTGTGAGAACAAACTGTTGAAAAAATCTGGTTTGACAATAGTTTTCTTGCACAGTAGAAAATTAAGATTTTGAAAACAGACCTGGTTTGTGATATTTATAACAATTAACCTTAAACCAAAATTGTACCTGTAGTTCTAGATATGCGAATCTTCGATGTTTTCTGACTTTCAACTAAACGATCTTCTTCGCTATTCTCATACCACGAATTGCTTCGAGTGTGGGCTCAAACCAATTGAATCAAAACATATAACTAGAAAATTTTTCTTTTCCTTTTGGGGTGAAAACGGAAATACTCTCTTCTTCAATAGAAATCAGTAGAATTGTTATTATGGAAAATATATTTAATAGTTGAGAATAAATTCTCTCTACTGTTCGGCAGAGCAACAATCTCTCAAAATTCTATTAATAGCTCTACCGATGCCATTTAATTATAGGAAGAGAAGGTAGAATTCTTGTTGAATTGTAGACGTTTATTTCAAATAGAAAACAACTTCCTACTTGGAGTAGGAGTCGGGTGGATGGGATCCCTTAGCATTCCTACTAGGGTTGTCGCCTCCCTTCATATCCATGAGGGGTTTTTGGGTCTCTCTCACATCGAATTCAATTACAAGTACTTCCGAGACTTTTCGACCCAGTACTTTATAATATTATCCAATTCAATTCTGTTTTTCTATTTTTCAAAATAAACTTTAATATTTTGTATATAATAATTTTCTCATATCAATTTTATCCAGGGGCGAAGCCAGGGGGCTGGCATGGGCCCCGGCCCCCTAAAATGTAAAATTGCATTTTAGGCCCTTCAAATTTTTTAAAAATTTAAAATTAGTAAAGGTAAAATTGCACTTTGCCCCCCCTAAAATTATAAAAATTTGATTTAATCCTTTACAAATTATAAAGTTATAAACTATAAAAAATTAAAATTTCATCTGGCCCCCCAAAAAAGTTTTTCTGACTTTGCCCCTGGTTTTAACCCATTAAAAGATTTATAAAAAATTACGAGAAGAAATAGAAATTTACCACAAGTTTATCAATTCTTATAGGGATAAGATACTTAACACAACTTGCGAGTGGATTGCCCATTCATCCAAGAACATTAGACTTGATGTTGAGCTTAACGATTTAATTGTATTAAAATTGATTTCATTTTCAAATTTCATTATGTTGATGTTTTAATTTATAATTTATGGAAAGTATCCAATGAATAGTTATATCACATTTTTTTTATATATATTTTAACCAGTTGTTTATTTACATAGTTTGAAAGTTTATCTTTCTTTCTCTTTTTATTTATTACAATTAATTGTTAAATTTTAAATTTGAAAATAACCTCGGAATAATCTTAGTAATATATTTCTTTCGTATCGAATTATACTCAAAGTTATTATTTTTAATACCAAATTGTTAATTTCACTTTTAGTGGATTTAATGCAAGTATGGAGTTATACAAGTTAATAATAATTAATAATCTTATTATATGATATGTAATTCACTAACTTTTTAACATTGTGGATTTCTAAGCATACATGCCTTTAGCATTTTCAAATTCAATAAATTATATTAATCATTTACAAAATATAATTAATTTCGTAGCTACATATATTGAATATAAATTGTCGAAACTATTTTTTTTTAAAACGGGAATCGACTTTATTTGAAAGCGAAGATTAAAACGGAAGTTACCACCGATCTTTATTAGGCGTGATCGGATCACCTTTGCTTTAATAAAACATTTTAGTTTACTAAAATGACGTTTTTGGTCTACAAAACTCGAAAGAACGGGTTCGGGAGTCGGTTACGTGCGAGGAAGGATTAGCACCCTCGTCACGCCCAAAAATTGGTACTGAATTGATTAGTTAGTGTCTTGATGTCGAAAGTTAAAAATCGGGAACGGATTTAAAATACGATCTTTTTTTATTAACATCGATTTAAAAAAGCGCTTGAATTAGGCCGAAAAGAGTGTTAAAGACTCTCTCGTCTCGAAGTAATAAAACGTCACATCCCGTGAGTTAGGACACGACACTTAGTACTCTCGAGAATGAGTTTGCCTTTAATTTTTATTGAAATTCCGTGTATTTTAAAACTCGAAAGGATATTTGGCTATTTAGAATCAACAAGAAAACTGAAACCCTGTAAGTTAGGGCACAATTCCTCAATGTTCCAAAACGCAAAACATTGCCTTATTTTGAAATTTTTGTTTTTGAATAATAGCAAATACTATATTTAAACGACGTACGTTATTTGTTTGGGTTAAAATAAAACGATTTATTGGATAAATGTAACGAGGATTGATTCATGAGGCGATGATATGAAGTAAAAATATGGTAATGAGCCTTGAACAATGATACATGAACACAACATTATACGAATGAAAAACAATAATACAAAAATATGAAATAAACGAATTAAGATACACACAATGGCAATAATCATACAACAATTATCATTTAAATACTAATATCAATGAATAAAGACCAACGAATTAAATAATAATTTTTAAAAAAGTATAAAGCAAATTAAAATAAATAAAATGTGAACAACTTTTAAAATGATAATAAATGAGTTTAAAATAAATAATGTGAAAAAGAATTTTAAAATCTATATTACACAAAGCAAATTAAAAAAAATGGTACATATGAATAATTTTAAAATAGATAATATATATATACATAAAAGTGTAAAATAAATAATATATATAAAAAAAACCTAAAATAAATAATAATAAAACCATTTTAAATAAATAAAAAGAGTTTAAAATAAGGTAACAATTTAAAACAAGTAATAAAACAATGATACATGAAAACAAGTTTAGAAATATATACAAAGCAATTTAAAGTATATAGTATATGAAATAATTTAGAATAATACATCTAAAACAATCTAAAACAGTTTAATATATGAAATTTAAGATAAATAAAATAGTTTAAAATAAATAGTAATAATAAAGGATCAAAGAATCCAAATTTACATGAAAGAGGGTTAGATTGCAAATAAAATGAAATTTTAGGGTCCAAATTCAAATAAAATAAATGCAAGTATTTAAAAAGGACTAAATCAAAATCTAAATAAAATTAAAGGGGAAATTTAGACAAAAAAATGAAGCAGCGGACCAATTTGAAACGCGCTGAAACATTGAGGGACTGATTGGGAAAATAATCCCAACCCCTTATGCGCAATGTTTCAAGGGTCTGCCTCTTCAAATGGCCCGAGGACCAAATTGAAACAGAGGCAAAATTATGGGGCAAAAATCAAAATAAAAAGGTAACACGGGACTACATTGAAACGCACTATAAAAGTGGAGAGATCCAATGCGCAAATAGACCATTAGGTCAAAATGCGCGGATCCTCTGTGGATACGGGTCGGGTCGCGCGGTTCCCCCCCTAAATGACGTCGTTTTGAGGCGTAGGGGGTTGCAAAACGGTGACGTTTTACTGGGCTATTAAAGCCAAATTTTTTTTAAAAAAAATGCTCATTTCTCTCCTTCTATTTTAAAAAAAATAGAGAGTAGCCCCCCCTCTCCTATTTTCCTCTTCTCTGCGAGGGTTTTATGCCCATCATCGCCGCCGTCTGACCGCCGTACCACCACCATATCCGGTGGCCGGCGATGCGCCAAAATGGGCATTTTAACCCCGTTTCAAAAGGAGTTCGGAGGTCTAGCCTTCTTAACTGGAAAAGAACAGGAAGAAGAGATCCTCACCCCCTTTCGATCCCGACAACGGAGGAGAAACCTCCGACAACGTAACCACGGGTGATTCCGGTGAGACCCCTCTCTCTTTTCTTTTATTTATTTTATGCTCACTTTTACTTAAAACAGATTTGTAGTAAAAAAAAATAAAAACTAAAAACTAAAAACGAATAGAAAGCAAATAAAAGAAAATCGAGATCAACCTTTTCAAACTTTCATTCTGCTTTTTTTATTAATAGTGTGTGTAAAAAAATTATAAAGGTGTGTCTTGGCTTTTTAAAGCTGATTAAGCGACCTTCTACTTCTATTCTCTTTGTCGTTTCTGTTTGTTTCTTTTGATGCCCCCTGTTGTTGCATTTAATTTGTTACAGGTGTCAAACAACCCTCAAAGGTGTGTGGACCGGCAATGACAGAGGCATGGTGGCTGAGCATGCGTGGGGAGGCCAATGGTTCGGCGGCAGCATGCTTGGGGGCTAGGGTTCTTTACTTTCTGAAAATGTTGTTAGGTTCGGGTTTCATTTGGGCTTTGACTTTGGGTTGTAATTAGGTTTGAATTTGGGTCTGAAATGGGTTTTATATTGTTGGGCCACACATATATTGTAAATGGACTTAAAAAAAATTAGACTTTTTAATTGTTTATTTGAATTTTACTTTTGTTTTATTGGCCTGGGCTAAAATTGGCTATTACACAAATCATTTCCATTTCCCATATAAACTTTAATGCCAATATAGAATTTATCATCTTTTTATATTTAAAATTTATTAATAAAAATAAGGATGGTGTATGGTTGTTTGGTATTTTTATAGAAAATGAAATAATATACATTTCGCAACCTAACAAAAAAAAATTAAAACTATTAAATGCGAAAATATTTATATTTCAATTGGTTAAGTTTATTACCATATATGCATTCAAATTTAGTTGAAATTGTAAATATTCAATTGAAATTTTGTGAGATAATACTAATGGTTTGAAACATAATTTTATCCAGAGGATTTGAAATATACGTTTTTTGGTGAAATAATAACATACCATCAATTACTATTTTAAGCTAATTAATAAATATATATATATATTACATAAATTCCTACATATAACATTTACTTTTCTGACTTTTAATATGATATTCATGTTTTAAAACGTGAGGAAATTAATATCACACGTCAAAATATGTTTTTATTTATTTTTCATGCAATGCAATATCCAACGGCACATAACAAATTTTAAATAAATTTCTCGATTTTTTAAAAACATAGCGTTCAAATGCCAAAAAGGATTTTCTTTTTCTTTTCTTTTCCTTTTTAATGTTTTACACTTTATTGGTAACAACCAGGAATTTAAATGTTCATAAAAATAAAAACATGGAACATATAAAAAAAAAAAAAGTATTAAAGATTGTCGGTTTTAAGTTTCAATAACAACGAGAATGGATTTTGTCTATGATGGTCGTGGATTTCAGTTATCCAGCAAAATAAAAATAGCATAATACCAACTATTATAATTTTAAAATAATTTTATTTTTAATCATAATAACTTTGAAATTTTATAAATTTTATAACAATTTTTAATAAATGAATATAAAATATTTAAGTTGATATATTCAACATAATTCATGGATAAAAAATTAATTGATTTATGTTATATAATTTATAATTTTTTTAATCATTATGCTTGTTGAAGATCAAGTTAGAAAAATAGGAAAAACATGTGTTTCTTTAGAGATATATATCATGTTATTTTTTGTGTAATGTTTGGTGAATATTTTTTATGTAATGTCCTAATTCATAATATATATTGTATAATTTGTTATAGTGATTTAATTTAATGAAAAAAATTGGTGTCGTTATTGTAATTTTATTAGTTTTCACAATTCTTTACACGTTAATAACACATTTTACATAATTTTTATAAACTAATTCAATATTTAATTTTATAATTGTTTATTTAAAAATTAAATAGATATATCATACTTAAATTTTTAATCTGATTTCGTGAGAATTAAATTATTCCACGTGATACTTTTTATATACTTTTACATATCCATATTCAAACTTGGACATTACTATTTTAGAAAGTACCTATTAGTTGTATACATTTGGTTGAGAAAAACAAACCTCTATGTAGGATTTGGAACAAACATTGAAAGTTTGTTAATAAAGTAATTTCTGACATATGTGAGTTTATTTAGAAAAAAAATTGCTTTGTGATGTCACATAAAATACTCCTCTAAATGAGGATTTACCTCCAAAATATTTCTTTGAGTACACGGTTTAGCCCTGAATTATTTTTAATATTTATTTTGAGTCTCGAGGGCTCGTATTAAGGACTATTTGATTGATTGTGATTGGTTTTTTATTTAAATGTGAGATGTAAATGAAATATCTGTTTGTTCGATTGTAAGTCCCGTAATGCTCTATAACCTTGTTCCAGCGTCAGACTCGAGTTAGAAGTGTTACAATAGCCATACATATTGTTCACAATTCATGCAATTGTATAATCATCATATTATTACATTCAACCAATTCATGGATTCTGACATAATCCATTGTATTCGGGACTTAATTGAATAATATAATATACTAAAATAGTTCGGAAAATAATCAGGGACTAAACTGAACAAATCATAAAATTTTGGGTAAAATTGTAAGATTTATAAAGCAGTGGAAAAAATTATAAATTTTGAAAAAATAGGGATAAATTTATAAAATCTGAAAAATAGGGGCAAAATTGTAAAATATGAAAAACATGGGCAAAACTATATAATTTGAAAAATAGAGGACATACGACCATGTGATCGAATCATGTGGAAAGCCTTGGACCGTGTAGAGGGGTACACAGCTTTGTGGTTGGGCCATGTAACAGACTGAGACCATGTGAAAATTGCAAAACCAACCTACAAGGGAGACACGACCGTGTGAAGGGTCTTAGGTTGTATGAGAATTGCAAAACCTAGGGTTTTAGGGGGAACATGGTCGTGAGAAGGGTCATGTGGTCCACATGGGTGACCCACACGCCTGTGTGGCTGGCTGTGTAGCCCTATCCTGGGGCACGATTTGCCTCAATTCACTTGTAAAAGAACACACACCTTTTGCCGAGATTCCGAGCGATGTCCCTCACATCCAAATCTGGCCTGATGCACCTATAACAGGTCCTTCAAACAACATTTGCACAAGGGTTAGCATTTGTTTTCTAAGATTTATAAAGATTCAACAATATTAACGACAGATTCGTCAAGAACCGTGAAAGATCCACTAATTGATTTGAAAGATCAATATCAGATAGAAATTCTATAAAATTTGGGGTCTTACACTTTAGATCGAGATCCACTTACTGAACTTGATGGAATTACAGGGGCTATCAACAATGATTTCAACAACCAATAGAGAATTGATTTGATATCGAGAGCAAAAATAATTTTAGCAATGGAATGACCAATTTGATGAAAAGAAAAGGGAGAGAAAAGAAAATAAGAATTTAAAGGGAAAAGAAGGAGAATTCAAGTTGAAATAGAAAAGAAATCAAATCCTAGAGTAATTAGTTAAAGGGATTAAATATCTAAGTCTTCAAACTTTTAAGGGTTGTAGGGTAATTTACCCAAATTTTCGACTGAAAGAATTAAAAGATATGGAATTGGATAAGGGTTGGTTCAAACTTGGGCAATGAAGAGGGAAACAAGGGTGTTTAACCAATTGAGTTGTTGCCCATTCTTATTTAATTTTTACTATAAATAATATATATTCTAATATGATTTTTAATCTAAGGTTGTTGAAAATTAAAAGGAAAAGAAATGGGAGAAGGGTGATTCAAACCTTAGCTTCTAAGATGGAGGCACCAACACCTATCCACTCAATCTATACCTTATTTCTAGTTTATTTTAGTCACTCAATTGTATATATTTATTTCGAGCTAAACTTACATATTCTTTACTAGCTTGCACATTTACTCAATTTTTTTCTTATTAACTTATTTAACTTTAGAGGTTTTAACACATTCCTATTTTAGTTTATATATAATAATTAATACTCATAGTCAAGTCTCGTTATTAATAATATTTCACTTCATTTTACCCCTTTTCTACTGAGGTTCTAACTCAATTAAAACACATTATTTTCAAATTAAACCTCGTAATCAGGTTTTATTTTAGATTAATTAATATAATACTATATTATTATATTATTTTAATACTTCAATTAATTATTTATGACCCTAATTTCAATATTCATTTCAAACTCTCGATTTATAAGCTTAAAGATAACCTTATAAATCGGGGTGTGACCACTTTCAATTTTCACAAACTCGATTCTTCTAACCCAATTTTTAAGATGTGATATATTTTGTTGGTTTTGAGTCTTTGGTTTGGATTATGAGGAAATGAGGAGATTGAAGTGTAATGACTAGACTTGTGTGAGGTGTCGAGTGAGAGGTTTGAATATAAGGTCAATACTTGATGACTTAAGGTGAGTAATTGGGTAGAGGTGTTTATGAAATGATCTAATTTACTATTCAAAAAATAAAAATATATAAAAATAAGTTTATATTAATATTTTATATTTTTATAATTAAATTCAAATAAAAATATTTTTATTATTTTTAAAATAGAGAAACGAATCATTTTGGCGAGCTATGTCTAGTTGGGTTCAAGCCTACAAAATTTTTGAAATCAGACCTAAGATCAACCCAACCCATGAACACCTCTAATGACATGTAATATTTTAGTTGAGGAAGGATAATGTGAAGGAAGTTGATAAGGATGTGTTAATATATGATGTAGGAGAGTGTGTGAGAGCAACAAAAAAAATGTGTAGTAATTTTTAATTTTTATAAGTTTTATAGTATTTGAATAATTTGAATAAATTTTATGTATTCTAATACAAATTTTATAAAATTAAAAAAATTTCCATATATTTCTTATATTTTTAATATTTTTTATAATTCTTTATAAATTTCTAATATTTTTTATGAATTTTATAATTTAAATTTAAATTATATAATTTTTATAATTTTAATTTCTTTTACTTAAATAATAAATTAAACCCTTGTAAAATAATAAAAATTCAATTAAGCTCTCCACATCAATCATTTTTTTCTAACTAGCTTGCTACACCAATTGCCACATCGACACTTTAAAGTCATTAGGGGTTTCAATTGAAAAATGAATTTAATGGGTTTTTTTACCAGAAATTCAATGAGTTTAATTGGGTAAAAATTATGATTTTTGTTCACATTAATCTCGGAACTTAAATTTTGTTCAGGAGTAATGAAGTTACAATACTCTACCATTATCTAAAAAATTTTAAAAATTACATAAAATCTAGAACAAGATTAAAATTTTATAAAAAAAATTAAGTTTTAAAAAAATAATTAATAATATAGTGAAATCTCAAAATACCCTATTATCATATATATATATATATATATTAACAAATTCATATTTAAAAACCAAATTAAAAACAACTATAAATTTAAAAACTAATATGACCAAAAATTTTGCATATTTGAAGACTCATCGTTACACTAAAACTGCCGTATAAATATGACCCTTATTTTATTTTTATGGTCAAACACTATTATTATACATTAAAATTGTTGTCTAAATATGACCTATCATTTTCTTATGGTCTATAATAAAGAGTGATGACAAATATGATGGCGGAAGCGTAGTGCCGTTGTTTTTGGATCATCTATAGTCATTTGATTTATGTAAACATAGAAAAAAGTAGGGCGGTAGCACGTGAACTTATTTATGTAATCTTTGGACAGATCCTTGAAATAGAAACAACTACTGATACTTGTGAATCTTTTGTTCATTTTACCAAAAATAGAGATGGTCAAATTTTCTGTTACTCCGTTAAGTCGCTTGACAACCACACTTCCACCTTGTATCAACAGTAAATATCAATTAATTATAGAGTTTTTTTATAGTGATGTAATTTTGACTTAATTTAAAAACCAAGTTGCTACTTATTTTATTATAAGACATATTAAAAGTAAACTTCATGACTTTCGTCCAACTTATAATATTAAGGGTAAACCACTAATTCTGTTATTCACATCTCACCATTATATATTTACCTAAGGCGCACACAGAAAAAATATATATCTATGATTATATATTTTCTAAGGCGCTCACAGAAAAAAATATCTATAATAAAATATATATATATATTTTTTAAAATTTACAATTAAATTAAAATAAATAAATTATATGTAAAAAATCAAAGTTTTATTTATATAAGTATATCAAATTAAAATTTATTTAGCACTTAAAAATATTTATTAGGCCAAATAGGTAATATATGCAAATTATTCTTTCATTGGTTAAAATAGGTTTTTTTTCAAGATTTAAAGAAATATGTCAATTTTAGAGAGAGTGCTGCATAGTTGGTAAGAAAACTCGTCCAGGTAGGTGATCTTTCTACTAACATGTCAAGGAAAGCGTGCTCAGTTAGACATATTTTTCTTTTAGCGGATTTTTAGAAAACGTTTCTAACTGAGCATACTTCCCCTAACATGTTAGTAAAAAATTCGTCCAGTTAAACACACTTTCACATTTACTCTCTAAAATTGATTTATTTTCCTAAATCTTGGAACAACTATTTTACCAATTATAGCGAATTTATTGTCAAGGTATATGAGAGATTTCAAAGACTTGTTGATTAGTTGTTGGTTTAGAGAGAGTTTTTGTGACGGGAACCTTTTAATTCTTTATTTACTGTTTTTTTTTTCTGTCTTATATTTTTAATGGCTGTGGGCCTGTGTTTGTCACATGATTTTGTACCATCTCTCTATTATAAATGAAGCTCATTGACTTTTATTCCAAAAAAATACTAAAATTTTGAATTTTATCTAAATTTATTATGACAATTATTATGTTTATTATCACCGAAAAAAAAACTTTAAAAATGGGTCTTAAATGTTATAAGTGTTTTAAAATAAAAAGACAGAGTAAAATAGAAAGAAGAAGAAAGAGCAAAAGAGAGAGCGTATTTTATTGATCAATGAGAATCTATATATAATGCTTCTTCAAAATCTATATTTATAGACATAAGAAGTATAAATGAAATAGAACTCTACTTCTAATGACTATTAGAATTCAAAGTACATCACCATTCTTTAAAGGACCATTTGAATGTATTTGCTAAGCATTTATATCACCAATCATTTGAAAGTCATGAATAAAGGAAAACTTTTAGGGAAATATAGTTTGATCTCTTTAGGAGTTTTAACAATAATCATATCAAACTTTAATCATGATTCTTCTATATAAATAGATATTTTGGATTATTTTATAATTCTCCATCAACTACTATTCACTAAGTCAAATTTACCACATATGTTCAAATTATTTCAATAAACAATTTCTCCAGAATTTCTATATGTTTCTAGAATTCTAAATTCTTCAAGGATTTTAATAAAAAATTTACTATATAGTGATTCATAAAAGATTGTAAAAATAACCATTAGACAAAAGTTAAATCTTTTATGAACTGTCAGTTTAATAATATATCTAAAGGTTATTGTATCTACCACAAAAGTATATTATATCTTTTCATAATCAATGTCCGAATTTACTGGAAAACTTCATATTTTTATTCCATTTTTTTGCAAAACTACTTCATTTGTACCCTCATTAGTTTTATACCTTTAGATATTTGGACTACTGGTCCAAAAACTCCATGAATTTAATTGTACTTGAGTTGTGTCATTCTATTTTGTCCAATCTATTCCATATCTATATTTTAAATTGATTTATTCAATATTCTCTTTTTATTTCATTATTTAAACAATAATATTGCATGCAAAACCATTTTTGACCACTTTTATTATCGGTTCCACATTTTCTTAAATTGACATAACTTATAGAGATTTCTTTATTATTACTATTTTAATCTTCAATTTCAGGTACCTAAATCTCTTCTGTAGTTTTAGTTATTACTTATGTCTTGGGTCTCTTTTGGAGCACTCGCCTCCACTATATGACTATTTAAAAGAATTTTCATTTTTGGAACCAATCAATCTATCATTTATTCTAATTGATTGTCCTATTGGGACTTTGATTCAAATTTAAATATTAGATGATATATAACACTTGGTTATTCTCATTAAGTTTGTAAATACATCTGACAGTTAACTTGTAATAAAGTGAGATATCTTTTTGGAACTTTTGGTTCAAATTACTCTATATAAGGATTTAGATAATGATAACACATTACAAGAAGTTGTTTCATTCAGCTATTATTTCTCTCCCCTTAATATCGAAAAAACTATCAAATCAAAATAGTAATCACAAATCATGTTATAATTGAATCTCCAATACATTCAAAACATCTAAGAATACAAGGAGACTCATAATTAATATATATTCTCAACTTTCTTTAAGGATTCATTCATCTTTGTGCATTGTGGTGGAGCAATTAGAACATATACACATATGCAAAAATTTACTGTCGATGTTAAATGGTCTAGGCTATTTAGGCCGTGTGGGCCACACGGGCATGTGTGAGGCTGTGTGGATCACACGGACTGGGTTGACCGTATGGGCCACACGGGCGTGTGGGCTCATTTCTTGAAAATTTTGCTTAGCTCCGAATTGTTGTGTGATTCATATTTAGCTACTCCGTAAAGTTCATACTGAACAAATAGGACTCGAAAATATGACATTTTATAGTATATTACTATAAGTAATATGGACTTGGTATGTGAAATATGTTGACATGATATCTGTTAATATGCCTTTAAATGTGATATGATTAAGGTATGTGAATTATACATGTATGATCAATGCTCTAATAATTCTAAAAGCATGACTACATTTGAAAAACATGTCTAACAGTATGTATATTGAATAGCTGTTAGTATGTACATGTGCAGTGGGTTGGGATATGATATGACGAAGGAAGTGTTGGCAGTTTAATTATTTGGCTAATATGGTGGTTTAAAACCACATATATTTTTTCTGGTGGCTCAGCCACGTATATATATTTCTGGCGGGTTATCACATATTATTATCTGGCAGCTTGTCTATATTACTTCTGAAAAGTGACATACACTCACTTATTTGTGTGTGGGGTTGGATGGGTACTTGATATCCTATTTGGTGCGTAGGGATGGATGGAGATGGTGTGTAGCGGATGAGGGTAGGATTTGTTTATGCATCTGTTTCTGAATCTGTTTATGAAATGCATCTGAATTTCGTATCTGAGCATATATCTAAAATACCATATGTTAAATCATTGGTATTTGTTGATTGAGATATGTTACACACTAAACTTGTAAGCTCACTTTCTATCTATTTCCTCTTAGGTAATCAACAAACTTAGGACAGATCAATGCTGTAAGAGTTCGGTTTAAATTGTTGATTCATACTCTTTTATTAAGTTTAAGCATTGTTTTCAATTGGACTAATTTTGGACTTTTGGAGACTGTTTTATGTTTTGGATTTTATTTCTCGTTGTCAACTGCCTTAACGTTTTAGATTATTTTAATTCGAACTGCAACATGTTGAATTTCAAAACTAAATTTCAATTTTCCAAAACTTTGTTTAACTTAAGATTTTTGTTGCAAAATTAAGTAATCTTATTAGTGTTTTTCTAAAATTTAAATGAATTAACTGAATAAGGAATTTTTCCTTAAAACCGAAAATATCATTATCAAGTATCGATTTACAAAACATTTTCGAATTGTAAGATTCTAGTTTCCAAATGAATGAATGTAATTACTTAGAATTCAACCGTAACGTCTAGGCCGGGTATAGGGTGTTACAGATAATCATGTGACAGAGGAAGTGTTGGCAGTTTAATGATTTGCCTTACCTGATGGTTTAACCACATATCTGTTCTAGCAGCTTGGCTGCAATTTTGGTGGCTTGGCCACACTTATCTGATTCTGGTGGATTACCGTATTATTTCTAGCAACTTTGACTGCACTTTTCTATATAGTGACATACGCTCACTTATTGGTGTGTGGGGTTGGATGGGTATTTATTACCTTATTTGGTGTATAGGGATGGACGGAGATGGTGTGTAGCAGATGGGGGTAGGATCTGCATCTGTTTTGTATTAGGTGTTGCATCGCATGATATGTCATGTCATCCGTATCTGATCTGATTATTATGTTGCATTACATAGTATGCCATGTTGTGTATTCTGTTTGATTCCTATCTTCTGTGTAATTATGCTATCTGTTTTGTTTGTATGGGCAAAGTTACATTGAGCTTTGTAAGCTCACCTAATTTTTCTGATTTCTCAGGTAATTAGAAAACTTAGAACCGAACGGAGCACGAGAGCTCGGATTGATTTTTTCGCATAAGATATTTTTAACTAATTATTAAATTATGAACTTTTAGATTGTCGGTCTAATTTACAAATTTTTTATTTTGGTTTTTAGATTTGCCGAGTTTTTAATTAAGTAGTTTAAATATTTCGCATAATTTTTGTTAATTGGAACAAATGTTTGATTTTCAAAATTAAACAAGTTAAAGGTTTTTTCCGCTCCAAAGCAAAATGTCCAATCTAGTTTTCCAAAAAATAAATAAATTAACGATATGTCTATTATTTCAAACTCAGTAGTAAGGAACGAATGTTTTAAAGAAACCCCTTTTGTATAATGGTTTGTTTTAACAAATGAGAACGAGTTTTTAGAAATTACTTTTGGAGAATAAGTGGAAGTTTACAAAAAGCAAACAATTTAGTTTTATGTAGTTCGCGTAGCCCTCAAGATCAATCATAACTTTTAAGCCGAGTTTAGAGTGTTACAGAGGAGTTGGATTTGTGGGACGACTTTGAAAGATTTTGAAGTGAAAAAAGATAAAGAATCATCGTGCTGATAACGTGTTATAAAATAAAAATACTGAGAGTAAAGAATAAAGAAGATGAGAGAGTAAAAGTGAGAGCGTATTTTATTGATCAGTGGAAATCTATATACAACGCTTCTCTAAAGTCTATATTTATAGATATAAAAAAGTATAGATGAAATAGAACTCTACTTTTAATGATTATTAGAATTTAAAGTACATTAAAATTTATTTTTATTTTAATAGATATTCACTTAATAATAAAATATTCATAAAAATAAATATATTTTATACTATTTTATTTTCATTTTGTAGCACATTTTAAAGCTCAAGTTATAAATAAATAAATAAATATATATATATATATATTAAAAACTGCTTTTAAAATAATCCATAATATTATATTATATCATATTAAAACAACTATCTAAATACTCATATTTTATTATATTAAAATGTCTGAATTATGGTCACACACCCGGTAGTCAGCAGTAAAGGTTGAAGTCAAATACGATGGGCGAAGAGTTGTGCACTTCTTCTTTTCATTTATATCCGAACATATAGAAAAAGAAAATCTTCAACATAATTTATGATACTTGATATGTAAAAATCTATATCATACTTAAAATCGTCTCCTAAAGCAACAGAATTGCGGAAATCTGAATTGTAAGTAATTGATTTTGGGGCAGTTCAGTGTTGGAAAAAGGGTAATTAGGGCATTCACCGTTAGTTTTTAATTCAAATTATTTTTTTACTTTTTTAGATGCAAGTTTTTTTTTTTTAATAACCTTAACTATTTATTTTTACGTTCACTGTTCCGAGCATTTTTTGAGATTAAGCGATGCTTATTATTATTATTATTATTATTATTATTATTGAGTGTTGGGTTATAATTATTATGTTATTGTGATTATTATTTTTTATATTATGTATATATTATATTAGAAATATTTTCACATATGTATGTGGAAATCAAGTATATAAAATATAGAAATATGTTTGAAAATAACATATAATAAATAATAAAACGTATGGTTTGAAATAAATTAATAATAACACATTAATTATGTATGATATTAAAATAGAAATAAATTATATTAAATTATGAGAAACGAAGTTTAAACATATAAATGCATCAAATTAAGAATATAAAATGAGCACAATTATTTATCATGGTGTTGCCGTCAATTGTGAGTTGGTATCGAGTTAACTTGTAAAATTAACTCAATCAATAATATTATCAATACTAGAAGTCCTACCACAAACGTATGTGTGGAAACAATGTATTTAGAACACAAATGTGCATTTGAAAATAACATACAAGAAATAATTAAATGTATGGTTTGAAACAAATTAATAATAGAACATGAAAAAGTACAAAATTAAAATGAGAACATTTATATTAAATTGTGAGTAAAACAAAATTTAAACATATAAATGCATCAAATTAAGAATACTAAATAAGTACAATCGTCTATCATGGTGTTGCCATCAATCTTAAACTGGTAGTGAGTTAACTTATGACACTAACTCATTCAACAATATTACCAATATTTGCAACCGATAAAGATAATAAACTGTGTATAATAAAATTAAAATGTATAAATTAACCAATATAAAGCTTTAGTTGAATAGTAAATTTGAAGATTTTCTAATGTAATTGCCATGGGTTTAAATTCTATCATTTTCATAATTTTTATTGTTCCTTTTTCTAATTAAAAAAGGTTAAAATATTCTTAAATAATATAATTTATTCTAAATACAAAAGAATTTTTTTTAAAATTTTTCTAACCGAATTTGTACCTAATTAACTCGTGCCATCAACTTAATCAAAGATTTTATTAATAATATAAATTTCAACTTAATTTATATTTTATCCTTCAAAACAAAAACTTACTTTATATTTTATATGATTTTTCATATTAATTTAATTTAGAAAAATAAATATTATGTTTGTGTCAATATATCAATTTTGAATAATTTTTTAAAGTAATTGAATTTAGAGAAAAATTATGTTAAATTTTTTTCCTTTTACTTTTACTCATAACCTTATTCAAACCAATTGCATTCAAATCTATATCTTTCTAATTACTATAATAATAATAATAATAATGTGAATTAAACTAAAGCAAATGACAAAGCCTCGTTATAAATTATGTGGCCAATTGACTCCACAATTTTTTAAAGAAACAATCACTTTATAAAAGAAAAAACAATTTATATATAAATAATAAAATGATGCCTCAAAAATTTTAAAACAAATAATTTTAGATAACGAATTAATTTCATTGCACATACTAATACTAAAAAAATCCTTTCTCTTTTTATTTTCTTTTTAACATTTAGCACTTTTCTCTCAAATCTCTTTCATGTTTCAGAATTTTTAAAATATAAATAATCAATCGCATCTTCTTAAATTGGTAACATTTTTTCTTTTCTTTTCAATATTTATGAATTAATCTATAAAAATTTAAGAATTGTGGCTTTGCTTGTTATATTTCAAAATAATTTTGATTTTGTATGAAACCACTAATATCTTGATTGGGTGATAATGTTTGGAGGTTAATTAATACAAATTCTTGAAAAAATTAGGACTGATTGTCTTTATAATCTTGAATTTCTTAAATATTAATTAGAAATTTATTATTTTTGTTTAGAAAATTATATTGTTAGTATGTTTATTGTGAATCTTGTGTTTGATATATTATATTTTCAAGACACCATGATATTTTTACTATTTATTTTAATTAATTTTGAACATAAAGTCTATTAATTTGGGCATTTTATTGGTAATTTTCTACGTAAGACTTTCTTTATTTTATCTTGGCATTTACTTTAGGGTTGTTATTAATTTTTTTAGCTTGAGAAAGAAGAGGAGGAAAACTTTTCCATTTTTAATTAGGTTTTCATACAACCAGACTTCTCTATGATAATTACCCATTATAACAGTATTTGGCTATCATAATTAAGTTTCTAGTAAACGGCTTTTTTATGTTTAATTTTAACTTTTTTGTAATAAATGTTCACTTATAAAAACAATGACTATAGTTATGAAGTATTAAATTAGTTTTCTATAACATATGTTGTCTAAAATTTTAAGTTAAATTATAGCTATATCATATAAGTAAGCATGTAAATTATAACTTATTAATTAAAAATGATCTTAATTAAAATATTATTTTAATAAAATGTTTAAATTTTACATGAAAAATTTAATTACTGAAATTAAAAATATTAATTCAATAAACTAATAAATTCCCTAATTAAAAATTCTACTATAAATTTGGACCACCATAAACTTATAGATTGATTACTTGAATTTGATGACTCATGATAAATTAATTATTTTAATTTGATAACCCAGATTGATTAATTGAACTTATTAAATTTATGAATTATCATGTAGAAGAATGTTAAATAAAATATGCATAAAAGTAATAATGCATGCATTTGTTATACGTCTTTTACTTTTGTTGATTTGATTCCTGCTTTTTTTTCTTTTTAGAACATAATTCTCACTTTTTGCATTTGATGGAAATTAACTATAACACTCATTATCCGATCCGATAATAGACCTAGATAAAAGGTGTCACATTAAAATTTTTCAATAACTTTTCATAACATTTCACACTTAATTTACTATTATTGGACTCAATTTCAACTTTTGAAATTCATTTATGTATTTTCTATCAAAATTTATACTTATATCCACCATTCGAGCTTATTTCATAGTGTCATATCCCAAAAATCGGGTTAGTAGAATCGAGTTTGTGAAATTGAGAATGGTCACGCCCAATTTATAAGATTATCATTATGCATTTGTTAAATAAGAAAGTATTGGCTTAATGGGTAAGTGTTAGTGAATCTATCTCAGAGACCCAAGTTCAAGCCTTCTTCCTTTTATATTTTAATCACTTCTTTCGTAATTAGACTTTGCACTTGGCCCCTTTCTAAAACTTAATAGAATTTGCTCTCCATCTTCTTTTTCTCCTCTTTTCTCTTATTCTTACACTCTATTTTCTTCTTTGTGTTGTTAATTATTTTTATTTCCCATACCGGATAGTTCCTCGTTCGTTTAAATTCTATTGGTATTTAGAATCATCGTCAATAACATTCGATAGCTTAGCCAAGAATCAGTAAGTATACTTTGTTTCAATGATTAGATTTCATAATTCCATTGTATAAATATCCAGTTAATTCTTATAATTTCACATCAAATTATAAATTCAAATAAACATAACTTAATAATTGGAACAACTTACCATGCTTTCTCCCACTTTCATCATCTTCAAGCCTTCATGGTTGGTTTCATATGAAAGGACACATCTAATCAATGGTTTCTAACTTATTTAATAATATCTCTATTGTATAAATATCTCTAGATTTTTCTTTATTTAATTAATTAAATCAATGGTTCACATCTAATCAAATTATTTTAATCAAATGGCTATTATTTTTCTCATCAAAATATCTCTCTTTTTATAATTTAAAATTCAAAAATTGTAACAACCTAAACCCAGCCTAGACGTCTAGACCAAGTTAGAGAGTTACATCATCCATATTAAAATTCATACTATCATAACACAATCAAATTAAACCAATAGTCACATAATATTCATCATAACAATAATTTAAACATATAACTTTTATAAGTCCATAACATCATAAAACATAAATCCCTAATAGTAATGCTAAAAAGGAGAGTTAAGTGTTAGATAGAGCTTTCGCGACACTGCCCGATCAAGACCAATTACCACCTGAAATCCAATCAATAAAAGGGTGAGTTTTGAACCCAATGCGTAAAAAGGAATGTAATTCAACAATGGTTGCTTATAAAGAAATTCTAGTTCAGAGATTTGGTTCGACCTGGAAGCATGTTCAATCCAGATTCAGAGTAGAGGTGTTACATATATGTACATATACGATTCTAGTTCAGATATAATTCAAATCCAATTCAGATGCAATGTTCCTATTTTCATCTTCTACACACCAACTTCGGTTATCCCAACACACCACTATGGACATTTAATGCCCATCCATCCCTGCACACCTTTAGAGTGTTCAATGACACTTTCACAGAAACGCAACTTAATTGCTAGATCAATATGCGACAAGCGCCAGAATCAGAGTGATACTCATTGTGGCATAGCCACGATTTCAGTACAGACTCCCTCCCTCTTCACAATCTCCCACCACATGTTAATGCAGAATGCAATTATCCATATCATACGTTCAGTCATTCTAATTCATTATACAATCAACTAATATAGTTCTAGAACAGAGTAGATATCACAGTGCACATATAATATTGTTACTTACAAATCAATCTTAGTGTATCAAACAGATATCATATAACCAAATTCTATTGTTCTTACGTTGAGGAAACCAATATCAAGGTTAAGTAACATTTTCGGCCTCAAAAGTCAGTTTTCAGGCCCAATTATCTGTGACACGGCCAGGTCACACCCCCGTGTGCCCTGGCCATGTGGTTTTCAAGCATAAACAGTGAGTTACACGGCCTGGACATACGCCCGTGTCCTTCCCTATGTGGCTCACATGGCCTGGGTACACACCCTTGTCCCTACCTATGTGGCTTTTAATACCCCAATAGTGAGTTACATGGCCTGGACACACGCCTGTGTCCCTGGCCGTGTGGTTTTAATCGACAAACAGTGAGTTACATGGCTCAAACATACGCCCGTGTCCATTGCCCGTGTGAACCCTGCACCAACATGGTCACACACGACTTGGACACACGCCCGTATGCCAGTCCGTGTGGCCCCAAATCAACAAATAGTGAGTTACACAGCCGATCACATGGTCTGCCACATGCTCGTGTGGCTCACACGGCCTAGTTACATGCCCATGTGCCTGGCCATATAGCGTCGACAACCACCATTTTTAGTGACGAAACGTGCAAAAACTAAGGTTTCCGATACGCATCTGGAAAGATTTCGAAAAGACAATGATCCTAGAGATCTTCGAAGCCTAAAACAAGCATTTAGTAACACAATTTAGCCAATTAATCAATAGAACTTCTCGGTTGCTCGCTTAAACTCTACGTTGAAAGTTTTGACACAAAACCTTCAAACATTTCAAACTTACTGAACTTCAGCAACAATCATAGAGATTGTCTTGTTGCTATTCCTTGGTGTTAATAGCTTTGTCTAACAGGTAAAGACACAATCGTTAAGAAGAGATTCTCGAATTCACACAAAATTATTCTGTCCTGAACAATTACAAGGCATAGGAAAAATCACGAAGATGCTTGCATTGACAGTTACTTACTGACAGCCTCCGAACTAGTGACTAACAATAGAATTTCCATTAATCCATATTCTCTCACCACATCCAATTAACACAACAATCAATCGAAAAAGAAGAAACGATAAAAACAACAAAGAAAGAGAATAAAGAAAGAAAATAAAAGAAGAAGAGGAAAAGAAATAAAACTATCGTTAATTAATTCCTAACTTCCAAACAGATTTCCGACGCTTGAAAAAAATATATACCTAACGCATACGATGGAATTTAAACTCAAAACCAGATAGAATACAGATAGATACTTAACCGGTGAACTAGTAAGCTCATTCTAGTCACTGATTTACCTAGAATTGAACTTAACTACGAACTCATGGTTGAAGGTTGTTTTAAAAATGATTACAGAACTTTTTAACAATGTAACTCGAACTCCAAACATTAAATACAAAATTCTAATTACCCAAGATTCTCACAATTAAATTCTTAAAAGTTTGGGGCGTTACAAAAATAATATTTAATGATAAAATGATCAAATTGCCCTTTAAAAATATATTCTCATATTTAAGACATAAGGGTTTACCGTTTTTTATTACTCTTTTATTTGACACATGACATACTTATGTGTTCTAAGTAATTATTACTTACGTAGATATTATTTATTCATGGTATAATCACAATTAAACCCTTTTCTCATAAAATGGTAAAATTATACTTTGGTCCCTATACTTTTCTCCACTTTTCAATCTAGTCTATATCTCAATTTTCTGACTCCACCTATCAATCCATATCCATATCACATTCATAAAAAATATTTCTTAAAATTTTGCCCCCCTTTTCTAAAATAGTAAATTTGCATTTTTAGTTCATCTATCAAAAAATTTTCAATTTAATCTTCACTAAAATTTCACTATTCATACTTTATTTTCCAATGTCAAAATTTGACTTTACTATCATTATTAATTTGATAAACTCTTACTTGTTTTTGGAAAAAAATGTTATCTATCTTTCGAAATATTACTATTACTGACACTGAGATTTTTGAGGTATTATATTCATTATATGAATTTTATAGTAAGTTTACAATAATTATCTCTTTATAACCTCTCTGTAATAGCCAAAATCTTGGCAGACAAATGAGGTTGTTATAGAAAAGATTGATTGTATATATAGACACTAGAAGTGAATGAAAGGAGAGAGTCGTTCGAAATCACACTTACACTTTCCACTTCGGTATGCGTTCATTCTCCGTTTTAGGAGATAGACTCAGTCATTTCACAACATTGCTTTAGCATCAAATCGAGAAGGATGTCCCTCAGTTCAATGTTGGACAAGATACAATTGGTAAATTGATACGATCTGTAATTATCATATTCAATCCATCGAAGAACCATTTGATGTAATCAATTGAGTGGTTGGATCTGTTAACGGAATTAACGACCAAGTTTAAATGACTCATACGATTGAGACCGTTGATTTGATCCAGGTCCTTTTAATTCATAAGGCTGTCGAGAAATTAAATCGTAGAAACTAATTTCAAGATTTATCACTTGGTAAGGGTTAATTGTTGGATTGTTCTTACTATTAATTTACGTTTAGAAAGGCTGGTGATTAGAGGATGATCCTTAATTACTATAACTAACTTATTGATTGGAAGGAAAAAAAACTTATTCTCCGAGATCAGTTTAAAGCTGGAGTGAAAATTGTATCTGAAGCTAAAATTTTAGTCTTATTGATTTATTTAGATTTAATTATGTTCTACTTATTTTTATTTTGTCCAAAGGTTGGTTATTTAGCATTTTCATCCAATTTATAATAATAGGGATAAACCACTAATTTCGTTATTGATGTGTCATTATTCTAAATTTATTTAATGCAATATACAAAAAAAAAAAATTATCTATGATAACTAAAATTTTTTAATATGCAAAATTAAATAAAAATAGATAAATAATGTATAAAAATTAAAATTATATATATATAATTGTACCAAATTAAAAGTTGCACATTGAGAAAAAAATCTATAGTTTTCAGTTTTATCTAATAATATTTTTATCTAATAATATTAAAATTATTATTATATTCGCTACCGATGACAGAAAAAAAACTCCAAAAATTGGTCTAAAATGTTACAAGTATATTTTATATTATAGGGTAAACTATAAAAATGGTCACTAATCTTTAGTGAATTTTTTTTCCATTGAACTATAAAAAGTTATATTTTGGCCACTAAACTTATCAAGTTATAATGTTTTAGTGCATCCGTTAATGGTCTTTATAACCTTAACAGAAAAGTGAGGTATTATAGTAATTCAAGGGATAGTATTCAACTTGATCTATAAATTGTAGCTAAAACATTCCATTTGCTTTTACAACTTTTTTAACAAAAATTTTGAAAAAAAAATTCTAAAAACATAAAAAAAATAAAAAATTCATTATTTATTTTTTTGAAATTATAAAAATATATTTGAAATTTATAATTATAGAAAATTAAAAAAATTCATAAATGTTTCAAAATTTTAGGGTAAACTACCAAAATAGTCACTTTTGTTTACCTCAGGTTACATATTAGTCACTTATGTTTGAAATATTACGTTTGAAATATTACGTTTTAGTCATTTACGTTATCGCCTTATAACATTTTAGTCACTAAGCCGTTAATTGTTGTTAATGGTGTAACAGTAAGCTGACGTGGCATATTAAATTATCATTTCAAACAAAATTTTTAGGTTAATTTATACAGTAGGTCTCCATATTTTTCGTTTTGAGCAATTTAATTTTTTTATATTCTTTTAACTTTTTTTCTTTATTTTTCATTCTCTTCTGCTTTTCCCACTAATTTCCTCCCTTCTCCACTTTTTTAATGTAATTTTTTATGTTTTTCATTTGTTAAAACTAGTCATTATACTTTTATTTTTTTAACAATTTAATTTTTCGAGTGAGGGGAGCTTGTGGACTAGTTTTAACAATGGAAAACATAAAAAAAAAAAACTACGTTAAAAGAAATTAAGAATAGACGAATACAGAGGGAGAAGCATAAGAGAATGAAAAAAGAAAAAGAAAAAAAAGGAAGTTCAAAAAAATATAAAAGAAAAAAATAAATTGCTTAAAATGAAAAAATATAAGCATCAATTGTAAAATTTAACCTAAAATTTTCGTTTGAAATGATTATTTAACGGGCCACGTCAACTTACTGTTATAACGTTAATGACAATTAACGGCTCAATGACTAAAATGTTACAACACGATAACGTAAGTGGCTAAAATGTAACATTTAAAATATAAACGATAAAATGTAAGCTAAAATGTAAGCTGAGTTAAATAAAAATGATTATTTTACCCTAAATTTTATAAAAATCTAAAAAAATAATTTCTTTTGAATGGTTTGGCATTTTTCTCATGTTCTTCAAGTACCGTCAATTTTTTTTTCCTTTTTTGCATGGGTTTATTTATTCAATGCAAGAGTTTTTTTATAAAACAACCTTTTTATGTTTGAATGGGTTCTACAGAAAAGCTTCTTAATTCTGACTTGGGTTTTAGCTGTTTTGTTTATTGAATTTGAGCATAATATTGAATGTGACTAAGAGTGTTCTATTTTTCTTTTTCTTTTTTTTTAATACCAAAATTCTGACCTTTTTCAACTTTTGTTTTACTAAAGTTTCCTGGAAGAACTCCAGATCATGATCTAGGGGCGGCCGACCGCTTCACCCCCAGTGGATTGCCGTCCCCTACCACCTCTTTCGTTTTTCTTTCTATTCTACGGATTTCTTCCATCCTCAGGCCAAATAAAATCTCCTTCGAGGAGATGGCGGTCGGAGAGCTCATCGGCGGTCCTGGTGGTGGGAGCCTAGAGACGTTCCTGAGCTGTGAGTCGCTTATCCCTTGAACGGGGCTTTCTTGAGCTGCTTTGCTTCTTCACCCTTCAAGGCGGGACGATCCTTTTTTTGAGGAGGGAGCGACAAGGATCGTCGGTGCAATGGTCTTCCAGTGTGGTGATTTTGTTGGTGTGGGCGGCGGCTCTATCTCCCTGTTTTCTTCTTAGATTAATGGGGGATTTTAGAATGTATCCAATTTTTATTTTTATTTGTGTCCTGATGCTTCTCTTCAATAGTTCATGAGTTTTTTTTTTTTAGTAAAATTTTCTAAGCAAAAGCAAACGTAATTGTTTTCATTGGCCTACTTTTTCTTGGCAATTATATTTACAGTTCAGCTTTTTAAAAAACATTTTCCCCCATGGTTTGATGATTAAAAAATGGCAAATTGGATTGTTTCAACTTTCAAGGGTTTTAAGTTTAAATACTTTTATGCTTGTTTAGATTAATGAAAATTATTATTTTCAAGAAAAAAATTATTTAAAAAATTATACTGAAATTCTACATATTTACTGATCTATGTTGTTTATTGAGAGAGAAAGAAAAACGCGTTCTACGTAGTTTGTTTTCAGTTATGTGGTAGTGAAACGCTCCCAATAGCACATGTTTTCACTTACTCAAAATTTTTTTTCTTTCTTTTTTATTATGGTTGAAAATTAGAAGTTTGTAGATTTATTTTTATTTGTGTTTGAGATAAGCATGATAATAGTTTCAAGGAATAGATCGGTAAATTTTAAAATTTTCAACCTATTTTCTCAGTTGTCTTTCTTTTTCAGCATATATGTATAAAGTAACCCCAAACAAATCTATTAAATCTATTTATTTCTATTGCTTTTTCATTCATGTTTTTTTCCGTCGATTTGTTAGGTACAAAATTTTTACAAAATAAAGAATTGATCAAAAGCTTCCCAATTTTGGCTAAAACATTGGCTTGCGTATTGTAATATATCTGATTTGAAAAAGTACTAATAAATTAAACTTTACAGAAAAATTAATGAATAAACAAATAAGTTGGTAAGTTAATGTTTTAATTAGCTCTTCTCTTCGATGCTCCCAGGTTGTGTGGACATGTTAGCTTCGTATGCCCTGGGTTCCTACAGTATGTGCATAACCTCGTTATGTCTCCCCATTCCCGAATATTCATATTTCCTCGTATTTGAGTTGAGTTCGGCTGACCTTTCAGCTTGTGTCGCGAGTTCTTATCTGTCAATCAACTTGAAAGGAGCGTGCGAGGTAGGCGATTATATGCTTTCATTAGGGACATGTGGGAATTCAAATTTCCAAACATTATAAACTTGTTCAAGTCTATAAACTTTGTTAACATAGGTCATGCAATCTATACGTTCCAAGGTACATGCAACAATTGCCAGTTCGCATGGATAACGAAGTGCTTGAAATCTCCCATAGTCGTATGTCATTTGTTTGATGTCTACGCGGTACACTCTAATGATAACTCCACGGTCGGGTCTATGGGGCTGCTTAAACTGAAATACTAGATTTGGTTGCGAGTAACACACTGAAGTCATTGAGTTCGTCATTTCTACATTTTCCCTAAGATCTTTCAGCATCGACTCGCACTAAACATGACTGCCATTTAGCTGTCACACTTATTTCTCAGCCCGCTTTGGAAATAAGGCGGCTAATCAGAAATATGTTTCCTTGACCATCAAGGTTACCGACAAATGGCGCGTCCCCTTCAGTACATAACTAATGCATTTCACAAGGTTCGAGGTCATGTGCCCATATCTTCGTCCTCCGTTATACAACTACGTCCACTGCTCCAGAGGTATGCCATCGAGGTACCACGCACCTAGTTTGTTTACAACCTGTAGCATTTCCAACATTTCATGTAATCGATGTTGGACGAGTTCGTACCCTGTCGATGACAATCAACAACGCATTCAAGAAAAGTGACCCAAAATGTACATGTCAAACTATTTTACAGGAAACCAATTTTATGCACAATGCACAATGTACCTATGTTAATGACATGTCACTGCTCCGTATCCTTATGGTATCAACTCATGTAGTTAGACCCTGTGTGACTCACACAATACATATGGTGTGCATGATCCCATAGACTTGAACGTCATTCAAAAGCAACCTGTATTCCGGTGCCCCTATCGAAAATGATGCACACATCGGGCTACAACATAACATGCCTTCTCAGGTTAGTTAAAAAGAAATCTCAATGATCATCGGATTCTTTCAGAGTTATTACAAAAGCTATTGACAGGATTTTTCGGCTACCATCCAGTGCAATAGCTATTAACAAGTTAAGCTCATATCTTCTTACAAGAGTGTGTCAGTTTCGATAAGTGGCTAACAATATCGGAATGTAGTTACGCATTGCTTGAAAGTCTAAAAAAATGGTGGAAAACTCTTCTTCTAGGGACCAAGTGACCGTCGTAATATGTAGGCTCCATTTGCAGCTCGATTACGGAACCTGGTATGTACTACTTCAGTATTTAACGCTATTACTACAATTCCTTGTAAGATTTCTCCTACTCGCTATGCATATTCTCCAATGCCTTCTACTTTGCTAACAGTGCCTTATAGTAGGACACGGTATAATCGAACTCACTACAAATGTGGGTAATCAAAATAGCGACCAAAATCTTAAAACTTGCTTTGACCATAGGTAATATAAAGTTAGATATCATATCCGAATCCAATTTTGGATGATCGTTCGACATGCCTGAAAATTAATAAATTGGGTCACCATACATAGTAGAATGTTGGGAAAAATGTTAGAAATCAGTCGATATTGGTAACCATGGTACATACCAGCTACAACACATATATGTGGCGAAGTAAACTTCTGGATCGTCTAGAACAACGACTTCTTCCTCACAGATGCCATGATTTTCCATGGATATCTTGTTGCACACGTTGTACACTTTACCTCATATTTCTTAGACCAAGAGCACATAACAGTGAAGTTGAGGCCAAGTTGTATGTTATATCGCTTGACAACAGCTACAAAAGCATATTTGGAGTCAAACTTCATCCTAACATCTAAATGACTAAAATTTGTTGACAAAGACGCATGCACTGGTCTTTTATGAGGGAAGCCTGGGAATTCTAAACCTCCCTCATTAACAAGATCAAGAGCTTGCATGTATGGTGGGGGTTGGTAAGCCGTGAAACCCAAGGTCATCTCATCGAGCAATGTCTGTAGCTTCACTTTCAGATCCACCGTCCCCAAGTTCAATGGGAATGAGATCTAGTTCTAAAATTACATAATTTCTACACCATCGGGCCCTGCTTCCTCTATTAGGTCATTATCTATTTATTTGTCCTCTTCACCCTCTTCGTTATCAACCCGTTGTGCAAATCTAGGGATAGATGTGCCCTCATCGGCAAAGGTTATTGGGAGTAGATCATCGTTCTTATAAACCCCCAGCCAACCCCAAAACCACTTCTATTTGACCCACCATAGTAACTTGATTGTGTGCCTGTCTGAGTGTTACTAGTGTTCAACATCGGCATACTGAAATTAAAATCAAAGGCATTAACAGAATGTCATACGGATGTATCATTAGCCCAGTGACCAATTGTCCCCCACCTTAGTGATCGAGGGGCGAAACTGATGAATGCCACGCCATTGATGATAATTCTGGCAGGTATTGGTATGAGCTTTTTAGCAATAATGTCATTCTAGCAAACAACCGTATGGTAGGACTTTCAACTTTTTCATCGGGTGTGATATTTGCTGGACAGGGTGTCCGTGAAATCTGGTCATCTTCGTCCTCTTCGACTAAGTCAGGACACAACTCCAGCACAACATTTCTACTAGAGAAATGGGATTCGATCATCTGTTCCAGATCGTTGTCCTGCTTGATGAAAAAATAACATATCTAGCGGGTTTCAATGACAAGATATCTACATTTGAGACTCAAAATTCTTCTTCAGATCCTCACATTGTGCTTAATCCTTGTTCAACGCTCCTTTAACATTATGGTCCGATTAATTGCCAGATCTTTGCATTGTCTAATACAAAGACGGGGCCAATTTTGGTCTCACAAATTTGACCATTGTAATAGATAAGAGCTCTTACTCATCTGCTTATTTCAATGAAATAACCAATTCCACATGTTTAAAATTGAAAAAATAGTAAAAAAAAAAAAGGTATTCATCACCCAAAACCCTATATCTATACATAAGTTAACAAATTACCTTTGTTTCGACAATAACGTAGGGACGAAATTCAAGTTTTCATGACAACCCTGATTACTTATCACACCTCAAAATAGGGCAAAGGAGTTTTAAGGGTATTTTAGGAATTTTAACCTTAGAGTGTTCAGATGTTTGTGACATGTCATAAGGGTAATGTTTTCAATTATGGTTTTTAAAAAATTAAATCAATTTCTGAAAATAAGTTTTAAATACCTTTAATCTTGAAAATATGATTGATTTGTAAAAGAGTCAAAATTGATAGTTCTTATGAAGTAATTTAACCAGATTTTAAAGTCTAAGCTAAATAACCTCTCTTCACCAAGTTATTTCATGTAATAGCTACCCAAAATTTGTGTTTGTCGTCCCTTGATTCTCTCTTACTATTTCAATCAATTTTGAACTCCAATTCTTAATCCTCTTTGATTTCTATCACCCTTGAACCTCAAAACCTCTATAAATACCAAGAAAAACACTTAAAAATACCATAGTTTATTCATTGTCAAGCTTTCGAGTTTTTTAGGTTTTCGATCGAATGCATAGATTTTCTTCATCTAAGGTAACCATTCAATTCCTTATGAGTTTTTAATGTTATCTAGTATTTAAAACTAAGCTTTTAGCCGTTAAAATACATGTTCTTAATAAAAGCAGAAAATCGAGTCATTAATGGTGAATTTTGAGTCTGTAGATAAAAACTTGATTTTAAAGTGTTTTTCAACTTTTTTTAACATGATTAGAGGTTTCCTAAAGTAAATTTGAAGTTTCATTAATGATTTCTAGGGTTTTAATAAATTTTCGTTATAATAGCCAAAACTTGTTGAAAAATTTTGATAACTTAAAAAGTGTAGTTTTGTGTAGTTTAAAGGTTGAGAATTAGTCGTAGATGAATATGCAGATGAATGGAATTTGTTTCATGCAAAAAGATTAAATGTAGACTAAACTATTTGAATCTAAAATTTTCTATGCTGAAAGTTTTGGTTAAAAGATAAGGTAGCATAGACTTATGTTTGTGACTGTTTTCATGAAGCTGATGACTAATTGTTGAATGTGTGTTTGTATGGTTTGTCTTGTTGAAGCGTCAGAGTCAATAGGACTTTCAACGAGTTGAGATAAAGGCAAAGAAAAACTTGTCCAAGTTTTTAGTTTTCGACAAAAGAGTATATTTTGGTGAGTGTTTTGGAATAGCTGCTCATAAGCGATTCCTTGTGTATTCAGGAATAGCATAGCCTTTAATCCTAAAGTTTCCTTGTAGGAACGAGACTTGGATTATCTCCCCACCACTCACATCATTTGTTATTTTATATGTTTGTGTATGATAGATATTAGATTATTAGGTATGCCTCCTAGACATGTTAATGTTAGAGCTAGTGCTCAAAAAGATTGTACATCTTCTGCACCTCCTGTATCGCCGCGTAGAGTGAATATACCTGATAAGGGTGTAGGTCCTCTGATGGAAGTGATAATTGGAGCATTTCAGTAGATTGTTGATGCTAACCCTGCTCCTACACCTGCCAATCCTGCACTTGTGAACCGTGGGTTACCACTTGAATATCTTTGTGCATTGGGTGGTAAAGAGTTTTCTGGAGTAAAAGGTACTGATCCGACCGTAGTTAAGTATTGGTTGAAAGGAGTTGAAAGGTTCGTCGAATAGATATCCTACTTTGACAAGGATAATTTGGGTTATGTTGTGTCTTTACTTGATGGTGAGGCTCATAGTTGGTGGAATACAATTAGGAGGCGTACTGTTTCTGATAGATTGACTTGAAAGTATTTTCTTGAGGTTTTTAAGAGGAGTTTATGGGTGAGCAGTACATGGAAGCTATTAAGCGGGAATTTCTAGATCATGTTCAACGTAATTTGTCAGTAGTTGACTATGAGGTTGAGTTTGTCTGACCTAATCAGTATGCTCCTGAAATGGTTCTTTTTTAGAGGGACCGTTGTAAGAGGTTTCGATTTGGGCTTAATTGAGAAATTCATGTTTACTTGGTATCTTAGAACATTGAGATGTTTGATGAGTTAATTAAGAAAGCCAAAGCTACTGAGGAGACTTTGGTTGAACCACCTCGTTCTATAGTTACTAAATCTGGTAAGAGAACTTCCGTTGGTGTATATGACCGACTGCCTAAGAGAAGGCATGATACTCAGGGTTTTGATAGGAGTGCACGACATGATATTCGACCAAGTTAGCCTAAACTGTAAGATAGTGTTGTAGTTAGTACTAGTGGTTCGACGAGTAGTTCTAGATGGCTGCTTAGTCTGCATTGTGAGTGCAGGCATCTTGAGGAGTGTCGTAAGTTGATAGGTGGATGTTTTAAGTGTGGTTCTAAGGAACATTTTCTGATGGATTTCTCGAATAGATTAGAGGTTTCACAAACTCAAAGTTTGGCACCTTTTTCTGCGTCAACTAGAAGCTGTGGTCATGGTGGAAGTAATAGAAGACCGGTTGGGTAGTGAATTGTTGCTTATACTGTTGTTACTTAAGTTGAGTCTGGAGGTCTAGCTCAGGTTTATAAAGCTATATGAGTATCCAAAGCTCGAAATGCAAATAATGATGATTTTCCACTAAGTACATCTGCAACCACATTAGCCTTTACTGGACGATAATCAATAACCAAATCATAATCTTTCAGTAGCTCTAACCAATGTTGCTGTCTCAAATTCAGTTTTTTCTGGGTCATTAAATATTTTAAGATTTTCTGATTAGTATACACGTGACATTTCTCACTGTATAAATAATTCCTTTATATCTTCAAAGCAAAGACAACCGCGACCAGCTTAAGATTGTAAGTATGATAATTCTTTTCATGCGGCTTTAACTGTTGAGAAGAATAAGCTACCACTTTCCTTGATTGCATTAACATGCGACCTAAACCATTGAGAGACGCATCACTGTAAACAACATACGGCATTTCAAATTCAGGTTGAATTAACACTAGAGCTTTTATTAACATGTTTTTCAGCTGATCAAAACTATGTTGACACTTATTAGACCAAACAATTTTGATGTTTTTCTGTAATAACCTGGTCATAGGTGAAGCAATGATTGAGAAGTTTTTAATGAATTGCTGATAGTATCCGACTAATCCCAAGAAACTTCGAATGTCAGATAGATATATTCTTTAGAATTTTCCAATCAACAATTGAAGATAATTTATTTAGATCAACCCTGATTCCATCAACAGATATAACATGTCCCAAAAAATCAACTTCTCGTAGCCAGAATTCACATTTACTGAATTTCACATATAGTTGTTTTTCACGCATAATTTGCATCACAACTTTAAAATGTTCAGCATGCTCTGATTTGTTCAGTGAATAAATTAGTATGTCATCAATGAATGCCACAAAAAAACTGATCTAAATATGGTTGAAATACTCAATTTATCAAGTCTATGAATGTCGTAGGAACATTAGTCAAACCAAATGGCATCACCAGAAATTTATAGTGATCATATTTAGTTCTGAGTGTAGTTTTCGATACATCTTGCTCTTTAACTTGTAGCTAATAATATCTAGATCTCAAGTCGATCTTCGAAAACACTATAGCTCCTTTTAATTGATCGAACAAATCATCAATACAAGGTAACGAGTATTTATTCTTGATGGTGGCTCTATTCAGCTATCGATAATCTATACATAGTCTCATTGACCTATCTTTTTTCTTCACGAACAAAACTGGAGCACCTTAAGGTGACATGCTCGGTTAAATAAATCTATGATCTAACAACTCTTGCAACTGCACTTTTAACTCTTTTAATTCTGTAGGGGCCATTCTGTATGGTGTTATCGAAAGTGGAGTTGTTCTAGGCACAAGTTTGATCACAAATTCTACTTCTCGAGTTGGTGGCAACCTAGGCAATTCTTCAGGAAAAAAATCAGCATACTCTTTAACTACCATCACTTGATCCATTTTTGATTCAGCCACTTTCGAGTCAAGAACGTAAGCTAAATAAGCTTTACAACCCTTTTTAATCAATTTTAGAGCCGACAGTACTGAAACTATATTTGTAATACAATCGACCCTATCTGCCTTAACACAAATAAATTCACCATTCGGACGCTTCAAACTAACCTACTTCCTTTGACAACTCGCTATTGCATCATACTCAGACAACCAATCCGTTCACAGAATGATATCAAAATCATCAAAAGGTAACAACATCAAACTAGAGGGAAAATCATAACTCCTAAATTTCAATGGACACAATTTACATATCTGATTAGCTAAAACACACTGACCTAGTGGATTCGTAACTTTGACAGTATATTCAGTGAACTCAACATGTAATTTCTTTTTGTCTACTAATGCAATATATATGTACGAGTGAGTTGACCCAGGATCAATCAATGCATATACATTAATATCAAAGAGAGAAAAAGTACCCACAATAATGTCTGGGGTAATAGCTTCCTCACAAGCTTTGATTGCATAAGCTCTAGTTGGTGTTCTCACTTCAAATTATTCATTCATCTCGCTATTTTTCCCTTGAGTAGAAGTAATGTTTCTAGCGTTTCCAAATCGTCTACCTCTCTGTAAGGTTGCTTCAAGCTTGTTTGTTTGATTTCCAAAATCACTCTACCTTTTCGAACAATCACGAAGGAAGTGATTAGTAGATCTACAACAAAAACAAGCTCCCGACTTTGATTGACACTCACCAAAATGCCTTTTGTTGCAATTATCACAAACAGGAACGATTCTCTCAACATTTCTTACACTTTTAACATTAGCCGATGAAGAATCAATAGACTTGAAATTACTTTGTCTCGATTTCTCTCTACCAAAAAACTCTAAAAGGGCAACCGATCAACTTATGTCATTTCTAAATTTCTTCGATTGAGACATTTGATTAGGCTTGAATGACCCTCTTTTATTAAAATCTTAAAATTTTGAATCTAATTGTCGTTTACTTTTGCAAATTTCTTCAATTTTTTTGAGCCTGTTTTGAAAGTTCTACAAATTCCCATAGCTTTAATGCTGTCATAGACATACAGATATCATCATGCAACTCGTTCTCAAATCTAATACACATTTCTTCTTCATTTGTCACTATATTATGGGTATACTTACTTAACTGCACAAATTCTCGTTCATACTTAGCTACAGTTTTATTCCCTTGTTTTAACTCAAGAAATTCTTTCGTTTTCTTGTCAATAAACAACCGACTAACATACTTCTTCTTGAATTCAGTCTAAAAGAAATCCCAATTAATACGATCACTTGATGTCATTGTGATCAAAGTGTCCCACCATAGGTACGTTTCATCTTGTATTAATGACACAACACATCTTAAACAATCTTCAATAGTGCACATCAATTCTGCGAAGACTCTCTTTGTATTCATTAACCAGTACTCGGCTTTTGCAGGATCACCATCCACCTTGCCTTTAATTCTTTCGCTCTACATTTTCGAATTTTATCTAAGGATACTTGAGTAACTGTTACAAGTACAAGATTTTGAGGACTCAGAGGTGCCGGAGCAGGCACAGTAGGGGGTGGAGGTGGCGGAGTTGCAAGATTTTCTTGCTTGAATTCATTGAACCATTGGTTCATCATTCTGAGGAACACATTTTTCATTTTATCACTAAAGGACTGTGGAATAGACGCACTATTACTTGCTTCAGGGTTCGAAGCTTGAACATTACTTTCAGCTTCATTAAATATAGCTCGGTTCGACTCAACTGACATCTTGAATCTATAAGAAAATACAATATTAGAGAGAATTAAAAGCATCACACTATCACATAGTATATGTGGCATGTATATACTAAAATCTACTCCGCTACATTAGTCATAGAACCAACTAAACCGTAACTCTGATACCACTAAATGTAACACCCCTAACCCGTTTCTGTCGCCGGATTAGGGTTACAGAGTGTTACCGTACAATCAAAAACATTTAAACATCATAACATTCAATAATTTAAATATATTATAAACCATTCATTCTCATATATTTCATCCCTAAATCGATCCCTTGAGGCCATAGAAATAGCTTGGAAGCAATTCGGGACTAATTTGAGAAAAAATGGAAAGTTAAAGAAAAAGTTGCAAAAATTGAAAACAAGGGTCACATGGCCGTGTGACATCACCCTAGGCCATGTAACTTTCGAACAAGGGACACAAGGCCGTGTCCCAACTTGTGTCCTCTCCTGTGTAACTCACTGAATAGGATCACACGACTGTGTAGTAGTGAAAACGCTCCTTATAGGACACGTTTTCCTGTCTCTCTCTAAAAAACAACATAGATCAGTAAATTTGTAGAATTTCAGCACAGTTTCTAAAATAATTTTTTTCAGCATATTCTTATAAATTAACCCTTATATAATTTTTAGAATTTTATGAATTTTTTTACATAACTACGTTTTTATAATTTCAAAAAAAATGATTTTCAGTATTTTTAAGATTTTTTTATATTTTTATTTTTTTAATAATTGTTACATAATTATTGTTAAAAAAATTGTAAAAATACCAAATTGAGTGTTTTAGCTATGAATCAAATTGAATATTAACATTTGAATTAATGTGTCACCTTATTTTTTTGTTAAGACTATAATGCTTATTAATGGACGAGTGGTCAAAACGTTATAAGTCAATAATGTTAGTGACTAAAATGTAAATTTCATAGTTCAATGATAAAAAAAAAAATTCACTAAAGGTTAATGACCATTATTATAGCTTACCCTATATTATATTATTCTTATTTTATTATATCTTAAGAATATATCACATCATTCTAGACCTTCATCATTCTAGATTCATTTGTCAAGTTATATATATTAAAATTGATGTATTAACATTGGCATTGATGCCAGTGTAGGAGGACGCGGGTTCGAGTGTGTTGAAATATGCTTATCCTCCTATTTAAGGGTTGGGATGGGTTATAAGTAGTTTTAAACATTCTATCAAAAAAATTGGAGTATTCTCTATACTATTATTTAAACTCTTGATTGGGTTAGTATCATGTGTCAACAGGTACCAATTCAATCGGAGAAATTATGGAAATGTCATTTCATAATTAAATCAAATTATATTATTCGAGGGTGTTTTAATATTCTTATTTTTAAAAAAAAAAACCCAATAAGAAATATGCATAATGTGGAATTTGAATCCATGCTAGTTAAGTTAATAAAAAAATTAATTTACCACTCAACTAAAGTTTTATTTTGAAATTTTCACACATTTTTATTTTAATACCTCCATCAATTATATAGATTAATTATATTATTGATTAAGTTGGTATCACAAATTAACTAAACACCAACTTAGGATTGATGAAAATATCATGTTAAACAATTGTATCATTAAATATTCTTAATTCGATATATTTATGTGTTTAAATTTCGTTTTATTTACAATTTAATCTAATTTTTATTTTAATACTGTACACATTATTATTAATTAGTTTTAAACAATATATTTTATTATTTATTATATGTTGTTTTTAATTATATGTCTATGTTATAAGTATATAATTTTCATACGTATGAGTGTAATAGATGTTTTAATATTATATTAAAAAATTGTTTAAATATAATTTGAATAGATATTATCTTAATTACATTTTTTTATGACTAAATATTATTTTATATTTTTAAATTAATATATCCCGTGCAAAACATCGGCTTAAAACTAGTTTTATATTTAAACTGCAGTCTCATTATGACAAATTTATGGTCAAAGCAGCCAACTGCCAAGTTTCGTGTCAAATATGATGGCCGAAGAGTTGTGACTCCTTGTTCTATATAATAATTTGTAATAACTAAATCTATAAATAAAATGGGATGCAATTAAAACAGCTGCCCAAATACGCCAAATTATTTTTTCTAGGTCAAATACGACGGCCGAAGGGGGACGACTTCTCATCTGCAGATTACAAATTATGTATAAATAAAAGGGGAGGGGATAGACAGTAGAGACATATCCTTCAGTTGAATCAATTAACAAGAATGGCTCTTTCAGCAGCCACTCTTCTCACTGCCCTTGCAGTACTCTGCTCTTTCTTTTACATTCTATTTTACATCTCATCAAGCAAAAATGGAAAAGGAAAAGGGAAAGCCATTCCCGGTCCGCGACCTTTGCCAATTATTGGAAACCTCCACATGTTAGGCATGCTTCCACACCAATCCCTTTATCACTTGGCCAAAAAATATGGTCCTATGATGTCCATAAGGCTAGGTGTTGTGCCAACTGTTGTCGTTTCGTCCCCTCAAGTCGCCGAGATATTTCTCAAGACACATGATGCTGTTTTCGCAAGCAGGCCAAGACTTCAAGTCCTAGAATTAATTTACAATGGCAAAAGGGGCATAGCATTCACAGAACTTGGATCATATTGGCGTAGTGTGAGGAAGATTTGTAATATGACAATTTTTACTGCATCGAAAATTGAATCGTTTGCATCAACGAGGAAGGAGGTGCTAGCGCATTTCATTGAATCTTTGAAAGAAGCTGCATCAGCAAAGGAAGTGGTCAACATTAGTAAGAAGGTTGGGGCGCTTAATGAAGAGATGACTTTGAGAATGGTTTTGGGGAATGTGAAGAAGTATCAGGGATTTAACCTCAAGGAGCTTATTGATGAGCTTACTCACATAGCAGGAGCTTTCAATCTTGCAGATGTTGTTCCTTTTCTGGGTGCGTTCGATCTACAGGTATTGTGTTTGTCTGTATTTTAATGTACTATATCAAAACAAATTAACCATATACATTACAAACAACCACTAAGTGAATGGTGTTGATTATTATTAACTATGTAGGGAATCAAAGCACGTACAAAGAAACTCAGTGAAAAACTTGATAAAGCCCTGGAGACGATCATTGACGACCATGAACAACATAAGCAAGATGATTTCGTCGGTACGCTGCTTAAAGAGTTAAATCAACCAATGAACAATGATGGTGATATAATGGATCGAAATAGCATCAAAGCCATAACAATAGATATGATGGTGGGTGCCTTGGACACTTCAGCTGCCACATTGGAGTGGGCATTATCAGAGCTCCTAAGGCATCCAAGGGTAATGTTAAAACTCCAACAAGAGTTAGAAAGCATTGTCGGGAACAAGAGAATGGTAGAGGAAAATGATTTACCAAAATTGGAGTACCTAGATATGATTGTGAAAGAACTTTTTAGGCTTCATCCTGTTGCACCTTTGCTAGTTCCTCGTGAGTCAGTGGAAGACATAATTATTGATGGCTGTTACATACCAAAACAATCAAGGGTGTTAGTGAACGTTTGGGCCATAGGGAGAGACTCTAATACTTGGTCCAATAACGCTGAAGAGTTTTTTCCAGAAAGGTTCATTGATAGTAATATAGACCTTCATGGACATGATTTTGAACTCATCCCATTTGGTGCAGGCCGTAGATTATGCCCAGGGAAGAAATTAGGGTTAATCACAGTTAAACTTATTCTAGCTCAATTGGTGCATTGTTTCAATTGGGAGTTACCTAGTGGAATGTCGCCGAATGAACTAGACATGACTGAGAACTTTGGTGTCTCGTTGCCAAGGAAGATTAATCTGTGTGTCAAGCCTACTTATCGCATGTAGAAATACAAATTTTATAATTTTTTTTTTTTGTATTTTAAAATAACAAGATGTATACGTATAATAAAGGGCATTTCAAAATGGCATGTATTTTTTTTTGTTTTGAAAATAGTATGTATTTGATGCATATATATATGTTGACAATGCATCATACTTAATAAAAATCCCTCAAAATCAAACAAATATAATTAAAGTTCTCTTTGGTAATTCCACACCTTTCAAATTATTTTAAGTATAAATTTGTTTGATGTATTGCCTCCAAGCGAGTTTTGGTTTTCTCTTTGATAATTTGCTCATCTATTCTTGGTGGTTCAAAGCTTTCTTTTAAGGGGAGTTGTTTTACTCTTCTCTCTTTGGTTTTATCGAACTTTTCATTTGGTCACTAAGACCAGTTGTTTTCCTCATTTCTAATGATTGTTGTGTTATGATGATACGAAATTTTGTTTTAAAAAAATATAAATTTGTTTGAAAATGCAATAAGTCTTTCTTATTCTTGAAACCCATCTTTCGCATATAAGAAAAATATTTGTGTATGTAAGAATAGAAAATACCTATAAGCCTATAACTCTAAGAACAGAAAAGAGAGGGGTAGGAAGGTTTGGTGATGGCGGGCAAGGAAAACAAGAAGAAATGATAAGAAAATTCAATGGAACTAAAAAATAACAAGGAGAATAAAAAAAACACAATAAGATATAATTTTGTAATAACTGAAGACTTTGCTTTGCTTGTTTGTTAATATTTATTCTTTTCTTTCACGTTGACCAAATTCGACAGAGCCTTTTTGGTTTGCATTGAAAAAACAAGTAGAAGAATAGGTAAGTAAAGCTTGTTATTTTTCATTTTTAATCAAAATTGTAGCTATCAATGTGTGTTAAGCAAGTTTTAAGTGAAATCAATTTTTATTTTTTAAATTTTCCCTTCATTTATAATAAATTATAAAAATAATATATATTCAAATTAAAAATTAAAAATAATTTATATCAATTGCATAAAACGTATTTGAAACTTCTATTTCATATATCATAATATTGATATATTTCATATATCATAATTTGAAACTTATATTTTTTCGTATATTTATATTATAATTTAAGTTGAATATTTATTAATACTAAAATAATACTATGAGATAAGATAGGTATTTTGCATTTGAGTAAATTATATCATTGTTAGGGTCCTCTTCAAGCTTGTATGAGTCTGGGCTTATTGTGATGCTTTAAGAGGCTTGGTATGATCTACAAAAGTAAGAGGATGAATTAAATGGTGCTAGAGTTGGCACTACGATTAGTCTCCTATTCCTAAGTCAATCTTTTAGCCAAATTTGTTTTAGAGGGAAACTCATGGAATGAGTCACTACAGCAAAACTGACTTTTAGCGGTGTTTTTTTAGGCCTTTAGCGACGTTTTTCTCAAAAACGCCGCTAAAGGTCATAAAATTTAAAAATATATATTATAAAATATTATAAAAGTCATGAAAAATATAAAAAAATTAAAATTCATTATCAAAATATTGAGAAGAAGAATAATATCTATGATATAAATATATATCCCACCAAACAGAAAGTTTATCAATAACAATCAAACAAAATACCACATTTATCATAATACACCAAAAATCTAACAAAATACAAATAGAACAAAATAATGATAGAATGCACACTTTAAGATCAGCAGTTAGCTCAAACAAGTCGTCACTATGCATGAATTTAGCTAATCTTGGACCATGCATCCAATAAAAACTCAAACCTGAGAAAAAAGAAACAAAAGTTAATGAATGACATATGAAGGCAAGAACCAACCAAAATAACAGAATCAGATTCCAGTTAACTTATCATAAGATAAGGTTCTTCTAAATTCAGAACCCTAAATCAGATTAATAATAAAATATGCAATTAACAAGTCAACATTAACGCCACATATAACATCAAATTGCACAACTTAATATACTCGATACATTGACATAAATAACATCACATTGAACAATGAATTTAACACATTTGAATAGATCAATTTTAAGTTCACTAATGGTTAATTTAGCATGTGAATAGCATATAAATGTTTTGCATTTACAGCATGGTTTAATCAACTTCAAGTAGGAAATTAAATAATTTTTGGCTGTTAATTCTGTAAGGAAATATATTACTTTAAAGTTAAGAACTTATCCCTTACAACAGTCAATTTTTGGCTGTTTTTTAATTGATGAATATAAATAATTTGTAAATTGTTTTCATTCCTAAGGATTGAAAAGGATATCAACTTCAATGGTAAAGAACAATTTAATACAAATCATACACCCATATTGTAACTCAGCTATGCACCCCTAACTCGTCCTAGAGAAATTTTCTCAACTTCAAACACAAGCTGGTAGAAATAATGTATGGAAAAGTAATAAAAAACAAACTCTGAGGGATAAGGCAATTTCTATGAGGCTTTTGAATTTTTTAAATGACTATCATAAAAGTGCATGCAATTATTAACTATTCTAATGCAAAACTATTGGGCTTAACCCATATAATATAAAAAAGCCCACCAAATGAGCTTAATCTATTGAGCTTAGCACTTAACTTGTTTGTTTATTGATACGGATAGGTAATTTTATATTATTTAGTTTAAACTTTTCTGAGCAATGTGCTAAATAAACCAGTAACATTGCAAACTACTAACACAAGCAGCATGCTTAAATTCACAATTTATATTCCAAGGGGTCATTGTGCAATATTTTGTTCCTCTGTTTACTCTAACTACATATTTCAACTTTGGTGTTGAATTGATGTATTCATTAGTTTATAAGAATTTACAAATCTTTTATACTCTTAATGTCTTCATTCCTTGACCTAATATTACTAGAATTAATAATGTATTTTTGTTCTATAATTTTTATTTGAATTTTGTTACACAAAATGTGGCTCTAGGAGTAAAACTAAAATTACAAAAATAGTACACCCACGTATTTAGCTCAGCAGTTGTGTTCATAATCCTACTCAAAATAGCAGGTTTGAATAGATATCATCAATGAATAGATAAATTCTTTGATCAAATAAGAAAGAAGAGACTTACTGTAAACTTCTTTGCAATCTGGGGGATATCAACACCTTCGCAAAGTGCTTTGGAAGCACTAGAGTCATCCAGTTCAATCTTCAGAAAGTGAAGATAAGTCAAGCCAACTGATTTGTGGGGGGGGAAGAAGATACTCTAGATGAGCCACAAAAGCCTCCATATTCCACAATAACGTTGAACTTGTTGAATGGAAAAGATGCAGGAATATTCCTTGAGGAGAAAGAAAGAGAGCATCACATATGGCTTCTTAACACTGCACAACAGGCATACTAAAGTTTCAGATGGACCCACCCACTTCAGAGTTTTATCTTTAGTTTTCCATAATGTGCAATGCGTTGCATTCTTAATCTTTTGGTGCGACTTTTAAAAGTTGGATAAATATTTCAAAAAGGTCCCACATGCCTTTGCTATGAGAAATACTGCAATTAACCTACATGGTTAAATCAAAGCTATAATTTGTTGAATTCCAACAATATCTCCCAAATTTACTAAGCATCTTATATTTGGTTCTAGATGTGTCATAGCAATCTTATCTAAGCATATTTGTGCATTTACAGACTATAGACAATCACGTCTCCTGTTAGTCACCTATCCTTTAAAAGTGGTTACCTTATACATACTGTCTATTTCCTATGTCCAGCAGTAACAACTTTATTAAGTTGGCCTTTTCACACAGCAAAAGAAAAAAAAATCATAAAGCAACAAATGAAGTGAGTTGTTGATAAGCATTATGCAAATAATATGAAACTTGATAGGCACCTGATGGATTTGCGTTTGTGCTGAAACTTGATAACTCGTTCCAGGATAATCCCATAGACAACAACAAACTCTTCAAAGACCACCAGAAGACTTGCTCTACCAAGATCAACACTTTGGAATTACTTGAGCTGGTCTTTGACTGTAAAATTCCCCGTATAACACAGAGTGAGGGATGTGATGTAGTTATTTCCTTATCAACCTTGCCATGAGCATCCTCAATCAAGGAATGAAGGAAACTTAATCTTGACTTTATACACGCAAGGCTTCGATATAGCTTGTCTACATATAAGTGAGCTGCATTGATTGAAGAAAGCTTTAATTAAAAAAGTATATATATAAAAAAAAAGTTTAAATGAACAGTTTGAATCAACAGAAAAGAAAAGCTATGATAATTTTGAAGACTTTCATGCCTAGATAAATTAAGTTGGAAAATTATAATTTGAAGGCAAAGTATTTCAAAGATTACTACAAAACATATCTTGTAACAACAAATGCTTCATCCAAAATAGTAAATCAAAATAATAAAGCACCAAACTTGTATACTGCCCACCATTATAAGTCACTAAAAGTAAGAAAAACAAAATGACTTAATTCATGGAATTCACAAATGTTAACATCAGACATGAGTTTAAAACTTTGCCTTCGGAAGGATGTTCAAAACCAGAATCCACAATAATCAAGCAAGCGACTCGATTTCAAAGAGAAAGTCTCTCAATCTGAAATGTGAATTCCAACATACCCCCTACACCACATAAAAAAGAAATGAAACATATTAAAATCAAATTGCTTTACACTAAAACTAGCAGATTATATTAGAACATTGTTTTCCTTAAAAATATGTATAAATTAAAATCAACTAAGGCTAAAATACCTGAGGAAGTGCTTTGACACAGCTGCAACATCACTATACCCTGAAAAAAAAAGGATCATAAGTAATGCAAGAAGAATTTTTAAGAAAATGCAACTAAGCTGAGAAAAACAATAAAAGAGAAATCAAGCAACCAACAAACAACCAATATGCTATTAAGTGCACAAGTTAAATCAAGATATCAGGACAGGCAAACTAAAAGATATAAATTACATTATGCAAGTAGATTATGAAAGAGTAAGACAAACCTGTTGAAAACCATGGTACGTAGCTGTTGAAAATGCTACAAAAAAAAGAAAAAAAAAAGGAAGAAATTTATATTACAGGAGACCCAAAGTAGCAAAAGATTACAGAAAATAAAAAAAAGGGTAAAAGAGAAGCTTAACATACCTGAAATAGAAGAAGAAAACTGTGAAAAATCAGTTTTAGTGCTTATTGACTACCTGTTGAGTTTGAGACAGGAATGATTTTTAGAAGACCAAACTTTATACAAAAAAGAAACTGTAAAAATTATATAAAAAGCTAATAAAATTTTAGCTAAAATAAAAAAACTTCAAGATTTTAATATTTTAGATTTAAGTATATAGTTTCTTTTTCTAAATTTATTCAGGTTGTTTTTTTTAATTTTTAAATTTAAAGGTAACATAAAAATATGAAAATAAAAATAAAAATATCAATTACAAATTATTTTTAATTTACATCACTGGAAGATCATATGAAGTTAGAAATTGAAAAGATTTAACCAAAAAATATATTCATGTCACATATAAAGACTGTAGTTCTACGAGTTGCACAACGGCATTATCTAGTTATGCCAGTAAAGAGCTTTCCTTGTTTCACCTTTTGTATATTTCTCCTAGTTACAGGAAACTAAATACCCCAGTAAGAGAGGTGGAAGCGTGAAAGGACAACATTTTCTATTAACTAATCTTCTATATTCAAAGAAAACATAATCTGCTGATGAATACCTTTGAGAGGAAAATAGTGTTCACATCACGACTAGTCTTGAATGCCTGGAGAATTTTAGTCCTCTCAAGATGGCTGCACATTACAAGGGAAGATTGACACAACAATATAAAACAATACAAAAAGGACAGAGCAATTGATGTTCACAAATAACCTGGTAGCACCATAGACCATAGGCTTGCGTAGCTTCATTGCATACTCAACTAGTGCAAAAAGATTGTCAGCAAAGACAATTATCTTATCCAGACTTCAGCGCACTGAACATTTGCTATGAACCCTCCTTTTACTAGATCCAGCCAATTTTCTTAATACAATTTGGGACCAATAAGGAAGTTCAAGTATGTAATTCTTTCATCCTCTCTCACAAGTGTGGCTACAAAAAAGGATTTAGATGTTTTATTTTAAATATTCACATGTAAGAGGTAGCTGAGAGCTAGAGATGAATCAAAGCAAAAAACAATAGAGTACCAGTAAGCCCCAGTTTGCAATGGGATTTGGTGATACTAATGACTTTCCTAAACATGTGAGCAGGGACAACGTGCACCTACACCTTACATGAAAAGAATTGAATTTGGGTCACCTTGAGCAAAATGAGCAAACAACTCTGTCTACTGCAAAAGATACTTCAACCACTCATTTCCCTTATTATTCTGTCATTCAACCAAACATTAGCAAACTATAAATTACACTTAAGATGAACAGAATAAAAACTTTTCCCCAGAATACTCAACGTCACTGGCAGCATTTTGAGTATCCAGTATTTCCTGAATCTTCTGCTTTTTTAGTTTCTGCATTTCTTTGAGCCTGTCCTTCTCTCGCTTACTAATTTCTGGATTAACCCCATTAGACTCATATTAAACAATAAACAATAAAGTGCAAATTAAGCTTTCCAGTAACTTACTAAAACCCTAGAAGCAAAATATATATTAAAACATGAAAACTAAAAGCTTAGAAATATTTTTTTATGATCAACAGCAAACCCTAGAAACAAATAGCTAAGTCCGAAAGCCAAAATCATAAAAATTCAAAACCAAAGTAAAAGGATAAAGATAAATGAGTGTCAGAACCGTAAAATTACATCATCAGCATCATCGACGTTTTCTTCAGGGACGGCGTCATCATCTCTGTCGGAGGCATCGGCGGAATGAGCAACAGCTTCAATCTCCTCCTCATTGTCTTCTTCGCCGTTGACATGAGCGTTCATTCGCTCTTTTTCGATGAACTTGAAGCATTGTACAGTTCTTTATCGGAGGAGGCTGGCTTCAACGATTTTGCTATCTCTTCTTCAAGTTTATCAGAACGTTTTTTTTCCTCTTTTATTTTCTTTCAATGATAAATGAAAATGAAAATGAAAAAAAAAAGAGAATCAAAAGGACTTCGGCGAAAAACAAAGGTATTTTGATTTGGGGATTTTGGGAAACCGATTTGAGGATATCGAATTGGGGGAAATTTTAGGGGATTTGGAGATTCAAGGTTTGGGGAACCAGACATTCGGGGGTAATCTGAATTGGGGAAAGTAAAGCGAATTTGGGGCTCTAAAAAACGACTCCATTTTCAATCTATTAAGAGATGTTTGTGGCGTTTTTTATGAAAACGACGGTAATTCATATCTTTTGCGGCGTTTTTAAAAAACGCCACTAAGTATGCAGCCCAATAATTTTTTCTTTCTTTTTCTTTCTTTCTTTATTATTATTATTATTATTATTATTATTATTATTATTATTATTATTATTATTATTATTATTATTTACTAAAATGGTTAAATTTTAATTTGGTCTCTCTAATATATTTAAATTTCAGATTTTTTTGCATATACTTTAATTTTTAATATCATTTAGTCTATATATTTTTATAATATTATTTAATATATAAATTAATACTATTTAATATATAAATTAAAAACAATATAAATTAAAAAAAAATCACTTATATACCCAAAAAATTTTAAAATTATTTTAAATAATATTATTTACATTTTTTTATTTAAATAAATAATTTTTTAAAATTTAACTAATATTTAAAAGAATTAGATAAAATTTGAAATCTTAAGTTTTGTTTAAAATTTTAATTCTTTAAAATTTGAAATTATTTAATATATAGATTAAAAAACAATCAGTCATATACCCCAAAAAAACTTTAAAATTATTTTAAATAATAGTATTTCAAATTTTTAACATATATTTTTCACACTAATTACCCTAAACCCTAAACCCCTACCCCTTAACCCTTAACCCTTAACCCTTAACCTATGTCCTCTTAACCTTAAAACCTATACACACCTAAATCCTAAACCCTAAACCCCATAACCCATAAACCCCTAACTCTTAACCCCCTAAACCCTAAGCTATAAAACATAAACCCTAAACTTCTACCCCTTAACCTCTAACCCTTACCCTCTGTCATCTAAACTTTAAACGATTAAAGTTTAGCATATATTTTTATAATTTTGAAATGATTAAATAAAAAATTTTCCACTATTCAAAGGGATGAAGTGCAATTTTACCTTTAAAATTTTTAAAAATTTCAAAAAACCGAAATGGAAAATTTTTCATTTTTAGAGGAGTAGAGACCCTTTCAACCACCTACTTATGCCCCTAAATATATATTAATTATATGGTTTAGGATTTAATTATTGAATATGATTCACTTGAGATTAACATACTATATACCCATGGCCATTAAACTTTAAACCATAAAACCCTAAACCCTAAACCTTAAACTTTAAATATTAAACCCTAAACCCTAAAATAAATTTAATCAATATTAAGTAGTGCTTCCATAATTTATTATGAACATAAGCTTTTACATTAATATCTATGTATATACACATCAACATCCATATGATATTTTTTGGGGTTTAAGGTTTTAGGGGTTATAGTTTAGTGTTTATGGTTTTTTAGGGTTTAGGGGTTATAGATTAGTGTTAATGATTTTTTTAGGGTTTAGAGTTTTAGGGGTTATATGACTATTAGCGGCGTTTTGACCACAAACGCCACTATTGCTCTGGTTTTTAGCAAACGCCGCTGATACTCTGTTTTTTAGCGGTAAACGCCGCTATTGCTCTAGTTTTTAGCGGCGTTTTACCAAAAACGCTGCTAATGCTCTATTTTTAGCGGCGTTTTACCAAAAACGTCGCTATTGCTCTGTTTTTTAGCGGCGTTTTACCAAAAACGCTACTATTACTCTGTTTTTTAGCGGCATTTTACCAGAAACGCCACTATTGCTCTGTTTTTAGCGGCGTTTGCCCTATTTTCCTGTAGCGAGTTTATGAAAATGACAAGATATCTTTTGGGGTTTCATTGTGCTTATACTCCTCTTACCTTTCACGCGATATTTTCTTTGTTCTTACTGTAGAGGGCGGCAATGTTCTCGGACAACTACATAGAGAGCGCTATTTTTCAAGTGCAAAGGGATGCCAGTGAGCCAAGATGGAATATCCTCAAAAATCGTCTCAAATGATCTTTAAGATGATTGTGAGATGAGATCAATTGAAATAGTTATAAGATGATAAACTGTGGATGGTCAACAGAAATGATCGACTATTGGAGTGATAAATTGGACATGCTTAGAGGCCTCTTGATGTACTAGATTGTCTGACTTAATCTTTTGAGAGTGATTTAGACGTAACTTAAGGTGACGATCATTTGAAAGATGATCGATTGTTGGGATGATGAAACTGGTAATAATCTTATTTCTTTAAGAAAACAAGTAAAATCAAAAGAAAGGGGTTTTAAAATTAAAAATTAAAATTAAACCTATGAAAGAGAAATTGAAAAATAATATATATGAAAGTCAATATAATGGAAGTCTGATCATCGACACAAAGATAATTTTAGTGTTTTTTGATAAATTAATTATAGTTAGTGATATCTCAACTAGCAATCAATTTCTCTTTACCTTGTCGATAAACAAGAGGAACCTCGTTGAAATTATTCCCTTTATTAATAAACAACCCTATAACTTTGTGTTTAAGAGTTAGCTTACCGATAGCACTAAGAACGAGAGAGATGTAATTCTAACCAACAAACGCACGTGAGCAGGGTTTAGTTAGATTAGATCACACGTTCAGATAACATGAATTGCATATGTAGCCTATACCCAATAATGTTATTCGTCACAAGCATTAGAATCAATTAAATAATTACGAATATAATTATTCAAATTGACAAGACAAATATCCTAAGCAATTGAATATGATACCAATATTCAACAAGTCTAAATATTTGTAATTAAAATAAAAAATGTAACACCCCAAACTTGGCTTGAAAGTCAGGTCAAATCCAAAGTGTCATAGTGATCGCCTGACTAGGCCTATCGTTCAATTATGCACATTAAAACATAAAAAAACTAAAGCATTTAAAACTCAAGCTATCCAAAGGTTTTATAAAAACATATCAAATCAATAAATAAGAAAAATAGACTCATATCAAATTTAAACATACAAATAATAAATCATTCATAAAAAAATATACTTAGAAAAATTAAAATAGATAAAATTATTAAACACAACTCAATCAAATAACCAAACAATTAATCGATATAAAAGTAACCAAGTAAACTGATGGATCTAAGTACATGACAAGGCTAAACTAAGTGAAAACAATCTTTATGAGATATCGATTCCAACGACTCTTTGACGACATTGTTCGGTCACGAACTCATAAACTATCTATAACCTGCGCACAAAAGTAAAAATTCGAACGCTCAGCTTTTAACAGCTCAATGATCATCTTCAAATTCTAACTTTAAGGTTAGTAAAAATAAATCTACAAAACACTGTTCATAACAACATTGTTTACAACTTATCGAGTTATTTTGGAAAAAAATAAGCAAAAACCTTAAAACATTTCTGTAACAATATAAAGATAACGATGAAAGGATTTTCTATAATATACCAATATAATTCAATTTTTTTTATAACAAATAACAAATTGTCAATTTTCATATCAAGTAAATAAAACTTTATATTTTAAAATTAATGCTAGTAACACATGTAGGAAATACATAGAGACAAAGGGGTATCCAACCATCACGCTAAACAATCAAATTTAGAAGGCATGTGTAATATCTCAAAATTTTCGACCAAACAAGTGGTATTATTCTAATTGTAAATATAATGAAATTTTTAGAAAATTAGATAATTTATCAAATAAAGAAATTTTTATAAAAGTAAAGTTATTTTGGGTATGAGAATTAATTTAAAGTATTTTAAAAGTGAAAAATATAATGAAAAAACTAAATCATAAATTTTAAAAAATTTAAAGACTAAAAAACACATTTGACCATAAGGGGAAATGTGAGTGGTTATTGATTAATTGGCATAAGAATGAGTTGGATTATATATTAGTGTAATGTGAATAACGTTTGATATCAATTTGAAAAAATTTAAGAGTACAAAAATTAAATTATAAATTTAACAATTTTATATGAAGGTAATATTATATGTTTCAATATCCAAGGATGCGCGTACTAAGTATTATTAAATGAAAATTATTGAATTTAAATTGATTACAAATTATTATGAAGGAATTGAGCAAAGAGGAAAAAATGAGCAAAATGATAAATTTACCACTTAAGGGTATTTTGATAATCTCGCATGATATTATAAGTGTTTTTTTATAATATTATATGATATTAAATTATTGGAATTAAATTTATTTAAAAGAGGATTAGTGAAAATGATTAAGAATACAAATTATGGAAAACGAATCAAATTGGAAATTGGAAAAAAAATTTGAATATATATGAATTTGATGGGGCGTGGCCCCCATCATTGCGTAACTTGGTCTGCAAAGCCTAATGAGGCTTTGAATATTGAATGGCCCAATCGGCCACAGTTCCAAAAAAAAAAGAAAAAAAAGAAGAGAAAGTAAATGGATGAGTGGCGGGCCGTGTCCCCCACCCTGACCGTTTAGGCTTTAGAAAGCCGAATTGACTTCCTTGTCTTTAAAGGGCCATTCGGCCATAAATGAAAAAAAATTAAACAAGTTTTAACGTGGGGAGGGGGAGCAGAGAAGGCTCATCCCCTTACCCAAATCACACGGCTAAATAGGAAAGGGACGGATTTGTCCACGGAAGTTTAGCGACAAGGATAACGAGCCATATGGAGCCAACATGGGCGGAAGCCCAAGCCCTTATAAGCGGGATTCAATTAGCACGAGAAAAAGGATTGTGGAAACCGACTGTGCACTCTTGTCACATAACTTAAACAATCCATATTAGATTTATCTTTATCAGGAACTATCTTAGATAATGTTAGGTCTTTCGATTATTTAGAATTTTCGTATGTAGCGACACTTTTGAGTAAAATTAGCCCAGGTATGGCGGATGAGGAAGTTTTGAGGTTTGATTACCCTCATTCGATACTTTCATTGATTGTTGTTCATGTTGCTATTTCTTAATAAATTTATGGGTCAAAGCCCATTTACAACTTTTTTTTTACTCAATTGATGTAAAATAATTAATTATTTACAAAAAATAACTTAAGTCAAAACTTATATATAAAAATGATTCGTTCTTTATAGTGTCTACTGATGTCACCTAGCACATCAGCGGCACCGCTCCCAATGATGATTAGGGTTGAGTAAAACTTGATTCGACTCAAAAAAATTAAAATTTTTTTTGAATTTCGAGTTAAACGAATCGAGTTTTTGAGTCAACTCGATTATTTTTTTTCGAATTTCAAGTTCGATTCGAATTTGGTTTTCAAATTCGAATAACTCAAATAATTCGAATAAACAAAATATCAAACTATAATCATTTACATTATTACCCCAAACTCTTAAACCTCTTCACTTTCATCCTAAAACTTTTACTCTCCCACTTTCCCCTCATAACTTTTGCTCCCCTCTCATCCTATACCCTTCCACACCAAACCCATCCCCTCCCCCCAAAAAAAATTCTTTTTTTTGAATATTTCCTTCCCAAAATTTTACTCCTCCCATTTATTTCTCCCCCAAAACTTTTTATTTCCCCCCCTAAATTTTTACTTCTCACCCTTTATCCCCAAACAAAAAAATTGAAATCATCCAAAAAAATTTCCCAAACCTAAATAATATTAATAATTTTATTTATATTTACTATTTATATTATTAAAATAGATTTCACATTTTGTACTATTTATATTATTGAATTATTTTATCATATTGAATCTTTATAAATTTTTGCTAAAATTGAATTATTGATGATGTGATAAAATATTCGTGTTAATATTTTATGTTGGTATTAATTTCACATTTTATCTTTAAAATAAATTTTATTAAAAAATCACATTTTTTACATTTAATATATTTTTTAATTTCAAAGTATATAGTGACAAGAATCATAAAATAATTGAAGCAACGAAGCAAGCAAATAAGTTAAACAGTATATAAAATATTAATAAATAAATTATAAGGGGATGAAAGTTAATAATAAATTTGATTATGGTGGGTGATAGTGATTACAAGGACCTAAAATATATTTTTTTAATTTAAATCGAATAAACATATTCAATTCGATTTGATTCGAATTCCATCTAACTTGACTCGATTCGAGAAAATTTCAAATCAAATTAGGATGATAAAATATGATTCGTCAACTCGATTAACTCAATTTTTTTTTCATTCGATTTGATTTGATTCGACCGAACGCTCACCCCTAATGATGAACCAATCATCAGCTTTTAAAAAAAATAATTTTTTTGGGTGTCGTCACTGTGTCAGGCAATACCATTCTTTATTTTCAAAATAGCCATTAAAAATATGAGTATTCAGAGAGAGAAAAAATAAAAAAATGTATTTTTTAATGCGTGCTGGTGGTCTATTTGGCGGCACCGGAGAACGTTCAAAAAATTTTTTTGGGGCCACCAGTATGTTAGGCAACACCCGTTAAATTTTTTTAAATATTTTTTAGGTGTCACTGTCGTGTTAGTTGGCATTGGTGGTATTTTTAAAAAAATCATTGTAAAAAGAGTAGCTCGAAGCTTTGGTAATTATTTTAGAAGATTTGGAGCAGACTACTAGGAGAACTGAATTGTAAAAGTCAACGGGAAGGAGGAAATCTCGTCTTTGGTGTCGAAATCAACACGAAAGGCCACTGTAAACGGCAACATCAGTGGCTATTGAATACGACGACTAGGATTTTCAATTGAGAAGAAGAAGGGAAAGAAAATAAATAAAATAAAAAACAAAAAGGATAACTGAGTACGAGGACTAGGGTTTTCAATTAAAAAGAATAAAGGAAATTCAAATGGGAAAGGAAAAGAGAGTATAGGGAAAATAGAGAATCTTTATCTTCCATATATGTTATTCTCTTTCCTTTACCATATTTGATTCTCTATTTTTCATAAAATATTAAATTCCTTTTTATATATCTATTTTCCATATCTGTTATTCTCTTTCCTTTCCCATATTTGATTTTCTATTTTCTATAAAATATTCAATTCTCTTTCATATCACTATTTTACATAGTTATTATTCTCTGTCTTTTCCCATATTTCACTTTCCCTCTCTTGTCTCTCTATCTTTCTCCCACATCTCTTTCTTTCCCAGTCTCATCTCAACTAAGATTTATTTTTTTGAAACAATATTTCATCGGCTGGTGGTGATACTAACAAGCCAAGAAAACAATAATCACTTATAAAGCAAGTATCGATCATGGGTTTTCCCTTTTTTTTGGTTTTTTTTGTCTATTTCAACAGTTTCTTTTCAGCTTTTTTTTTCCTGTTTTGCCTATTTCTTTTTCAATTCCCACTAGTGTTGCCTAACACACCAGTAGAATCCATTAAAAAATATATATTTTTCTCCCTTTTTTTTATCTTCCCCTGAATACTTGTATTTTTAACGGGTATTTTGAAAAGTAAAGATTAGTGTAGCCTAACAAAGTGGCAACACCTAAATTTTCTTTAAAAGTTAATGATTGGGTCATCATTTGGGGGTGGTGCCGTCAGTGTATCAGGTGGCACCGACAAGCACTGTGGAGAACGGATCATTTTCATACATAAATTTTGACTTGAGTTTTTTTCATAAATAATTAATTATTTTGGGTCAATGGGTAAAAAAGGCCCCATTTACTTTAAAAAAAAAAAAGAAGGGAGGGCTTTTCTCTCCTTTCCATATATTCTTAAATATTTTTCTTAAACCTAAGCTAATATCCAACTTCAAACTTTGATTTTTCACTAATATCAAGTGAAAAATTTATTTTCAAGCTAGGGTTTTATGGGGTTTTAGTGAGAGAAATCATGGCTAGTGAGAGAATGCTCTATTAAGATTGTAACCTCCCTAACTCAGTTTAGAAGTTAGACCCGAATTTAAAATATTATATTAGCCATCTAAGGGACCAGTAAGCTATTGAAGTTTTGAAAACAGTCATTTTAAAACCTTTGTTTAATTTAGTAGAAAACTTAGATAATTATCAATTTATTAATTTTCAAAATCTTAATTAAGATATAGCAGCGAAAAAGTGATAAGTAGTTATTTTAAAATTAAAACTGGGGATTCATGTATAACTCAATAATACACTTATCTTATTATCCTAAAATTAAATTAAGTGCCATGCAAAATAAAACTCAAATCTTAAATCTCATGCCACAATTCAAAATAAAATAATAATACAATATCTAAATAATGAAATATCAAATAATATATCTAATAATAAACAAAAGTGATATGTGGTAAGTGTTTATTAGTGTCAATGAAAAGATTGTAAATATGGTATGCAATAAAATAAACACGTATGAAGTAACTTGGTCAAATGTGAAAAAAATGATTAAGGAAATACACATGGACCTAAAAATGAGTAAAGAAGAGAAAATTAGAAAATTATTTAAATGAATACCTAACAAGTGAGAAAGAGAATTAATGTAGTGATAATCACATAAGTGCATAAGGTGATTAATCATATGGAAATATACTTGCACATTTTAGGCCACCATGAACGAATTTATAAGTGAAGAGTATCTAATTTGTTTTTGATAAACAACTGTAAAACTAAACTTTATTTGATAAAATGTTTTGATATAATAAATTGAATTTTTTTTGAATAAAAGTTAAAATTGAATAAAATTAATAAAATTATTTGTTTAAAATTGAAGTCTAAAGAGATAAAAGTTTTGAAAATCTACTTTTAACTCTTAGAAATTTTTTGAAACAATCTTAAAATTAAGTTAAAATAATTTTGACTAAGTAAGAAAGTGTTTTATCATTTTATCAAGTCAAAATAATTTTCAAACAAGTCAAAATTACTCCAGACTAAAAAGTATCATACTTTTTTGGCCCATGTAGAAGACCCATTTTGCCCGGGCCCTTAGGATTATTTACAGCAAATAAACAAAATAAAAAATAAATTAAAAACCAAAATTAAATAAAGTCCAAAGTTTTAAATAGTCCATGGCCCAACTACAATAACCAAACAACCCATCAACAAAAATGAACCCAATACCCAAATGGATTAACATCTCAGGCCCAAGAACCTAACCCAATACCTAAGCCCAGCTTAAACCTTTTCTGCTGAAACAAACCCTAGGAGCTTCAGCCGCCGCAGCCTCCAATTGCTTCTTCCACGTCACCACGAACTTCCTCCGTACGGCCATCTCAAAACCTGCGAGAAGATTATAGATTTACAATGAATAACAGCAACGAGCAACAGAAAGCAACAATAAACAACGAAATTACAACAAGGAAATTGGGTTTTTCTCTTTTATTTTTTTCGGCTATAAAAGCTGAATAGAATCAAATGTATAGGGGATCTTCTTTCTTTCTTTTTTTTTTTTAACAAATACAATAGCAAACCCACACAAAAAAATCAATACGAAAGCTTGAATAGAAAAATAGAAAACAGTTTTCATAAGGTGATTTCTATGGCTTTGATCTATTTCATCTAGTTCTTTTATTTTGATTTTCCTTTACTTTTATTTATTCTATGTATATATACGAAAATAAAAGAAAAAAAAGAAGAGAAGTTTACCCTTTTATTCGCCCGAAAATGGAGTTTTTTGGACCTCCGGCCGCCGTATATGGTGGCGCTGACGGCGGTGTGTGCGGCGGCGAACTGCGCCGGAGCAAGGCAAAAAATCGCCTAGGTTGAGAGAGGGAGAGAAATTTTGGATTTTTTTATTATTATTTTGGAATAATAATATGGTTTTTCAAAACAAAAGTGGTTTAAATAGCCTTCATGAAACGGCGTCGTTTCACTTAAGTCTTTAAAGTGCAAAACGACGTCGTTTAAAGGGGTTCCGCGTGAGTGACCCGACCCGGGGGAGGATCTGCGCGTTTTTAAAAAGGGGGGAATTTGCTCCTTAAGTCATTCCGCATTATCATGGTTTTGTAATCTCATCTAATTATATTTTCCTTTTATCTTTTAATTTGGCCCAGAAGTTTAATTTTTGTTGCGATCTGGTCCTTGTGCCATTTATTTGTGTATTCTAGAATGGCGTCGTTTTGGTGATAGGGTATAATTGCCCAATTAGTTTTTTTTTTTTGTGGCGCGAGTTTTAATCTAGTCCTTATGCGTTTATTCTTTTATGTTTTTCACCCCAAATTTTATTTTTGTTCTGAGTCCCAAGTTATTTAGATTTTAACTTTTTTTATTTGTTTATTTTAATATTTTATATAGTATTTATTTTAAATCATTCTGATCCTTTTCATTATTTCCTTTAAAGGGTTTTATTATATATTATTTTATTTATCATATATTATCCAATATATATACATATTTAAGTTCTAGCCATTTTTCCATATTAATTTAAAATTTGTTGTATCCTTTACTTTTAAATTGTTTTATTATTGACCTAAGGCTTTCATACATTATTTATTTTAAATATATGTTATTTATTTTATACTGTTACATATATGTATATATAAATTTTCTGTTAAATCTATTTGTGTATAATTTATTACTTTTAAAAATCTATTTTATTATAAATTTTGTTTTTAAACACTTTTATATATTATTTTTACGTATGTGTTATTTCTATTAAATTTTTCATTATATGTATGTTATCAATTTTGAATTAATATGTATTTTGTTTTAAATTTCTTCTTATGTAATATTTATTTTAAAACTCATCCATATATTATTATGCTTATTTTTATCATATACTTTATTTCAACTTTTCTCATGCATTGCCTTTTTTTTTTTTTAAATTTTATACATATAATTTAGGTTAAAATTATATACATATATATATATATATATATATATATATTGGTTTCAAATCTTTTTTTTTCTTTATTTATTTTAAATTCATTTATTATCATTCAAAAGTTTGTTTTATATTTTATTAGTTTGCCATGTAAATGTTATAAAATTTGTATATTTTTGTTTTAAAAGAAAAAAGGTTCATTATTGTTAATATCGTTTTTTAATATGATATGTTGTGAAGTAATCGTTATTGTGTATTTCAAATTGTACGTTCGTATTGTCATCTTTGTCATTCATTTGCGTAATGTTGTATTCACAAATTATTATTTTATGCTTAATACCATGCTTTTATCTCCAACGTATTTAGGCCAATTTTATTTGTTTCATTTTTTTATTCCAAACAAATCAAA